>JAPYZF010000238.1:0-123510 GCA_030523045.1 Meteorus cinctellus | reverse complement strand
GTAACGTAAGCGTTCGTGAGCCAAGACGAATACCAATAAAATGCGCTTATAAGCGTGAGCGCTGCGAGCGTCTAAGCACCCAAAACGAATACACCCTATGTTATCCAATATCAACTATATACATACAGATAAATTGTGAATTCATCTCACATACCAGTAAGTACGTCATGACAACGTTATCGGAAAAATAGATAAAATATGTATTATCTTACGACTACCACGCCACTTGCGGAAAATGTAACAAACACTGAAAACAAAATGGACACAGAAGGGCAAACAGCAGCGCTCGATCGAAGAAAGAACGAAAACGTACGAGCGGCTGATTGTTGTCCAAAGAGAGGGGAGAAGAGAAAAAGCGGGGGAAATAAAGTGAGAGATGTGCTGGGATTGAAATAGAAAACACGAGTGAGACGCGAGACTGAACAGAGGCAAGAACTCAACCCCATAAACATACTGGATCGCATAAGTGGCTGTTCGAATGGTCTTTCTTTTGTCTAAGTGTGCGTGTTTTTCTTGTTTCAAATACACCATTATTTATTTATCTATTATTATTTTTATTTTATACAATAATTAAATTATTTATGTATTAATAATAGCGCATTGTATCGTGTAATATTGTGTTTCACAACAGTGAAATACGCGCGCAAACGTGGTAATAAGAATTTTCGCGCCTCCCTAAAAAATGACGCGACGACACTGACAGCGTACGACTTGCATTGGTTATGTTGATCGCGTTACCCTTATGTCGCATTTTCTTAACTCATTGTGTTCTCACTTTCAATTTAATATTATTGTATCAGTGTTATAATTGGTGATTTTCATATTTATATGACTGTGTGTAGATTCAATATGTATAAGTATATATTGATATATTTATGTTTAATATAAATATATTTGTGTGTGAATGGAGTGTTGCAATAACACAAGTCTACCACTGTCAAGGTTATCATTTTGTGTATGACTGATTCTTTGAGAGTATTGTCAAAATCAGCTGCCATTACTGTCGCTGTGTAACGTGAAATTTCCAGTTTTTCAACATTGAATTATTACATAACTCTTCCATAACAGACGGGTTTATTTTTCTTTTTTGATTTCATTATGGAGAAAAAAAAATTTTCAATTATTTCTCGATTTCACTATGCCATAAAGTACTTATTTTATGTATGGGGGTTTCATGGAACCTTTCGCGCGCTATGGTTAACTAAGTCCGATGGGTTTCAATGGGGAACAAAGAGTTGAAATGTTAAGGAACAAAGAGAATTTCATTGATAATTTTCTTTGCAGGTTTCATTATATACGTGGAAATTGTGAAGGAGATATAATTGAAATATCAGTTTACAACAAGCAGAACAACAAGTGAGGACGATAATAGAAGCTGAAGTAATATTATTCCAGAGAGTATATAGAATTTATAGCGGTAAATGCAGCAATCGAAGGCAATATGGATCCATCCATGTTCGTTACTTATACACCGCAAACAAATGTAGTTCCTTTGGAGTCTAAGCTCGCGACTTATATGGTAAGTTTCATTGTTGCTTTTATAGTTCGTGAAGCAATTGTGAAATGTCTTTATGTCAACATCAACACATTTTTTATTACAGAATCGTCAGAGTCCCGCAACTACATTGAGTCCAAATGTAGTATCAAAGCATTTATCAAATTTGTCTCTGGATTCAAATAAAAAAACCACAGCGAGTCCTGAATTCGTACCAGGACGAGGATTAACTGGTAGTACTAGCAGTTCACCAAATTTATTTGGTAATTCATATCATTCTCAAGAGAATGTCGGTGGAACGACATATTTTTACCTTGGTAATGCCGCTGGTGACCCAGTTGCCAACGAGGACGGCAATGATGTAAGTATATTTGAACAAACATATCTGTACAGGAAAATTAATGTATACACATCCACGGTAGTTCGAGCATTCAATCGAAGATTGGGAAACAATATGTTTATTCTTCAATGTAGCACTCCACAAAGAAATATTTATTGAGGGAAAGAAATTGGAAATATATTAGCATTAGACTTCGAATGGGATATCAATTTGGAAGTCGAACTTGTATTGTTTCCAGCTGGGGTTTCACATATTTCTATGACTAATGACTTAGAGTTTGATAAAATTCATACAATGCATTCTTGATATGACTTGTGAATTGAATAGAAAAATTGATGGGATCTTAATGACATATTAACGATAATGAGAAGGGTGCAAGTGCGACAATTGTTAGATTTTCTGTAATTGAATTTTTCTTATTTATATTCTGCTATTTCGCCATGTATATACAAACGCATCGAAGTATCAATAATTAATTTTCACCCGTAAAATAATTGGGCATTTCCCAGACAGTCGTAATATAAGGTCCAAACTACCCCGAGAACTTCTATTGTTCCTTCATAATGAGTTGAATTCAATTGTTGTATAGATCCCTACTGTTGGGCCCAGCCAGGTAGGATATGTTTATCCGGGTACGCCGGCTCATCTTCAATCAACGAAACCAACGAAAACTTCTACGTCCAATAGCTCTTCAGCTCCGTCTACTCCACCACCTCAAGTAAACTCAAGTTTTTTCATGAGTGCCAATCTTCGAATGGACATACTTCATAAAAATTCCTTAACATTGAGTCAACCTGATCCAGTTCAATTTCCCGATTTACCGACGGAAGTTGACAATTATCATGAATTGTATCCGTTAGAGCAGGTTCACAAACCTGCATCAACAGTGTTGGGTTATCAAACTTCAACGTATAAAGCCACAAGTTTGAAAAATGGTGTACGTTATTGTCTACGTCGTATTCACGGTAAAAAAAAGTTTTAATAATATGAATGATCTAATTATACTTAAGAAATATGATTTTGATATATTTTAATGGGATAATTTTTATTCTCTAGACTTCCGGTTGGGTAATACCAAATGTATGGTACTTGTAGAAATGTGGAAACGAATTTTCCACACAAATGTTGTCCAGTTATTGGAAGTTTTTACTACGAAAGCATTTGGTGATCATTGTGAGTAGTATTGCAATGATTCTTTATCGAGCTATGTTATTCTAAATATTTATTTTATATCAATCATTTTTGTTTTTGCAGCCATGGTATTTGTCTATGATTATCATCCGGGTGCGGAAACACTTTTGAGTAAACATTTTTCTGGAGCAGAACTCAATGGTTATGCAGATCCGTTTTGTTCGGATCCAAATGCACCACGACCATACAGTCATACAAAAAATACAATACTCAGACAACAACATAATAGTATGTTACCTGAAAATGTTATTTGGAGTTATATCATACAATTAACGGCTGCATTACGTGTCATACATGCTGGTGGTTAGTTTCAATTTTTTTCTATTTTTAATACGATAATTTATATCATTATTATTGCTTATGAATGATATCAAACAAAATTTTGGTTCAATTGTAATTTTCAATAACTAATTTTTCGAATTGTATTTTACACAGGTGTAGCATACCGATGTTTAGATCCAACAAAAGTGTTGCTGACTTCGCGAACTCGTTTGCGTTTAAGTTGCGCGGCAGTTCCCGATGTCGTGACATTTGACGGTAATGCAGCGAATCCTCTCTCATTAATTCTTCACTATCAACAGGAAGATCTTATTTCACTGGGAAAGTTGGTATTGGCATTGGCCTGTCGCAGTTTACTTGCGGTCCACCGTGACAATATGCAAGCATCACTCGAGCTCGTTGCACGCTCTTACTCCACCGATCTGCGAAATTTTATACTGTTTGTTCCCTTTTTTTTTCCTTTCCAATATTTCATTGAAATGCTATGTTTATTCGATGGATGTTTCATGAATGAAAATTATTGTTTTTAGATATTTGTTGTCCGATCAAGCAAGAAAAAGTGTTACGGATCTGATGCCCATGATTGGAGCGCGTTTTTATACACAGTTGGACACTATCCAGCTACGTTCTGACGTGCTTGAAAATGAGCTGGCAAAGGAACTTGAGAATGGTCGACTGTTCAGGTTACTCGTTAAACTAGCTACAGTTAACGAAAGGCCAGAGCTTAATATGGAACTAACATGGGCAGAGACGGGTGATCGTTACATGCTTAAATTATTTAGGGACTACGTTTTTCATCAAGTGACGCCAGATGATCGGCCATGGCTTGATATGGCGCACGTTGTCTCTTGTCTTAACAAATTGGACGCCGGCTCTGCAGACAAGGTCCGAATAATCCCAGAACAAACGACAATATGTCATTCAATATAAACTTCCATCCATAAATCTTTCTTTTGTTTCTAATTCCTTTTCACTTTTACAATTTACAGATTTGTTTGATGTCACGCGATGAACAGAGCGTGTTAGTGGTGAGCTATGCAGAATTACGACAGTGCTTGGAGAATTCTTTTGATGAGATTGTGCAATCTGCAAAGGAAGCTGCCTAAATGGCAAAATGAATAACGTATAATTGGAATTGGCGTAAAGTTGGCCAATAATTTGGGGATCCACCATTGTGATAATATGAAGATTTAGCGGTAAAAACTATCGTTTTAAAATGTCTATTCAGTTTTTAGGAATAATAAGATACTCATGTTTGTGTCAGTGAATGAATATGAAATGAGGAAGTCCGTTTAAACCGAAGAACGAAAAAATAAATGATAGAGACAAAGATGTATTGAATCCGGCATAAGATATATATTTTTTTTTAATTTTTTTTTTGTACAATATACATATACAATTAACGTCACACGAATCATGTTGCAGGAGCCATGTTTTCATGCAATGTCCATTTAATTGTTTATATATATACTTTTGTCATAATTGATCTGTGAAATCCTTCAATTGAAATAAAATACAAAATCATTCGTTGATTTGAAGACGAAATTACATATATTTATCAAACATATATGTATAAGTATATATGTGTTTGAATTTATATATGGACAATGAAAATATTACAAACAATTGGTGTATAGGCTGTAGAGTTCTTAGAATAATAGAAATTATGGACTCGTAAGCATTCATTCTCGAAATAAATGTTTATTTTTGAAGACAAAAAGAAAGAGTTTTTATTATTGAATAGAAATTATAAATATAGAAAAAAATTACCTCACATACGATGAAAGTATAAATGATTCATTATTTCAATTTTATACATATTGAAAGTGGTCTCTTCAGTAATTTATCTGACCGGAAGTCTGACTTCACTCCTGACAATCATTCAAACTTGATCCCATTACCTTCGCAATTGTTTTAGATGACACATCAAGGGTTATATGAGTAATACAAACGTAGCTTTGGAAAGAAGGACGACACATTACAATCACGGTGGCATTGAATAGATCTGTGGGCGACAATGAATGCGAGAGGTAGAAGATAGAATACAAAATATTACGGGCAGACATAGAAGTATACAATCGGGCACTCGAGAGATGTCGACCAATTTTACGACAATTATTTAATTCGATCGTATTAAGAATTTCGTGATTTGTTTTCTTTTTTAATGTTATATATTATTTATAATTCCTTTGGAGTAAACTGGAAAGAATTTTACTTCTATTCATACTCATTTTTATATACTGATTATGATTTGCTTTATTTTGCTAATTTTTCTTTGGATTCATAACTTTCTTGTAATTGATTTATTTATTTATTTAGGTTGGAATCATTAAGTCGTCCAAAGTATTTACTTAGAATTATGTGAGGTCTAATTAGGGATATTCATTAATATGAATAACTGTCGTTTGATGCAACCCATGATTGCATTATCATGTTGAAGTGATATTATGGTCTGATACGAATCTGAAGATTTCAGGTAGTTGTATATGAAATGAAACAACCCTAGAGTTCGAACCATTAGACATAGATATTAAAACCAGTCTGGGTTAATAACAAAGAAGGTTATTAAGGGTCAATGTTAATAAATCGTTTCTGCGTGCCAACTTTTGTAGTCAGATGAAATTTTCTAAAAATGAATTGTGACTTTTATATTCTTGATATTCAAACATAATTTAGGAATTTCCATCGTCTGGAATATTCGAGAAATCATCCCTTATATATTTATCAAGGTAAGTGATGACAATTTAGAATTTTTAATATACAATTAAATAATTAAATAGTAAAAATATCGGACAAGAAAACTTCTGGCGTTTTAATAACTTTCTCGAATTGAATTCTTTTTCAATTGCCCAATTTTGAAATTTTTATTTTTCAATGAAGAAGGAAATATTAAAAATAAAGATAAAAGAAATTTTACAAAATTAATCTGAATGAAAGAATAGAAACGATTTAGATATAAATTTGTAACAATTGATGTAATATCAAATAATCTCCCAAGGGATCGTCTCACTTCGATTAGAAATTCTTTAGATATCGTTTCAACTGTTGCCGAAATAAATTGTGGAAAAGAATGCAATCAAAGTTTCGATACATTGTAGAGCACGTCTCGGGTCTGTTCTATTAAAATTGGCAAAACTTTCACAATTCTAGAATTCAAATATAAAACTTTGTGCCGTATTCTTCCGAGAATATCTTGAGATTTTTACATTTTCATAAATTTATCTGCATTCAATGGTCTATGAATATTTATACTCTTTAATAATCTTCAATAATCAAATTTTTCACGACAATTTTATACTTTTTCACCTTCATTGGCTTTGATTCAAATGAAAATATAAACGAAAATTGACCTAAAAGAGCCATTTTTCATTCGAAAAATTATTGTCAATTTTTTTAATTGTTATTAACATTAACGAGAGTGTAAAGAGTCAGTTTAACTTCATTTCTGTTCTACTTTAAATATTCTCTTTTCTTTTTCCACAATTAATATCGGCAATTTTTCTATTCTTTCATTCATTGTTTATATTTTTTTTTTCAAAACTGACTAAAAATTCGTTCTGTTGTTTGTTATATCTCTTCAATATAACTACCCCTAAATGCTTTTTCATTAATCATTTTCATACTCTCAAGTTCTCACATTAACAAAAAACAATAAACAAATTCATCCATTTAATCATTTTTTGTTTAACCAAACTCAACAAATAAACATGATTTTTCAAACATTAATTTTCTTCATAAACATTTTAATTATAATCAAACTAAACAAATAAAAATAGCCTCAATATTATCACACAAATATAAAACGTCGCCAATCCTAAATCTAAATGCAAAATTAAAACATTTAAAAACATTCAACAAAAAAAAATTAAATCAACAACAATCATCGTAGTTAAATAAAAAAACCAGACCAACTTTTTCCACATTTCAAATCCTAATAACAAAATTAAAAATAATTACTCAACAAATCCATCAATAAATTCCGTTCACATAACAATCAAATAAAAATAAAACAATTCTACTCAACAGGGTTAAATAAAACAAAGGAGAAAAAAAAACTTCCTGAACTTACACTTAATGCATAAAGGGTAGGGGAAGTTGGGATGAAAATTCAAGCTCTTCGTCTAGTCTCGTAAGCATTCGATATGAGTTTGTATATACGAAAGGGGAGAAACATAGAAGCAGTCGACTGATTGTGCGAAAACGGAGAAGAGTAGAAACAAGAGGTATGATAGAGAGAGAGAGGGAGAGGGATAAAATTGTGTGTGAGAGTGGTAAAAGCAATGAGAGCACGGAGACTCCGGAGCACTCCGGAGCAGATGCAGTCAAGAGTAGTCTCTCCCATAAGCATACAGCGCAGTCGCCATACACTGAGGGGAAATAAAAAAAGAAACGAACCAAGAGAAGCTACCACTGTCGCGTATCAACTCGGTATCATCAATCGCGACCACTGTGTATCGTCGTCGTACTTGACTCTACGAATTATTTCGTCGTAACCAACAACAAATTTTTTTATTCAATTATTTAAATTGATCCGGCAAAGAGGTGAGTTTTTTTTCACTATTTCTCTTCCTTCCATTCATATTTTCCTTTTCTATATCTTGTGAAAATTATTTATCTTCAAACCATTAACACAATCGTCGTGTAAATTTTACTTTTAAAGTGTTGAATTTTTTTTTTTATTAAAACCATCAACAAAGTGCGATATTAAAAATTGTTTAATTATTCTCTGTATTGGACAAAAAAGATTTTAATTATCTACGGAATCTGTAAATTATTTCAATATTTTGTAGGTTGTGATTTATTTGTTGAGATTTTTTTTTTCTGTTACATTTTCACTTCTTCTCGTCCTTTATTCACTTTGTGCTTGGCATTATTGTCCTCGCTGGGTAACATTTTCATTGATTTTCCCCCAACACACACTTGTATACTCACACACCGACAGCTCTATTATACATTCGCGATGAGAACAAAGTTCAGTGTATATATGTGTTTGTGTGAGTGTATGTGTATGTGCAATTGAATTCAAAACACACTTGGATACTCACAAAATTAAATTGTTCAATTCTTTGATATGTAAAAATTAAGTCATAACTTTTTTTTCTTGTTTCTTTCATTATTTAATTTTTTTCAATTGTTGTCAATACAATAGTGATATCCATTCATATATATATATATATAAATTCAATATGAAAATAATAAATCAATAAAAATAAAATTAATAATAATCGTTTCATATAATCTAACAGTCCGGGAATCATTTGGTAAAATATTTAAAAATGTTTTATCACATTTATTTATTGTTATAATTATCAATCTCAATTAAACGATCGAGTTATATAAACACAAAACATTTCACAGATATAGATAATGAAAGAATAAATAAATAATTAAATAAATAAATATAGTTGTAAATAAATAGAATATTTGTCGTATATTCAAGATTATTTTTCATCGTGTGAGGCGTTGAACGACACATAGCGCATGATGAAGAGAAAAAAAAAATCAGTAACATCACCACCATGAAGCAGTGTGATACGAATAGAGAGAATTTTTTTTTATCGCTCAACTGGCAAAATTGAAATTCGGGTCAGTGAACAATGCGGTATAGATGAGATATAGAGTACACATAGTACATAGACATAGAGTAGAGAATGAGAATATTACTTGTGTGCGCATTGTGTGAGCAAAAGAGAGCAAAGAGGAAAGGGCGGTTTGGGAGGCAGCTGTAACATTTGCGAAGGCGTAACAGACACATACATATAAGCTTATATCAGGGGAGCAACGGATTGCGCAAAACGTAGCGTCGCAGTTTCATGAATTTTCCAATGTGATGGATTAATTGTAATCACTGATTTGAATTTGATTGAAAGCACTAACTGAATTTTTCTATATATTTTCTCTTTTATTTATTTTTTTTTTTTTCGTTTACTTTGATATGGGGAATTAAATTGATATATTCATGTATTATTCAAAGTATTAATGCTTTAGTTGGACGTATTGTTATCATTTTTTTTTGATCAACCGGAAAACGACACGATATGATATGAGGAACATAAATATGATAATATATGAAAGAGATTATTTATTATCATCCCACTTATCGATCCCCGGTGTGTATGTAATGCAATATATGGTTGCTTGGTTGGTCACTCGTGTGTGTCTTTATAAGAGCAAATAATACGCGGACGATTACTCTTTATATATTTGAATGATGACAATCGCCACTCTCGTTATACTAAAAATAACTATCAAGGGTTCGCCTTTTTTCCACGACCTTGGCCGTCGTTTATGAGATTAGAAAGAAAACAATATTTTATTCTATTTCAATTAATATATTGTGTGAGATTAATATTTGTTGTTGTGGTTGTTTTGTTTTATTTATTATTATCAATTGTTGAGTTGGTTTTGTATATTTAATGTTGTGAATGATTTGAGTTAATTTGATGTTTGAATTTATTTGTTATTTTTATTGTTATCTTTTATTATTTATGTGAGAATTGTTGTTATTATTAAATTTAGATGGATATTGTTGAATAGTGTAGAGATGAATGGAAAAGTATTGGGGATAGAAAAAGAATTTTATTTTATTGTGGGAATTGAAAATTTGTTTGTATGATAATTTAATGATTTTGTTTGATGGACTTTTGGTTTATTTGGTCAAGTGCACATTGTAAATGATTTTTATGTTTGTATTTGGGGAGAGAAAATTTTATGGGATAACAAAATTCGTGAAATAATGTTAACCCCATTGAGGGATTGGGAATTTGCATTGGAAATTTAAAACTAAACGAAAGAATTCAATGGGAAATAATTTCATGCTTCACTGAGGTTATTTACAATCATTTGCAAACTTGCAATTTTTTTTAATTAGTAATTTTACATTTCATAATAAGAAGAACAGTGAAATAAGAGATTGAGGAATAAAATTGTTTTGTGATTTATTATTTTGAAAAAATTGAGTTAATAGAAATTTATTGAATGATAAATCAATTTTTTCCGGATTAAATTAAATGAAATTGAACTATCAATAGAAATTATTTTATTCAGTGTCATTTAAAAAAATATTGATAACTTATCAGTCATGCTTCTGAAATACAACAAAAATAATGTCGATTGTGAGATTGTTTACACCCTTAAACTAAAATTAAATCTCATTCTTAATTCAACTCTTTCACAATAATAATTATCACAAATAATATATAAAATCGAATTGTCTTCAACCAAATCATTGAAATACGAAAAAAAAAAAAAACGAATCAATCAAAAGCTCAAACAGAAGCAAAAATATACAATCACTACAACTGTCATCATAAACCATAACAAAATGAGAAAAACGCATTAAAAAAAAACTGATAAATCAAAGAAGTATTTTAAAAAATCCTATGACAACATCACATTTTTTCTATTTTCAAATCCACACGTTCAATGTCTCATCAAAAATTCACTAAAAATAACCTGGCAAACAAATATTCCAATCTCAAGACAATGTAAAAATAAATAAAACCAAAATAACTCAACTGACGAAAAGAGAAAAAAATTTCTATTTCATCAGTAAAATTTCCATTTTAACATTATAAATTCATAATTAAAAATATAAAATCCATGAATATTCTTGGATATGAAATTTTATTTTCATTTATTTCAGTGAATTGGGTAGTTAATTCAAAAAGAAACACACTGTATAGATGTATCGTGGCTTTATTCAATTCTAACTGCTCGCAATGGCATTATTCGCGTCAACTGCAACGAGATCGTTAACCCCACGAGAGTTCGCCCGAGAGAATATCTGCCAACGAATAATACATATATATATATCCATGTACATGTAGTATATATATATCTACATATAAATATATACGTTGTTATATACGTAAATATATACATGTAATAGTGTTGGCAATGGTATGTATTCGTTAGTGCTGCCTACTCTGTGACTACTGTAATTTTGCGAGATTATTTTTCAAGCTATGTATTCAACATTTGCGCCTTGTCACAGAGTTAAAGCCGGCTGTTGCGCTCCCGAGAGACGAGACAGATGAGTACCATGATGAGAAATACAAAAGGGGTCCAGAGAGGCAGCAGAGACATTTCAATTCCCAATCGGGAACATATCCGCGCACATTGACGAACAGAGAACAAAATGTTCACACACGCTTTCATAATGGTCTTCCCCTTTTTTTCATTTGTATAATCACCAAACCGACTTTGTGTATTTTTTTTATACTGTTTTTGTTTCTTAGTAATACTAACGCAGATAGGAATGTATATTTTTTTATGGTTTCAACATGCGACGAATGTTGGAGAGTATTTAAGAATGAAAACATTTAATTGTATGTGATGGAGGGTGAAAGAGAGAAATGTTTTTGTGGAAGGAATTAAAATGAGAGATTGATGTTATTTTACTTTTTTTGGAGATAATCAAGTCTGATGTGGGATTGTAGTTTTAGATTCAGGTGAATTTGTTATATGGAATTAAAATTTCTCTTTGAAACGACAATTGAATAATCCAATTGTTGAGAATTGATAGTTTTGTGTTATTTAATTGACTAAAATTATTTTGGAAAGAGATTCAAATTGGTGGTAGACAATTTTAGATGAGTTCTAGTTTGTATGCATCTGAATTTGAGATATTGAATTTTTGATTCAAATGTTAGGATAGTTTTTGTGATTGAGTGGACTTTTATATTTTTAGTAGATAGAAAAGGTTCAAGAAGAAATGTTGAATGGATCAATGGAGATAGACAATGTGAAAGAAATCAATGACAAATTTTATATTGTTTGGTAACCTATAAATTGAAAAATGAACGAAGAATAATTGTGAAAAGATATTTGTATAGATTTTAGGATAATTTGTGAACAGAATCTATAACGAAGGATTTTTCTAAAGTTAGAATCGAATTGCAGATTCAGTTATTCAATACGGATGAAACGATGGGTCATAATTGATATGTTCGACATAGATTTGACCTACTGAAACACAACCATTGAATTTTGGCAGTTGGAGATATCGACACGTTTCATTCTTTTTATGTTTTGATCTTTATTAATACTAAAAGCTCTTGAATAAATGAAGAGAATCGATTTAACTATATTGGAAGTGGTAGAAAAGAGAATAATTATCAATAAAAAAAGCGTTTCAACGTCTGTATCAATTTGTTGCTAAAGGTGAAGAAAATTGAATTATAAACGAGAATGTTTCGTGACTGTGATGAACTACAGAAAGGATCTTTTTTAAGTTGTTTAACAGTGTAGGAACATCGTCGATTTTGTCATCAATTGGAGAACTCGTTTACATAGTCAATTGATTGATTGAAATGAAATTGATTCAAGGGAAGTCAAAATGTTCATTACGTTCAATTATTTTAAAGTTTTACTTGGACGATACAAAATGAAGAATTTTTATCCTTCGGAAAATATTAAAATCAAAATTTTAATTGTAATAAAAACCTTAACTAAGACATAAATTCTCAATTCATCATTATTTGAAGGTTAACTTGAAAAATGCCCAAAAGTTATGACTAACAAGTCACCGAAACTTTCTGCATGAAATAATAAATTCGTTTTATCTCAATTCCTCTGTTTTATCTGTGAACCACATGAGTTTTTAGAGATAAGAAATACAGAAAAACATTCAATTTTTCGGGTCATCACCCGGGTCCATTCCCCCTTCAATATGGTGTGTTAGTATAGATAATTTTTTCTACGTGCTGCTCGCATTTATTCTTCCCCTCTTGCACAAATTTGGAATGAAAGAATTCATATGTGATCGATGTGAAACAAAAAAAGGAGAATAAACAGTCAGAAGTTCTTTAGTTCAAGCAATCTACAATAGAGCTGTTGAACAATTTAATTATTAACATGAAAAAGTTGTGAGAGTATTAAAAAATCTGCCCTTCAATATTGTTGTTTGTTACAATATTTTGTTGCTTCAGCAATAAAAAATATTTCCCCATGCAGTTTGAGTATTTCGTTAATACAAACTGATATGAATTTAATTGAATTTTGTTTTTTAATTTTTAAATAGATATAAAACTCAACAATGAAGCTGTGGTGGAGTTTAATTTTGGTGCTCATTGTAGCAATTTCATTGGCAACAATTACAGTACGAGCAGAATCCGATTTGTGGGAAGAGGATGATGGTGGTAGTGAGATCCTGGTGCGAACAGTGCGGGGTACTAAAGAGCGCGGTATGAAAAAATGTATCTTGTTCCGTTTTTATTTATTTATCTATTTTTTCTATTATTCATCTTCTCTTATGTTGAATCTGTTCATATATTTATAAAATGACAAAACAGTTTCTCAAATAGGTTGTAAAATGTTTCAGCATCTGGTGGTAGTGCCGCATTGTGCAGATACTCAAAAGGTCAATGGTCTGATTGTGATGCAAAAACAAATATGCGACAACGTACACTAGAGTTGAAAAAAGGTGACAAAACGTGTGAGCGAACCAAAACCATTCAAAAGAAATGCAAGAAAGGTGAAAATTTTTGATTTATTTATTGCACCGTGTGACTAAAATCTAACCTGTCTTTAACTTCTTTCTGGAATTTTATTCAGTATACTTTTTTTTAAATTTTATATTGAAATTGAATTTTTTAGTTTGAAAGAGGTTATGTAACTGCAAAAGAAAAAGAATAGAATTTTATATAATAAAATTTCAATGAAAGATAGACAATGGTAAACATAAAAAATATTCAATTGTTAAAATAAAAACAATAGAATTTGTGTGAACTCAACGGATCTATTCAATTTCTAGCTCTCATGTTAACGAGTTTGAAAAATATTATATTTGAAAAAAAGACTTTCAAAGTTTCAAGCAGAACAAATATTTGTTTATCGACTCCCGCTTCACGGCAAAACTTTACATCATTTATATATTCCAGCTATTTGCCTACAAAGTTCTTTCACAAACTATTCTTGATGAATTCTAGACAAATAACAAATGAAAGAACATAGATTTTGCACTTGATTTATAAAAATATTCAAACAGATGATATTTCTCTTCAACATAAGATCAATTGAAAGTAAAATGAAATATTAGAAATTTACGAATTCATTTTTTTGTTTCATGATATTAATCAAATTTGAAATTGTAAAATGGAAAACGCAGCGTGTCGCTATGACAAAGGAACATTCAGCGGCTGTGTAAATGCATACATGACCCGAGTGGACAATCTCAAGCCAAATAGTAACCCATCATGCGAGCAAACACGTCATATAACTAAAAAATGTAAACCCGAAACTGTCAGTACGAAAAAAGTTGCCAAAGGTAATAAAAATCTACAACAATAATGAATACAATAAAAAAACATAAATTTCTCATCATTTCAAATACACTGAAATCTATTTTTATTCTAATAAAATTTGTGTTTTTCAGCTGATCGAGCAAATAGAAAGAGTGGAAAGCAGTAAATGACCATCTCTAATTAAATCTACGCGCAATTTATTTGAGTCCAAGTCCGTCTCTACTGGCAATCGATACCGATTAAACATATACATATACATATATATATATATAAATATATATATCTACATGTTATATATAATATAATGACTGACGCAAAGAAATAAAAGAAGAAAATTATTATAAAGAGCCAGCCACATCTTCGTTCATTTTACAGGAGATAGAAGTAAAAAATAAAAAGAACAACAAAGAACACACAAATGGATAATAAGATAATAAAACGGAAACGAAAAATCATTCTCATGTTACTGTCCAATAATAGCCATCGAATAAAAACAAATCAGCTTCATTCTGATTTAAAGAAAAGAATAATAAAAAAAAAAATGTACAATAAGAATCATATAAGATATCTGCCATTGACTTATTGAAATGCCAATTAATTTTGGTATCAAGTCTGGAAATTATCCATTTTCTTTTTCATATCATATACTGTCATATATTCGTCACTTGGCCAATGAATTCTTATTGTTGGTCGTTTGAAAAAGCATAAAAAGTAACAAAACACAAAAAAAAAATGTTAATAGTTAAATATAATATAACAACGAGCGATCTTTGAGCCAGGTAGAAAAGTTTCTTGATACTCACCGCAATTGTTGCGCTTTTAAAATGATAATTACCAAATAATCATAATATAGAGACAAATCATCCCGCGATTACGTTGAACTTTCATTTTGAAAGCTCTACATGATGCATTACACCAACGAGCATGAAAATCAAATTGAAAAAAAAATAATAATAAAAATGAAAAAACTAAAATCACGATCAGAAAATTTTTTTTACCACCTTGTCATTTTTTTTTCTTCTTCAATGATACAGTATATATTATACGAACGAATATAAATATATACATGATGACGGTCATGCTCAGAATGATAATATGAAATTCTGGGCACGTAGTACTACTTGACGTAGTGTCAAAAAATCATATACACACCATATCATCGTAACATATTAATCATATGATATAAATGGTAATTTCTATTTCAAAAGTCCACAACCCATAAAACAATTGAACATTTTTTCTTCTTAAATATTGAGTGAAAGTCGTGGTCTGTTCAAAGGGGATTGAAAAAAAAGCGAGTGAGATTATCACAGACACGAAAAAAGGAAGAAAAAATGTATGAAATGAAAAAGGAAAAAATCCGAACAGAAAAGTACATTTATCTCGGTGTGAGTTAAAATATTGCATTGTAACATAGCGTGATAGAAACAATAACACTATTGTGCCATTGATTATGTAGCTGTTCATTTTCAATATATATTCCTCGTGAATTATGAGTAGACGAAACTCATATATTAATTACTTGCTCTGATATAATTGAAAGACAAACAAACAAAATTACTCTTCGATTATTACATCCGTGAAAATCGAATGAATATATACAATTTTCACAATTTCTTCCCAGTCGGATGTATAACATTATCACCGTAGTCGTTCACAATTTATATCTTCTCATTCGGCGTTGTATCAGTCACCGATGAAAAAAAATAGGAGAGAAAAAAAAGGAATTAAACATTAATTGATACAATAGAATTGGCTTTTACATACGATTGAAATCGTATGGAAAAAATATTAATAAATTAATTAGAGTGATATAAACATTCGCTGAATGTGATGTGATTGAACCGAATGGGATGAATGAATTATGATGTGTGTATATCAAATTTCTTCATCTTTATATACAAATGTGGATTAAATTTATTCTATATTTGTATTTGTGGCTTTGCGAATTGTTAGGCAAAATTGCATTCCACCATCTCTATCATACTGAATAACTAATTCACCGAATTGTGTGTATTGTAATTTACTTATGCATATATATTAAATCAATGTGTAACCTCAAAAATACACAATGTAACAAATACGATGAAAAATGTTGTCAATAAAAATGGAAATTATATAAAAATGAAAAATAATGATTAATTACAATATTTTTTTGGTGCAAAATTATAGCAAATTTCATTTTATTGTTCTCAATATAATTGTATTATAATACATATATATTTCTAATCTTTTTTTTCTGTATAATAGAACATAAGTAATCAATCAATAGATTCTTACTTATAAATGTATAAAAAAAAAAGAAGCAATAATGTCTTTTATAAATTCTAAATTGCGTTAACTGCGCTTGGACATGATTAAATGTTAAATGTGTATAAAAGGCACATGTATAAAAAATTTAAAAATTGATAATTTACATTTTCAAATGTAAGATAACATCGGACGGAATCGATATTTTGATACTTTAAACTAACAATAATTCTTTGCGAGAGATCTGATCTTCCATTTTGTCAAGTATGTAAAATTAATATGAATGAATACAAAAAGAGAAAGAAACATCTGGACTTATGCTGCTGTTTCAGAGAAAGAAATATCTCTTTCATAGGCAGCTCGACCCGTTTCATCGCTATATTCAAAAACTTGACCCGTATTATCTTTCTTTCTGCAGAACGTTGGGGAAGCACATAATGTCCCACGTTTAAGGAGTATCATTATAACTCCAACAACGAAAAGCGTTAGGCAGGCAGAGGCTGGCCAAAATATGTGTAGACCCATATTAGTTTTGTTATACTTTCAAAAATTAAAATTATACTTTCTTTCTTTTCTTCACTACAAATCTATATTTGTGTGCAATTTAATGATTGAATGAACTAAATCTCGCTCTCTCGTTTCTGTAGTTCCATATACTCTTGAGGTAGTGGAGTATTCAATCTTGAATCAGGATATGGAGATTCACCAGCTATAGATTCACCAGCTACAGACCCCGGATAATAGGGCATATACGAAGTTTGAATGATTGCAGGTTTCAGTTCAGATAAGTCCAACGGAGGATTTTTATGTGGTGTTATAACCCATAAAGATTGTATCCAACGGTTTCCTTGAAATCAATGGATATTCGAATGAATATATTATCTGTGTACTAATTTCCATGATGCAATTAAACAACTTGTTTGAAATCCATTCAAATTTCTGCGGCTTTTTTTAATTTTTGACTTCAAAGTCTCAACGCCACCAAACATAACTCTTGTTTATTATTACGAAGTTTCATATTTTCTTTTGAATTAATTCGATACAGAGTTATCTCAAAATTTCTACATAGAAATCCAACAATATCGGCACGATCGAGTGTTATATGTAATTCAGATGTAACTCTCTATTGCATGGGAAGATACATATCAAAGTGATGAAAAGCAAAGGGCGTAATATCACTTGACATTCTTTCATTTTATGATTCGCATGTTGATTGCATGAATAATGTAATATAATTTTAATAAACATCTCACCTGTATGTCTGTCCTGCCAATATTCTCTGTGACGTGAACACCAACAACAAACAATATTCAGGATAAATAGTAATCCACCTATTACAGAACAGATGGTGATGGCAATATAAAACGGTGTGAAATCTCCAACTTTGCCTTTTTCAAAGTAGGTATTATTCTTATACGCGTCTAGATCCTCAAGTACAGACATTATTAATGTTAAATATAAATTTCACTTACTTCTGAAAAAATATTCAATGAATGGTATAACAAAACGCAAGAGATAGTAAAGTGTACAGTAGTACACATGGATTGAAGCAAACAAATGATTACTCACGTATATAATGAGCCGCACCCTTTATATGAATGTATTCTCTCGGAAAAAATTGCTAGAAATAATTGTTCAATTGCCAATTGTCCAAGAACATTTGAACTGGAACAATTTACTGAAGTAAATGCGTCACGTGTGTCCAATTTGAAAAATTTTAATCATCAATACAGTTTACTGAGTAAATTTGTACACATTTATGCACACTTGAACACGGTAACACACCAAACCCATGAAACCCATCAAATTATACCAAACTTTAATTATTGTGAAACGAGTGAAGCGTTCGGCTGCTTGAGGAGAGGGACGTTCACACATTCTATAGTTTTTTATGATATAGGCGCGAAACATTGGAAATTGAAATGCAGGTACACGTTATGTGGCGCTGCCAGGTAATCAAATATAGGTTATGTTTGAATCTTATGATTTCTTCATATTTAATTATTGTACTGAAGTACTCTCATTGCAAATTGATTTATGATTGTTTGGATTGAGTACTTCAAACCTTTGATTGTGAGTTAGGGAACACCAAATAAGGTTTGTGCAACTATAAAAAATTTAAGATTCATTGTCTTTTTTTTCTCCAGCAATTCGTTTATTGACCAATCAACGCCTGTTCTCGTCTCGTAGAACATAGCGGGAGTATACGAAATGACCAATCAGAATATGCAGAAGATGGAGGCTGCAATGCGCGCGAAATTTTATGCACTGTATACTCATATTCTCATAACAGCTCGATTTTCACTTATGAATTTACACAATTAAATGTAAATCATCGTAAATTTGAATATTTGAGGAATGCGTTAATTAATCAGAAATTTGATATGCTCTGCTCAAAAAAGGTTAAACAGCAGTTGAAAAAACTACTGAGTTCTCATAATTTGAATACGATTATGAATATGGTTTGAATGTCGGTAATGTAGAGTTGCGTGCATGTTATAACAGCTGATGAATGTCAGGCCACGGACGTGTGTTGGCTGTATTCGTGAATGGGATCAACAGAAATATTATCAAACACAAAAAAACAACACAACAGATGTAAAACTGAAGAACTGTAAACAAAAGTATACCGTACATAACCTCATTAAACAATAGCAATCATGAGTACTACTGATTCATCAGAATTGCCGAATAAAGTGAAATTCAAACGTATCAAAAAGAAAGTTCAGTTGAAAACTCGAGGACTAATTCATTCTGATGACAATGATGATGACGATGGTAATGATGATGGTGCAGTCAGGTACGAAGTTGATGAATAAGTTTCTCACTCAAACTGGTTATGTTGTCCCTAGTAATACGAATTGCATAGAAATTGGCTGGGAATTTATGAGAGATCAAATTCTCACCCACGACTCAACTATGATCTAATTAATGTATGAATTCATCTCTGCTCCTTCCGGCACAATTAAAATATTTTAATGTTTAGATCGAAAGTTGAAGAGTTGAAAGTCATCCAAAAACTGCGAGAACGACCAAATGGTGTCAATATAATAGGCCTTGCTCTTGGTGAAAAAGTAACATCCGATGCCGCCAACACAGTAAGTCTACTTGCATAATTTTACAATTTTCCCATCATCCAATTGAAGAATCAAAGTTGATATATTTATGTAGTCGGACCCGTTTAATGTGAAGACGGGTGGTATGGTGAATATGGCAACGTTGAAGAATGCAAAATTTAAACCGGATGATGCCTATGATACAGGCATTGGCACACAATTCAATGCAGAAACAAATAAACGAGATGAGGATGAAGAAATGTAAGTAAAAATCCATAGTAGCATCTTACCTGCAATGTGAAATTAATTATCTTATACTTTCTCTTTATCAGGGTGAAGTACATTGAGGATCAGTTATCAAAGAGGAAAAATAATCGAACAGATGACGAAGCTTCAGGTCAATTAGGTACTGATATTTATTGTTCACCTGAAGAAGCTGCGCTTCAAGCAGTTCCCGAACATTTGAGACAGAGTTCAACTCAAAAAAGTGAAGAGATGTTATCAAATCAGATGCTTTCGGGTATACCCGAAGTTGATTTAGGAATTGAGTGAGCATAGTTATTTTTTTTCGAGTAATATTAGTAAAATAAATAAATGAATTATTAGGAAAATATACAACCAAATAATAATTACAGAGCTAAAATCAAAAATATCGAAGCAACTGAAGAAGCAAAGCTTAAACTGCTATGGGAACGACATAGAAAGAAGGATGGCCCGTCACAATTTGTCCCTACAAATATGGCAGTAAATTTCGTACAGCACAATAGATGTAAGTAATTAAAACCAAGTTTGAATATAAATTACAAAAATAGGAAAAAGATAATATTATAATCAACTCCATGTCGTTTCATAGTTAATATTGATGAGGGTGATGTTCGTAAGGCCAAACAAGACATCAAAAATGGACGAAGACTCGAGAATGAAGTTAAAGATGAATCAAAAGGAAAACGTAATAAAGACAGTGGAGAAAAGGCCACTGATGACTATCATTATGAACGTTTCAAAAAACAATTCAGACGATTCTAAATTTTGTACAAAAACAACACACTATTGTACATGAGTATATAAATATTTAGGTTTAATTCATCATGTAAAATAAAATAGTATTGAAATTGAAGTTCTTTACAAGTTATATTCACCTAAGTATTTTTTTTCACTCGGCATCGATCAGGTTTTGCAAGTAATTTATAGCTAATATATAAATATATAATCCGCTCTAATCAATATAATCAATATAATCAATATAATCAATCTAAAAATAGATACAGCAACAGCAGCAGCATTCATTTATAGTCATAATCAGTACCGTTATGATACTCCAAAACATTTCGATAATCTACATAATAAAAATCCTCAACATCATATCAACCCTATTAAAATGATCTCATAGAAATAATAAATACACATATGAAATCTCATAAGTTCTACAAGATTTTATAAATGTATTTGTTCATATTTTTGTATTTTTCATGTAAATCAATGAGATATTTTCCACAAGCAACATCAACTCATACCAATATATTAATATTATTAAATATATACAATCCCTGCATTCCCCAATTTATTTCGTCTTCTTAAATTCCTCTCAATAACTTAAAAAAAAATTCATTCAAATCCAACATTAAATTATATTTTCATTGGAGTCAAACATCAATTGGGATAAAAGAACTTTGATGCTGGCATCATTCAAATTTCGCAATTATTTTGTCTAGTAGTGATAATAACAATATGCAGTCATATGTATATGCATATATATATTCATCTATACACATATATACAAAGATACCAAATGAGCGGAGTCAATTATGAATCGTTTTGAAGTAATACTACGTCGGCGCCGTAAGTATATTCATTCAATGGCCTTGGGGTATGACGTAAGCGCCATAACGATGATGTATACATGTATGTGTATAGTTACTGCTCCCATACATCCCATACACACACCGTAAGTGAACGGTGAAGCGTGTGTAGTAAATATCATAACTTCAGCTTGCGTTTATTGGAATTCATACCACATTGATATCATCGTAAACAATTTGTAATAATTCATTAAGTTGACAGACATAAACAATCACAATTCGCGAGCATCGTGCAGGGCGTGGAATGCCGTCCAAAACAATTATGAGTTGTGGCTTCGTCACTTGTGGTCCGAATGAAGCACTTGTTGTGTCAGGTAATCAATCAATTTTAAAAGCTATTTAGTTTAGTTTGTTGTAATAGTTTAATCAATATTAGACGTGGTTTTATTATCATTTTTTGTACGTTCATTTTAGGATGCTGCTATGGGAAACCTCTGCTCGTACCTGGTGGACGAGTTTTTGTTTGGCCGATAATGCAGCAAGTACAAAAGTATGAATCAGAATTTTTGTATTTCATTGATGCTATTCGGTTAAGTGAGATAAGATAAAATTCCATAGTGAATGGGTGTAAATTCACAGATTTAAATTTTCATACTTTCTGATTTGATGCGTGGCAATTGTCCAATTTCTTTGATTTATTGGCATGAAGTCTGATCATGATTCGTGAAATTTGATAAATGTTTCATTTTGATAGATTGTAGAAATTCAATAAATACATATGTGAAATATTTAGAAAACCCATACGTTATGGCTATGGAACTGTTATAAATGAAGATGCTGCTGGTGGTAGTTATTCATTTTAATATCTTGATGTAAATAATAAAGTTCGAGTCATATTGCGAATCGTATCAAAATTAATTTGCACTTGAGATAGCTATGGCTGAATTTTTATTAGTATGTTACAAATTTCGATGTAGTATTTCATAATTTCTTATTAATCAAGTCCATTAAGTTACATCAAAGTTCATATGTCCAAGACATCACTTTCTACTCGTAATTGAATATCAATTCAATTTAAATTATAATTTCGAATCATTTTCCAGGATATCATTGAATACGATGACACTGCAGGTTGAAAGCCCAACAGTGTATACCAGTCAGGGTGTCCCCATTTCTGTAACTGGTATAGCACAGGTAAGACAAATTATTTTTAATTATTCCATCGTAATATAAACGATTGAGTTCTTTCACCGAACGAAATTGTTGAAAGAAATTTAAAAAACGCCATAAAATATTAAAAGTTGTAATCAATTATGTCTTATCGACCAAGTCAGTTGATTTCTATTGCTATTTCAATTGTCTGCCTCTGGGTATAGGTACAATAATGATGATAATTGATCTTTGAACTTGCACACACAGGTCAAAATCCAAGGACAAAATGAAGAAATGTTGTCAACTGCGTGTGAACAATTTCTTGGAAAGGATGAACATGAAATTCATAATATTGCACTTGTAACACTTGAGGGACATCAACGAGCAATAATGGGAAGTATGACCGTCGAAGAAATCTACAAAGATCGTAAAAAATTCAGCAAAACTGTATTCGAAGTTGCAAGCAGTGATCTTGTTAATATGGGTATCACAGTTGTGTCATACACGTTGAAAGATATCCGTGATGAGGAGGTAATTCAATTAACTATTGATTATGTCTTGTGTTATTAGTACAATTGGTCGTAAACCATTGAGAATATTAAATGGCATGGAAGTCAATTCTTATAATATATACATATATACATATATATATATATATATATATATATCTTTAGACGTATGTATGAACTGGATTTAGTCCTCATTACTAAATTAAATGCATTTTTGACCCCTGCAACGAACTCCACTTACGTCTAACTGTATGTCTAACGTCCACTGTATGTAATAAGATTAATTATTACCCAATATTCACAGTCTCTCTGTTTTTTATCCTTGCAGTCGGCAAAGGTATGTTCATGCATGATTAGCATGACTCGCATTGATTGCAATTGATTATTCTTGGGATGATGCTTCATTTATAATAATTATGTTACATTTATTGAATAATTTGTTCACAATATAACAAGGCGATTAATAATTCATTGATTTATTTTAGGGATACCTGAGAGCTCTTGGTATGGCACGTACTGCAGAGGTGAAGAGAGATGCGAGAATTGGTGAGGCTGAAGCTCGAAGAGATGCACAAATTCGTGAAGCGATTGCTGAACAGCAACGAATGGCTGCACGTTTTTTGAATGATGCTGATATTGCGAAAGCACAACGTGATTTCGAATTGAAGAAGGCGGCGTATGATATGGAGGTTCAAACCAAGGTATGGTAGAAGTCATGGGTCCATTCTTTTCTGATTGATTTTTGGGTTTTCAAAATGTGACTTTTATATTCTTTTCCAATTTAGAAAGCTGAAGCTGAAATGGCGTTTGAATTGCAAGCAGCAAAAACTAAGCAAAGAATTATGGAAGAACAGATGCAAGTGAAAGTCGTTGAGCGAAGTCAAGATATAGCTGTTCAGGCACAAGAAATGTTGCGTCGTGAGAGAGAACTTGATGCTACAGTTCGACGTCCTGCTGATGCTGAGAAATATCGTCTTGAAAAAATGGCTGAAGCAAACAAAATGAGATTGGTAATGGAAGCTGAAGCTGAAGCAGAAGCAATCAGAATTCGTGGGGAAGCTGAAGCTGCTGCTATTCAAGCCAGAGCTACAGCCGAAGCAAATCAAATGGCGAAAAAAGCTGCGGCTTGGAATGAATATGGCAATGCTGCTATGGTGGATATGATGCTTGAGACGTTGCCAAAGGTTCGATATAGATGAGTTTAAATATGGTTCAGCTTTCTATGTTACGTTCATTTTAAATTACTAAGCAACTGCATTTCATGTGAATTCATCAGGTCGCCGCTGAAGTGGCTGCACCACTTTCTCAGGCTAAAAAGATAACGATGGTATCCAGCGGAAATGGTGCGATTGGTGCTGAGAAACTCACCGAAGAGGTTCTTAATATTGTTACTCGTGTTCCCGCACTTGTTAAATCAATAACAGGCGTGGACATTTCAAAGGTATTTATTTTGAATGAATTTCAAACACAGATGTAATGTATTCAGAACACACTTCTAAATAATCTTTTCATTTCAGTCCGTTCATGCAGCCTGAATTCCACGACTTATAATGCAATTATCATTCTTCCAAAGATTATTTTGCACAATTTACTGAGGAGGGAGATAAATACTCGATTCTTTTAGGATATTCCACTCACATGTGTGTATGTATACTTGTCGCCAAATAATTTGCAATATGAATTAAAATTTGTCCGAGTTAAACTGCAAGATACCATATGCTATCTCTTATGAAAATCAAATATTCAATTAATAAACCATACAAATAATCTTACAGTATAGATGAATTAATTATCTTTCTTATTACCAATTCAAATAAAGAGGCTGGATGTATATTAATAAAATCTTGAGGAGTATACACTCATATAGCTTTATTACATTTATTTTCCTTCGTTGCATTTTGTTTTAATTCAGCATTGTATGTCGATCATAAATATTGCGTCTTTGCTCGCGAACTTGACGTTTCCACTTATCTTGTTGATGCCCAACACGATTCAAAACATTCCCCCGTACACCCATAGGATGGGAAGTACCAGGTGCAGCTGAGACAGCTTCATCCTACAAATACAATAATGACATGGAACGAGGGCAATATTATACAGTGCCCTAATAAATTAAACCACGATTTATAAAAACCTCTTCATTGGTATGCTCTTGATAGCTACTACCAGCGTTCTTGCGTATTCTTTTATTCAGTAGTGGTTCCAAACAAATCAAGAATAGCATATAGATAACCAATAATGAAATCACCCAAATAACAATGATGACAACAATCTGAAAATATATCACATGAAATATTTTTTGTACTTTTTTAACTGATTCATTCATGATGGAGAAAAATTGGTTTGAATAATCAAACGAAAATATACCTTTATAATAGTCGTATTGCGATTCTCATATTTACATTCACATCGTGGACAGAAAATCAGCTCTTGGCCGTTCAACTCATCTTTGATTTTCGGCAAAATTACTTGCTCACAATTACTGGAACAAAATTAATTTTAAAAATTCGTACGGTACTTTGAATAATTATTGTACTTCTCCTTCTATTCTCTACAATTTCTATTCTTTTTCTACTGACAAAAACAGTAAATTACCAACTGCTCGGTGGAACATTTGATATAAAGTTCAAACGTGCATTTGATGGCTTTGTAGTGTTTATCACTGATGAAATACTCGGACAGATGCACTTGCAGCGTTTGTCATCATATGATTGAGCCTAAGGATGAGACAATTAAAAAGTTTATTGGAATGCATAGTTGAAATGTACGAATTGTCTATTATTTAGTACCCACTTGACATCCTGTAACACATAAGAATGATATGAAAACTATAATAATTCCTTGCGTAAACATATTCCCGGAATTATGTCGCGGATAACCTAAAAGATTCATTGTGTATGTACGTATGTATTTTTATGATGATTAAACCAGTAATTCGTGATGGTGCAAACGTTTTACACTTCAGCTGTCACATGCTGAATGCTAACTTGTCAGAATCCCAAATACCAAACACGTCTATATATATATATCAATCAATCTGAAACATTTCGCACCGCAAATTACCGGCCGGTAATGTAGACCTCAAACTTTTATCATTCGCGATGAATAAAATACGAAAAGATTTTTGAAATGAAATTTTTATATTCGAATTGACAGAATGATTTCAAATGATTAGATCTTCACGCTTTTTACGATGATATTGGAATATTAATCATATTATATGAATTTTTCCAATTTATTTCTATTTATACATCTGATTTGTTCTTCGGTCGGCAAGTTTGTTTCTCTTGACATCATAGCGCGAAAACGAATTTTATTTCAAGATGAATTAATGAATTTTATTTTGTGTAAGAATTTTGCAATCCTTCTGCCGCGTTATTAACTAAAAAATAATTATTTCAAAACGTGTTGTTGATTAACACGAAATTAACAAAGAGTAAATGCCTCATATCAGCCAATGCGAAGTTTCAGTTGGACCCGAATGTTATCTCTCATCTTTCTATAATTTGCAAATCATAAAAATTGGAAAGAATCGATAGGGCTCAACATCTTTACTGGCTCTTTGTATAGAACTTTAATTCTTTTTCATCACTAAGTGATAAAATACGTGATGACAATACTTATCGTTCTATGATAATGAATATAAGGTAAAGTTATATGATAATGATATTCTTCACCGTTAAGCTGATATGAAATTAAAGGAACTTTGAACTTACTCATTGAAATTCTTTATCTTTTACATACCATTCAAACCAATAGTTGATACAAAATTATCGCGAATTGATTTTCTATTCTGTTATTTTCTATGTTTTCACGTATACATTATTATCGAGGTGCCAACGTTGGAACCTATTTGTTAGGAAAATAATCAAAATCATTTTGACCTGATTTGTTTCCAAATTATACTTGAGTGTAGAATATACAAAGAACAAAAAAAAAGAGAATACAATCATTGTTAATGATGAACAGAGTTATGAAATTGTACAATTCAAGATACACCTACATGCATACAAATGATTCAAGACTAGATAATACTACAGACAAATTACTCTCCTTATTGCATTGTGATGTTATGATAATTGTAGCACATTTGAAGTCTCATTATAAATTATAAATAACATAAAATAATTGACAAATAACAAAAGAATGTGTAAATCACTGCTATGTTACTATTTATTAATTACTTATGATTCATAAATTGGCAAAGGATGCCCTTCTGAATTAAAAATCCATCGATCGAGATCGATGAGTTTCCTTGTATCATCGAACAATAAATACAAATATTTCAGTGTTTCTGCATACCAAAAACTCTCGGTCAAGTCACGTGGTCGTAGATTTTGTGGATTACGCACATCGCCGATGCTTGTGTAACCATATTCAACTTTAGTATGTTGTTCGAAACCCTCAAATATTTTCCAACCCCAATCCTGATAAGTTTTATTCCCAGTGAAGTACCACATGTAATAAAGGCTTTCAATGAATTCTGGACGTAATAAATTGTGCGCATCAGTACTTTTAACGTACATGTCCATTTGATTATGATTCTCATCATCATTGATTTGTACATTGAAATATGTAATTTCAGGCGCCAAAAATGTTGGTTGAATTGCATAAGTTTGATAGCACGTATTAGTAAGTTCTTTGGCCAAATCCATATGCTCTGCGAGTAAACCATGATGAACACCTAAAGCTAATGTGCCAGGTAAGTAACATGTGAGATGGTCCATTTTTGGTTTCATATCTCGTGATACACCAATTAATTCAGCAATAAATAAATATTTATTTTTAGCTGTTCGTTTGACCAGATGTTTTTGTGTTCCATAAATGCCCAATAAATAATCGTTTCGTAAATAATCCAATGTCTTCCCCGTTTGCAACCATTGCTTCAATAAGTACTCATAATAACTGTCTCCTCGAGCGCCTAATGTTATTGTCGCATGCTCGCGAAATAATCCTGTGTTTGCATTGATAAATATAGGCACCAGCCCATCATATTTCTCCAAATTATGAACGTGTTCAGAAACCTTCGCTACAGCTGTCTGCAAAGTCATAATCATATCAAACATAAATTCACACACGACAATAAATTAAAATAGCAGATTGTTTATCGACAATTACTTCAAATCGTGGTTGACCGGTGCTCCGACTGAGATCACGAAATTCCAATTGAATTGATGTTACTTCACTTGTGCTACTGTCTGGACCCCATTTAGGACTGTGAGCACTCTTAGTACCCAAATTTACATCAGAAAAGGGCACGCCAGATCTCGTAGAAAATGCTGGCATCATACGGTCGCCCAAATCTGTCTGAAATATATTATCAAAGAAATAAAATTCCGTTGTTTCACACAGAAATATCGGATGAAATCCATATTATTCACTCTGTCATAGACTTACAGCTTTGTCTAAGAATAATTTATCTCCAGATAGATGATAAATAGCCAATAATCCACCGAGAACTCTTATCGTTACTTCAAATAAATTTACATCTTTATTAACATCAAACTTTAAACTCTCATCGACCCATGCACGAGATCGTGCAAACTCTGAAAAGCGAAACAACATAAAGTTATTATGAATTAATATAATATTCCAGTTGAATGTAATCCTTATGTTGAATAATACAATAATAACTACCATCATTCAAACCCATTATATACATGGTATCTAAAGCATCAACAATAGACAGTCCCAATCCAAACCATTCATGATAACCTCTAGATATCGGTTTAATATTGTCATGGCCCCAAGCATACTTGGTATATCCATCCCATGAATGTTTAAATGCAGCTACAATAGCTTTTTGTCGATCATTTTGTGGCCCTAGAAACTTAAGAACATTTGGCTTCGGTTGTGGTGGCTCGCCAATCTGATCATCGTCAATCTGATTGATGTCTGGTGGAAATTCTGGTTCTTCAATCACTTGATTACCACCAGCATCACCACCCCCACCAGCTCCACCTCCACCTCGGTCGCTATTGTCATTATTATCTACCAGGACTAGTTCTTCAGTCAACTGTAATAACAATTCAGTTCATAATTCAGTTTTGCAAGCAGTTTTATCATTATTTACGTAACTACCGGTCTTTCACATTTCAAATAGAGCAGCTTGGTTTCTTGATACACGATAAAGTTATGACTAACAAACTACTAAAACGCGGGCAAATCCATAAAATTCTTTGTGTTTGATAACTTCTATGCTGTATTTGGATGTAAGTTAGTGACTTTGAGTGGAAATTTGACGGAATATTCTACTCAATGCTATCTAAAAACTTCCAAGTAAGACCTGGATGAATATCCAAGTAATAATTACTCCACTTTGTAAAATTGACTTATTAAAACTGGAAACGTCTGCTCATGAAAATGTAATTAAGAAATCATACAAGCATACGTGGCAATACCTTAGCATTTTTGGGAGTGTCTTGCACCTCTCGATCATTATCATAATCTTCCTCACTATCAAGAACTGAATTTTTCGTATTTCCAGGAAGAAAGTAGAATGTGAGCAGAAGAATCGTCAATGTTATAAAGTAAACGACGTTTCTTTGAAATCGTGACAGCTGATTCCATTGCTGTGCATAAACAAAATTGATATACAATTATATGAATGAAATAAACAAGAATTTGAATAAATGTTCATGAAATAAATTAATTTGTAGTTCAATTACCCTCCATAGACTTCTTGATGTTATTCTTGAATTAATAACACTGTCATTTATATTCAAACTGATATAATCCCTTTTTCCAAGGCTCATCGATGGCTGCATTTTGGTGGTTTGTTAATGCAAGCTGATTTATTTTGGCCCTTCACCATCGGTCTAATTGTGAGATATATTTTGTCCGCGTGGCTTCACAGTAGTCGCCACAATATCAATTCATCTGACGTTCATGGCTTCATATAATTTCTTTGCATGATCAACAGTTTTGGCTGACCGAATAAACTGAAATTTCATACCAAAAATTGTGTTATTAGCGGATACTCGAATGTACTTATTTTATAATGGTTTGTATATCCATATATATATTTTGTTTGATTGATGAGTGCGCTATGTCGAGTATATTTGACAGTCAGCACTAACGGAGATGATTTCAGAAACACTACTGATCCCAACTGATCCTCTTTGCCTTGAGAACTTTATCATGATCATGATGCGAGTTGGTAGATGTCGCTGGAATAGCTAACGGCGCGGGAATAATTAAGAAATTGAGGCATTTAATTCAAATGAACACTTTTTCTGCATGTTTGAAACTTTTTTTTATCCTACATAATTTGTTTAATTGAATTTTCGACCATGAATTTACGTGGAGCAGCAGAATTTCTATACTATGGCAGTCGCTTTTGTCTAATGTTTATAGGTTAGGGATTGTCGTTTGGATTATAAACAAACGAACATTATGAATACAGAGAGGATGATGAATCTTGCAAAATTTTAATACAAGAAGACAACTATTGTTTGTAATCACTGTGAAATTGCAAAAAATATATCTTCATGTGGATTTATTGATTAATCAATAATTTAATAACACTGATTGCTTCTTTGATAGAATCTGATCCAACATAAGACTTCGGATTTTTATTGAATCAATTATCATCACCAATTGTTGTGCAACTCTGCAATAAAATGAAATATGAGTATAAATCACAACATTCATTATAATAGAATAATGAAATCAATCATTTCAATTCATCAATACATGTAATCAGTGGATAGTCATGAGCGCTGCTGTCAACAAAGTATGCAATTGAAATTCATCAGATATATGTTACACAGTGAGGAAAGATCGAAGTACTGATAGATATGCCATGGCAGTTTTCACTACCTATAAATATTAAATAATGTTTCAATAAATGATCAAAGATCATTGATAATGAAATTTATGGGATGGCAACTTACATCTGTTAATGTACTCAGGCAGAATGCACCAAATTTACCAGCTGTGAGCCCAAGTGGTTTTTGCGATCGTGCCATACAAATGATCAAGGGTTTTGCAGTATCATGAGGTAGATTATACCATTTACAATCATAATAAGCTTCACATACCTTATCGCTCTGTAATTTAATTAAAAATTAGATTAGTTAATTAACGTCTATGAATGTAATATGAAAAAGGAAAGTTTGTCGACTTCACCTCTGTAATCAAACTCTCACCAACAACACAATGTGCATATAATACAAGAAACACCAGGATTATAAAAACAAAGAATGTTGCAATATCAGCATTTTGTCCTTTGCTGTAGTTCTGTGAACAAAAATATCAAGGGACTAGATGATAATTAATATTCAGAGTGATTTATACTTGTAGGTTATATGCACCGATACTTTCATGGAAACGATCTTTGTATTGATTTATGGAACTTGGTCCGAGACCTGAGTGAAGAAGTTTCGAATGAATCAATGATTGAAGAATGAATTGACTAGTGCATATGAACTATCAGTCTTTGTCATGTTCAACGAACAAAATGAAGTTATGACTCACTTACACTGAGTAATTGAAAACCAAGAATGCAAACAAGTGCAGTTGCGCCAATAAGATGTACCAATAATGTTTCACTAAAAGCTTCTTCGATAGTTTGACCCATCCTTGAACAGTTATTAATATAAATTCAAAAATATTCGACGTGAATATCTGTTTGCTTATGTGATAATTATTGATGCTCACTCCAATAGTCTATTGTGTTCAATTATGATATTGTTCAGTTCTGTCTTACAAATTTCAGCGTTATCACATGGAATTTGAGCTATTCTGAGCGCTAATACAGCCAATTTCCCACTAACATGGAAAACAAGAGTAACCATCAAACAATCAGCAGCAGTTTGGCCAAATCCACTGACAAAAACGAATGGGAATTGTGAGGCGTAAGTTAATATATATGTTTTTGAATCATTGACTTCATGAAATAGATGAAAACGATATGGCAAAATGAATGGCACCGTGGCATTTACTTCCATACTAATGGATTCATCAACTAAGAAATTTAACAAAATATATTATGAGATATTTTTGAAATTAAGTTAGAATATAATGCAAATTAATATCACCTGGTGGTGGACTTGTGATTGGCTTCATAAAATATGATGATGCAGTCATTGCAACGAAAATACACAAAAGCTTTACAAATAATTTTGCTTTATTCATGTAGTCAATGAATGCTTTAATTTCATCACCATTTTTGTAAAGTGATGCATCAAAATCCTTGAATGCTTCATTGATAACTGCTCCAAGTTGTCGATTATATTTTTTTAACATTGCCATTCGCATTAAAATTTGTGTGAATGCCATATTTTCAGTGAGATTTTCAATAACATGTTCGAGATTATCAATGAATAAAAATAAATCGAGATATTCAAGGAACATATGATAGACGAAGTAACCAAAATTGATCATAAAAATAAAATTGTTTGGTGATTGCGGCCATAAACCAAGAGCAGATAATAAAAATTTATTCCACGAAACCACTCTTGCAGCATGATCGAATTTTTTTTGGTCCTGCACAAATATTTTTGTCTTTAATTCAACACGAAAAACTCAAGTTTTTGATGAATTGATGAACTTACGTGTAACATTGAAATGATCTTATCTGTTCAGAGTGTTTTAATCAAATGGCTCAAGACTTCATTTTAATTTTACGTATCATAAAAAAATTTGGATATAGTTGTAATTGTTTTATGGATATGTACAATTAAAGGTCTTGTTTATAATTAATATATATTCCCTGAAGGAGGGTGAAGAGTGTAGAGCTGTGCACCTGCTTTTTTAATTTTAGCTGTCATTCATTCCACCCACTGCACTTACTGGGTGGAACCGTTAATGCTCAGAGCATCTTAATTTCTGCAAATGTCTATTTTAGTCTTACAGAAAGATAATTTTTCTATATTCAGAATAATTTAATATTCAAAAATAAATTTGTAACAGAAATTATGCGTCATCATATAATTCTAAAATTATAATTCTTTGTGCATGTGACCTTATGGACTTTCGTTTCCATATCTTTTGTGCTTGATCCAATTCATTATTCATAATTTTAATCGTATCAATGATTAAATTTTTCTTCATGTAAATGATCAGCGTTTATTTATAATTATAAATAATTTGTGTATATCGTGAGTAGAATTTAATTACAGTTCCACCACGTATAAAATTTTCAAGTAATATTTTCTGTTTATAATAAGTCTGCAATTATATTCTAAAACAAAAATACATAATCAATTTAATTAAAGAACAATTTGGGTATCAAATAATTAAATTGATTATACAATTATTTTTTTTACGTCTTTCACATGAGTGGGAGGTTTGTCTACAGTCACGCGCAGAAAAGAATACACGATAGTTGAGAGCAGAGTTATGACATTGTTGGTGTCTTTCCAGTTTTCTAACTTGGTGAACACATTCATATTCATTTTGACATTTGTTTCCATTTGCCAACAATTATCCATAGGTGAACTGGATCACTCCATAAATAATCTAATATTCCACGCAAAGAGTATTTCTAAAAAAATATTTCAGTTAAAATTATAAATTAACAATAAATATACAATAATTGATAAATATTTACAGGTAATGGACTTGACACCAACCATCAATGCTGTGTTGAATCCTTGTAAATTGTTGAGCTGAAAGACGATGTAATTAATCTACATATTGGCAACTTCCTAATCTGGAAATATAAACGTACTTCATTCATTTGATGACATTTTGAATGATAATGAACAAACACATCCAAGTAAGTAATTAAATCGTAGGGGATCTTAGTATCCAGTTCAATGAAGATGTTAGACGTGGATAATGTGACATTAACAAATATCCATGTCGATATGTCGGACTATTAGTATGTCATCAAGTTCTACTAGTAGTTCATAAAACTTTATCAAGCTTGATAAAATGTGTGTGACATTGTCATTGATGTGATATTGAAGATTGTGAATGTGAAGTTCTTGAACAAATTATCATAGACACAAGAAAGATCACAAATGTGGAAATATCATTTTTTTAATTGCTTTCTTTCTGTTGGTAAAATAGTTGAACTATTGCGAAAAGAGAATTCTCCATGACAATTTCACTATGATGAATACAGTTATTTTGTTTTCAAAATCGTACTGCGTAAGACTTTGAACTAATCTTTGGTGCAACATCAATATCACTCTCTATTCAAGAATATGTTTTGAACTCACTGTGCAAAATGGTGGTTTGACCAATGGAAAATTGACAGATGGTTTCATTCGACTGTAGAAACAAAGAAAAAGAAAAACAGAGTTTTATATAAAAGAAAAAATACAGAATTTGTGCTTGGGAAAAAAAGAAACTTAATCTCTGGGAATTGAATTACTTACATCAGCGATAATATGCACATTCTCATTGTTTATGCACCCTTCTATGCGTCGATCCTGTAATAATTTCATATTCTCTACTGCTACTCATAAGAAACGCATCATCAATTCATGCGTTTTAGCTGCCTCAATGTCTGATATTCTGAGTGGGGGTTTGAAAATTTTCAGGAGCTTAAAGCATAACAGTCGTGTGTTGTCAGTTCTCAAGTGAACATCTTTCAAACTGGAGTGAACCAATTGGTGTTTGCAAAGATGGTGCTTCCCAAGTTAAAAAGTTATCAACTGAAAAAAATTGAAATCGATAAATTGAAGACACTTTCACTTTGCTTAGGTCAATTGAAAAATCGATGTTTGTGATACATTTTCGCAATGACAATTGTGATGTAATGAATGAAAAAAAAAAGATCTCTTAAGTCTTTGGAACAGAAATTAAGAGAGATTAATCTAAGTATAATATTAATCAATATAAATATTTGGATGTATAAATACTCAATCTCAAAAAGAAATAATTGTAATTACTACATTCACTGATGAAATGAGCAGGACGAAAATCATTTTGAGTAAGGCTGAATAAAAGAAAATCATTTTCTTATGTTTAGCAGCACTGAATTCATGCCCAGAGTGAAAAAGAAATACTCATGAAGAGTTTGAATTTCTTTGCTCATGTGCTCTACTTGTGTATGCTCTATGAATATCGATATGTAACCGCAGAAATATAGTAGAGGGGTCGGACAACCCCCAAGAGCTCACGGTCAGTCAGTCGTCTTATAGCAATTGACGAATGAACATTTTTTTCCCCAGTTCTATCATAACTTTCTTTTTCTCTCGTTCACATATCCATCAGTTATCACACCATATAATTAACAATTATCATCGGTTGTGACGATAATGATCAATCCAAGTGTGTAACATCGATGATTTTGTCAACTGGTGAAAGGAAAAAAATTCAATAAATTCTCACAGATATTATTGTGTCAAAATTAAATAAAAATTCTCTCACATTTGTGTGTCCACTTTGAAACCAAAAATTATCACATTAGTCAAAGAATGATCATCAGTGTTAATAAAATCAAAGTGAATTATTGTAGTAATAAATTTCGTATTTAGAATACATTCGTACTAAGGACAGAATAATTACTTCATTACACGTGCTCATTATATCATAAATTGTAATTTATATATTCACGTAAGTTTTTGTACGAATGGTTGAATCGAACAGGGAACTATCGATGATGATTTATGTAAAGTAAGTTATCAACATTATCCATATCAATGAAATAAGTTTTACGAAGTACTTTCATTCTCATTATAATTTTCTATTTACTTATGAATACTTTCACAATAGAATATAATATTTGTGCTAATCATCTACTAATCATGCTGCTAAACAAATTATTATGTAGTATTATAGTTGATAATGTCACTATCGAGTCAATTTCAATATTTTTGAATATATATTAGGAAGAGCACATGCAGGAATGAATGAAACACACCACTATGAATGTATCAATTTTGATTTTGAATTGTTAATTATTAATTTAGCAGAAAAACAAAAAGTGGTAAAGATCGTATTGACAAGATGAACAAATAATCTTTGAGAAATTAAGATTTTATTGTTCGTGTACTCTTGCGCATGATCTACTGATCATCAATTTCTGTCTTCACGAGAAAATGTTGAAAGATTTGACAATTGCCAAGAGTTCACTCTCAGGTAATCACACAGTAGAATTAATCGATTGAACAACTCCAGTCTTTTAACATCCATCTTATTTCTCTCCATGTACTCATTTAATATCAAAATACAGAATTATTAATTGTTGATTAATCAGTTGTCAGAGTTCGTAACATTGAAAAATAAGCCATCGAAGTTTTCAATATCTGTTGCAAAAAGTAATCCAAAAGATATTAAATTGTATAGAAATATATAGAGCTGGATTTTAAAATAAATTTGTTACATTTGTATATCCACTGAGTGAAAAAATATAAAATTTTCCAGCGGTTATATACAATGGCGTTATTGAATTGTTCATGCATATTAACAAACATTTTCGATGAACAATTGGCATTTCATACCACATACATTTGGCAAATGATTTATGAAGATTGATGCTCTGGAAAGAAACGACAAATTATTTATCATCAAACTTATTTAAAATTAATTATTTATAATAAGTAATAACAAAAGTCTACCTCCTGTATGAGATATTCTCCAATTAAACAATTGCCAAATATCACAATTAACATAGTGCTACCATAAACCACAATACTGAAGAGTGCAAGTTTATCAGCTTTGTCGAAATTCTGGAAATTTATCAACCATTAGATTATCATCTGATGAATGATCAACGTTTGGGATAAATTGTAATTATTCTCTGGTATTTTTTTTCCTTTTTTTTTGTGTTCAATACCAATATTCCATTATATGCAATTAATCCAAGGAGTATTGTGGTAACAGTCAATTCGAATAGAAGTAAATAATCAAAGCCTCTTCCTATAGATTGTGTCATCCTGAAAACAAGAGCAAGTTGATGAATTAGATAGAAAAAGTTAGGATTGATGGATAATAAAGATTTTTTTTTGTCTGTATTTTATTCTAACTTACGAAATAATATGAAGATGTCTATCAACGATTTTGTGAAATATATGATGGTTTTTGCTTGGTGTTATTTGTTCCACTGTGCGTGACAATATTGCAAGTTGACTGCACGCAGTGAAAACCAATGTCATGAGTAAGCTAATCATGGTTACACGATACAATCCAGTGTACATTACAGGCATTTCAAGAAGATAAAAAATAATATTCTTAAAATTTGTATCTGGTTTGTAGAAGAAGTTGATTCGTGTTGGTGGTCGAAGTAAAATTGTTTGATTAGTTGAACTCAGATCTAAAAAACACAGAGAAATTAATTATGTTTGTGTATTGGTGAACAATAAATTGAAGATTTCTCTATTTTTGAATTTGATTATGATGAATTATCGCATCGTAATATAGCAGAATTGCCAAACTCACTCTCGCATAAAAAAATTAATTTGTATCTACGATTTGTGTTTTTATAAATTTTCTAACGAAATTAATTTTTTAATTTCTGGGAGATGATATTTCCTGTTTGCAGGACAGTTATAATAAATTTCAATGTTTCTCTATTTTTTGATATATTTATTCAGTGTCGATTAAAAAGATCAGCATTTGTTGATGATGAAGACGATGAAGCTTGACTATGGATTAAAATTTGTGTTTGAACATTTCCAAGAAACATCTAATTATTAACCAGATATTTTTTTTATATAGATCCGGCTTAAACTGATTTGCCCATTTTGGCGATCTATGTAGATCAATTTCAATTTACTTCTGCCTTCATGAAAAAATGTAGACCTATCAAAATCTAAGAAAACTCGCAGGTCGCAGTTGATTGTCAGATCTTCATAGATTCTTTGAGATCTATTGATCTATGTAGATCTTCGATAATCTACGCAGATCTAAGGACATTTTCTATAGTTTTCATAGATTTTCACATATCGAAGATTCATGAAGATTTAATTTGATCTGCATTGATCCCCAACATAAACAAATTAGATCATTGATCAAATCGATTCATCTATCATCTAGGAAAAATGATATTTATGACACTATGCCATTATGACAATTAGTCCGGTGATGATCTAGCTCGGTCCACTTGAAAAGAAAACACAGCTCAATCCACAATCAGTTCATGCTCATCATGATCGATAATATTGTTGAACGTTTCCCAGTAGTAGATCACTGTTCTATGATAAATCCCTAACTCTTATCCAACAACCAAAAAAAATCTCTTGCCAGATTTAGAATCATTCAGAATGTGTTCTATCATCATAAATTCATTAAATTAAAGCAATTGTATACATACATGTAATGATGAAATTGACGCCAGGTTTAACGTAGTAGAAAATAACTGAACATGAAGAAACAATCATTGAGATTTTATGAAACTTTGCCACTGAATTAATATAATGAAGGAATATTATTTTATCTTCAGCGCAATCATAATATTTGGACTGTACTTTCTCTTCAACCAAAATGATCGACTCTCGTATTGTTTTACTGAATCTTATCACAATCATGCCAACAAAGAGCATAAATGCAAAACCACTTTCCATTAAGTTAGCAATCATTAATTCAAGGTCACCAAAAATAGCATAAAAATCCGAAAACTCCATACAAATATACAGACCAAAGTAAGTGATCCAAATAGTAAATCGAATATAATAAGAATCTAAAGGCCATAATCCAACTACTGATAATGTAAATCTTATTTGTGCAATCAACTTTCGTGCAGTCTCAAATTCATCCTGAAATTTTACAATTCATCATTTTCATGTATAATAATACAAATAAATTAAACAATTGACTATTACATTTTCTTACTTCAAATTTGGTTTTTATCATCTTGAATGAATATCAGACATACAACACTCGTGTGAAATTATCCAGTTTGCATACTGATAAAGAGATGGATCTCAGCTTGGACATGTCTGTTATTTGCATTAGTGAAAACGAATGTACTATGGCTGATGAATAAAATAATTGAAATCGTCGATATCGAGGCAATGACCTCAGAAAATAAAAAATAAATCTTGAGAAACAAACTTTGGAGACAATGCGCTTTACATACATTTAAAATTTATCACTTCATTGTTCATGCACCCTTCGTGCATGATCTATAATCTTCGATTATTGTAGAATTGAATCAGGTGGGGGGTTGGACAATCTTCAAGAGTCCACGCACACTCAATCGTATCGCATCATTCACCAAAGACACTTTGTCAGCTTTCATACTTCAAGAACTTCTTTTTCATTTTAATTACGCAGAACAAGTGATTGTGCATCATAGTAATGAGAGATTATGTCGGGCACTGTTGTGATTTTTGAGGATAATTATTTGTTTGCCAAAATATTACTGGAATGGTTTCGATTGTCTTGAATTTATTATGAATCCAATTATTAGCTCGTTATCTGAGTGGTTATGAGTTTCTATTCCAGGTCTGACTAGAACATATAATCTGATGTCAATAATGTGTTTATCATTATGTTTCAGTGCTAATTCGTTGGTTGAGCATTTTTTCAAACATATTTTATCATTTATTACCTCCTCAATATTCCTCTTGATCGTTCTTTCGTTATATTAAATTACCAAATCACAGGTTCTATTCTGATACTCGATTTGTGTCTCGATCAAACTGATTCATCATTCTAAATTATTGACAAAGTCTAGTAAGCAGAATTTAAGGATGGATATTCAGAGCTTTTCTTTTAGATTCATTACTTTTTGCACGACTCGGACTATCAGATCATTTCACGGTGTAACAAATTTATTATCTAACGCAAATATCGGTTTTGCTTATTTGAATATAAAAGTGTTGCATTAATATAGAAAGAAAACGCGACAAAAATTACGAAGAATTGTAAAAAAGTTATATTTAAATTTGATAAAAATTAATCGATATGTAGATAAATACATACAATTGATTGATCAACTTTTTTTTGAAAATAATTTATTCATTATTCTATGATTTGTAGATCAAAACAAGCTTCGTCATCGAGATCTAAACCATCAGGTGTATCTGATGGTGACACCAGTTCACCATCGAACGAAAGTTTTATTTTCGTTAAAGGAATATTTTTTTGTTCGCTACAATATTCGAACAATTTTGAAAATGGTTGACTTTTTCCCAAATCGTAAGTTAAAAAGTGTCTTGTTGAACTTGAACTTTGGATTTTAATTTTACATACTGGTTCTGCATCTTCAGTATTATTTGCAAATGAAGTATCTACAATACCACCTTCTAAACAAAAGAATAAATATTGTATTAAACCTTACTGTATAATTTATACAAATTATTTAACTAATGTTCATTTCATTACCGAGAATATCTATGATTTGCAAATTAACAGAAGCTGGAGTATCCACATGACTAATTAAAGCATCTTTCCTAGTTAGTATTATCTGATTCTCTGGAACATTTTCTAGTGATGCAAAATACTCAAATATTTTCGCAAATTTTTCATTCTGAAAAGATAAAAAAACAATACCAACATCGTTGAAGAATAATCCCGAATAATTCTTGAATAAAATTTATTCAAAGATGAACGAATATGTTTTTACCATGCCAAGCTTTATACGTTCGATTTCACGAGATCTCCATCTAACTTTCACATCCATCATATAATTGTCATCAGTAATTGTTGATGTATCAAGATCACAATCTATAATCTCGGTAACATTTTCTTCATCATCATCGATAGCTTCGATGTATAATGGACTTGGTATTAAAGTATCTAAATCGATTGTGATCAATGATGATGCCTGCAAACAAATGGATCAATATAATATCGAAACTTTATCATAACAGCAACGGATATTGAAGATATGAATTCCTATCGACTAAATATTAATACGAAAATAATCATTCGCTTTGTCACAGAGATCTCTTGGAGATCAACATTATTGACTTCAGATCATAGAAGTCACAGTAAAGTATCTAAAGTCTGTTAGGCAAAGCCCAATGTTTAACTTATTGAACAATATTGATTCAATAGTGACCAAAAAATCCTCCATTCATTCAAATCTACTTATAATATGTGAAATTACCACACAATTGTTGGCTGTTGCAGATGTACTTGGTGATCCTCTTCGTCTTCTCAATCTTGTTTCTTGAATTGGAGATCGTGATTTCACGGGCGGATGTTGTCTGAAATATCACAAATTCTATTTTCTCTCAATAATATTAACAAATGAACACCAAATCATTATCCATGAAATTGATCAATTAAACAATAAAATATACAAACACAATTGGAATCGGACTAGGTTCTCGTTTCTCAATCACTCGATCTTCAAGTACTACTTCGTCATCCTCAGTTCTCGATTTTGGAATAGGCTTCATAGCTTTCAATACTGCACAAAAATCAACGATTAATAAATCACATCAATTTCACCGCAATGTTTCATTCATACAAATAAATAATTATTGCATTATTTATACCTTTGAGTCTAGCAGCCGCATTCGTATAGACATCATCATCATCCTCATCTGAACTATTCATCACCATGATATTTTATGAATATCTAGAAAACAAATAAAAATTAATTACTAAACAAATTTTTCAATTTCACATTATCGTAATATCAGTCCAACAGATACAAAAGAAAGAAAAATTCATCAAAAGGCGAAACAGGTGGTTTTGATGAGTGTTCAAAAGTGGAATGAGGTAAGAAAAATTTTTGATAATTGGATTATTACAGTCTCTTCATGACAATAATAAAGTTTCTTACGAGATGCTAGAAAGTATTAAAATTAATCGAAAAATGCATTCTTAACAATTTTTTTAGGTTAGAAACTTACAAGGTAGTAATTTAAAAATTCAAAAATATTTGTAGAATTTTAATAAAAAATTATTTTCAAGGAGACTAACCTGCAGTTTATCATTACCAATGTTGTGCACTTACTCCCTTATTTCTCTAATATCTAACAGAAAAAGCAGAAATAATGGACATCTGGTGGTCAATGAGTAAACTAATTTGTTCAGGGTGCATTTAAAAATGGCGAAATGGCGGTAATAATACAGCGTTATTTAAATACACATGCAGTGTTGGTAAAACTTCACATAATCCCTTCATATTCATCACTGATAATACCCATTAAAGTTTTATTTTCAAATACATAACCCCAAAAAATCAGTGAAAATTAAAATGTTGTAAAAATCCAGCTAAAGATAATTTAAATTAACTTTCATCCCGCCTTTGGATCTATTCGAAATCGTTTCTCTCTGATAATCGATTTCTAAAGTTTTCGATTATTGTATGTCTGCTAAATTCACTTTTATAAATTGTATATAGATGTAATTCACAGTTAATTACAATTTAGGTATTATTTGTTTCCTACAGATATTTTACACTGATGTATAAACTCTGCATTATCAGAATTATGTCCGGCATTGAAAAAACCCAGATCCAACTGTGATCGGGCCAAAATTTAAAAGGAATTTGAGACAAAAAATTAATAGTTTCAAGAATAAAAATTTCCCTCCATTAAATCTTGTTTTGGATGCATTTTTGTATCAATAGAACCATTTTTTCTGCTTGAAACCATCAATTATTTTTGTCAGTCTACAAATATATTTACAAACCATCATAATCATGTTATGAATAACAATTTTATCAATTTTCTAGGTTTGATCATTGGAATTGTTGTATTCACATGTTGCTGATCTCTTTGTATGAATCATTGAAATGGTAGAACGTATCGGATTAATTCTGCGAATCACAAAAATCGCCTTCATGAATAGAACTTTCATTATGCATTTGCATAATCCTAAGGATTTCTTTCTGAACGACTACGAAAATCGATGAAAATATTGATAGATTACTTCAATATGTCGATATATTCAAATCTAGTGTTGTTAATCTCCAGTTTGTATATATTTTTCAGTCTTTATAATTGTTTTCTATTGTACCTGGGAATTCATGAGGAAGGACAATATCTTCCAGTGTTTGGTGAAAGGGCCTGAAGGATATGAACTCTTTGTTGCAGTCTGAGTTCTCTTTCTTCCTCATGATGCTCCACATTTGCTCTATGTCTTTTTTTTTTGTCCAGAACACGTATCGTAAATATTTTTTGCTACTCATAACCAGTTTTCAATGTCGCTCGTTTTAGAAATTTCACAGATGGCATTCAGTGGAAGTAATCATCCAGTTCGTCTTTATTGTTTCATACCTTAGATTGACCTAAATGACCAGGTCCTTCCAAAGACTTTCGAAATTTCCGGGATGAAAGTAATATTCACACGACCTTGGTGTAAAGTGGTGAAGTTGATTTGTCTCACCACCACCAATTGCATCATTGGAATCGAACTACAGGTAACAATCAAGAAATACAAACGCGGTCATTCTTGAACAAAAGAATTTCACGCCGCATCAATTTATTCATGTTGATTCCTGTCTTGAAGTATTGAAGGGTTGTTATTCCTTATGAAATAGAGAAATTTGGAAAGTTAACATGTGGACGATCCACTGTTCTTATGGAATAAATTAATATATTTTTTTAGTATTGATATATCCGAATTTGTGGTGAGGAGAAATTAGTCCAGGGATGACAAGACGATCGAATTACTTCGTGACCAACAGGTGAAATTGGTTATTATGAGATGGAATTGGAGCATATAAAATGTAAGCATAGTATCTGATATGGAATACGGGTTACTATTTAAGTTGATGTTCAATTAGTTGATTTTTATCTTTTTTGTATTTATTTTGTCATGTTCAGGTTTTAATCAATAAACATGCACGCATGCATATGAACAAGGTCAACAACGTTCACGAAAAAAGTAGTAACACCACACTATGAAATAATATGCTTATGAATTAATAAATATTATGTAAATTACAGGCGGAAGAAAGAGGCGTTTCGAGGGCCAGGATTACATCATTAACCAGTTGTGGAATTCCCTGCAATGGGTTACCATTGAATACTTGCTTTCTACATATTATCTCCGAGTAGGGCCAGAATTACAGACATTGTTTGGTATTACTTCATATGTTAAGGTGATTCAAGAATTTCCCAAATTTTATTCTAATAGACTATGTCAATATGACCAAAATTCTCATCGACGAGAATTCATTCGAATGTCTGTAAAATGTCTGTAAAATTCTTTACTGTGTTCAATTTATTCTGTAAAGTATTGAAACAGTTTCGATTTCGACATCGAATAGAAATTCCCTGAAAATGTCGTTCGTTAATAAGTTTTTATGAACGTATTTCGAATTATATATTATCATGTTACAGAAAATATATTGAAGTTTCTTCCTTCTATTCAGTAGTGATATTGGTCGTTTTTCATTGTCTAGTAATTCACATTGTTCGACGGTTAACAAAATAGTAAGTACAATACAATTCCGTGATGTGAATATTAATCGAGAATGTCATATACAAACAAACTTATTTGTTCTACAGATAGTGAATGGACAAATGATAAATTCAAAGAGTAGTAAATAATACGTACTATATCACACTCTTACGTCATGAAGATCATGTGAGTATTATAAACAGTGAAAATTTTATGCAAGAAGTATTTTATGAATTTTTTTTATCCACTTTTAATAGAACTCAAGATCGCATCGGATGATATCAACATAAATATTTTGAAATAACTTAACAAACAAAAATATAGAAAATATCTAATGAATAACACATTGATCGACAAGTTCAGACAAAGTTTCGGATAAAATTTATCCAATTACCTAATTATAAATCCAGACATGAAATCAACTAATGAATAATGTTAATGTTCCGGATTTTCATGACATCAAGGATAAATCGTATCTACCAGATCTCATTAGCAGTTCAGATTCAGAATAATTTTCATGGCAGTAACAATTGTCTACCTAAGTTTATGATTTTTATTGGAAAATCCAATCAAACGATTCGATAAAATTATCTTAAATATGAAAGGCTTCTTCGTTGTAATTACAATTCAAGAGTACGATTCTTGAATTTTAGATTGACTATAATGTATATTATAAATTCTACGTTCTTTCATGTAGTATTGTTATTCAGAAAACTTTCTCACTATTAGAAAACACAAAACGCGCCTACTTGGACATGTTTTGTGTGCACATGATCAAAAACAGCAGAAAGACAAATATCCATCTCCCATCTATTTCTAATAGATATATCCGTATGTACATGGACATATTTTCGAAACATGTCACGTTTAGATTACGTATTGATCAAGAAAACGAAGTCCTTGAAAAAAAAAAGGAAAAGGTGATTGACAGTGAGTTAAATATTCTTGAATATATATCATCGTAATTAAGATTGAAATAAAATTTCGGCTTTACATTTCTGAATTTATTCAATCAAATGTCATGATAATTTCAATCAAAAATTTTTTTGTTATCTTGTGCAGGTGTTTATGCAGGCCCTAAAGACTTGGCGAGGTTGCTCCATCCAATTTTTCATATCACTTCCTTTCACCTTTACCTTTGACAATGTCTGAGCGTTGAAATTTAGCGATACAGCAAAAGTAGAAGTGGTGGTTGCGGTTTCAACGTGGTAATAAAAGCCGTTCACTTAGCGTGGTCTTATACAGACAGTGACAGTGAGCCACGTGAGTATCTACTCGATTTCGAGATATATAAAGTCATTCAAGTGTGGATATTTGTGTGTGGTGAGTTAATTAAACAAAAAATCAAATTGTTTATCAGCCCCTAAATAGAGAATTAAAAAAAAAACAAAATTCCATCGCACCAAATAGTTACAAAGGAAACTAATGTTATTGAATGCAAATTTTTTTTCTACATGTGAGTTTAATCAGTGATTTTATTTGATAACAGAATTGAGTGATGTTGTCTCTCAGAGTGTCATAAAAAAAAATATTCGTCATCAAAAGGCAAGTGAGGGAAGATTTTATATGTAAAATTTTGCTATTAAAAATTCCCTTTTACATTAGAAATATAAAAGAATTTATCTTATCTATAAATATTTTTAGAAACAAAAGACAACTCTCCCTTTAACAGATACGTTTTCATTGTTTAGCTTTTCCATTCTTATTCACAACAATATTTATTAAAGATAATATTGAACTTAACAATGTTTGATTAGACAAAAACATGTGCAACGTTGTTGTAAATCGACTTTGCACAACTTTCGATTTGTACGGACGAAAGTGAGTCTTGGAGATTCGTGCTCGAGAAAGGAGAACCTTCTCCTTTTTCTTGCAGCCTCTCTCATTTTTTCTTCTTAATAATAATACGCATATTCGTTTTTCCCATTCTTTTTCATCCCCACCCATGATAACAAAATAGACATTGAAAATATGTAACGGTCAATACATTATTACGCCAATGAATTTTATTACAGATCCAGTTCAACTTTAACCACAAACAATCATGAGATTTACAATAATTATTGTAATTGCTACATGCATGGTGGCTCTAGTCTATTCCTTTCCTGTTGCCAATAGTGAAGGACTTCGATCACAGGTGAGCTCAATAATTATTAAATCATGCGGGTCTTTATCAATAACAATATAAACCTCATGTTCAAAAACAGAAAAATTATGATAACATTTTTATCAAATTATCCTTGATCTAAATCAGGAAAAGAATGAAAACCATATTTACAAACAAATAATAATAATTGATACTATGAATTGAAGATGATGCTTTGTCTTCCATTCATTGTTTTTTCTGCAAACAATCATGAAAGAATAATTAAATTAGTCTACACTTCTGATAATCAATAAATAAATAACTGATTGTATCACCAATAATTGAATTCAATCACAAAAAACGATCTAGTCATTACTGTCTAATTATAAAATCAATGTTTCGAATTATTATGTCTATAATATAATCGCTATGATGCAGCCAGACATTCCACAGTCGAAAGTGATCCATCAATTTACATCAACTTGTTTCTTCGTAAAACTCTTTCTACAATTCCAACTGCAAACATAATCATTATTTTTCTTTCATTCCATATCAATCAATCAATCATAGTTTTTATAATCCCCACAAAATATATTATCACAATATTTCTCTCCCTCTCAATTAAATTATCTGCACAGTAATATTCTATGGTAATTCGATATTAAACTTCACATAAATTATAAAAAGTAAACATAACATTAATAACAAATTATAAAAACAAACAAATATAAAGAAAAAAAAATGAACATGATGTTGGAGTGTAATAAGTGCATTTCGTCGTGACTCAACGTTTGCATATAAATGACGGAAGTATAAACTCTTTCGAATATCCTTTAGTGATTGTATAAAGGTGTGTATATACGCATACACATACATATTACCATATACATTCTCATGCACATAAATATAAGCTTAATTGAACGTCGGCCTTCAAATTCACAACACTTTTTTGATACACGATGATTCGCCAGGTTCATATCGCAGGTATAACCAACACATACAATATTCATTGTTGGTGTATCATCATATATATGTGAATTCACGTGTGTGTGACTTGCACTTTCACTTATTTACCTGCTTGCTTGCACGTTTGTCGACTTGCCTCCTGCCAACTGGACACTTTCTTCGCTCGATCGATGCCCGCCAGTGGAAAGTACTACAGTAGCATCTTTGACTCTCTTTCTTATTCGTGAAATTCTTTTTTGAAATAATTTTATGAATTCATTATCAGATTAATATCAATCATTGTCAAAATGTATATGAATATTTTATTATTACGATATTATGTTTAAGATACGTTTATTTAAATGCTTCACTTTTTTTTGTCATTAAATTTCTGTTTTTATTGGTGTTTGTATAGATAACATTTTTTTTTGGAGGGTAAAAAATTTTCGAACACAATCTTTCAGGGAAAGTGGACCGCTCGAGTAATTGAGCAATAATGTTGACCAGTTAGTTTCGCTGTTTCTCGTAATATATTTACATGTGTGCATGTATATATATTTATGTTACGTGTAAATTTATATATATCGAATGTACTTATACTGTTTTATATGTAATTTCGATGGAAGAGCATTGCAAAATTTAATGGACGGTACTTAAAATAATCGCGTATGTATTCTCAACATATATTTCATTGTGTACAGTTATTTTATCAAATTGGTTTCGAACATTTGGTGTTTATATGTATATTTGTATATTTGTAGATATAACACACAACTTCCGGTTGAATATGCTATCTGCAAAACGAGAAAGTTCTTGTTCCTTTTTTTTCTTTTTTTTTTCTGTTTTTATTTCCGGATGGAGAACATCTGAAACAATTGATTATTCTCTTTCACTATGCTCTGTACTAAATGTTTTTTTTTGTTGATGGAATTATTATTCGGTTGAATAGTTTTAAGAGTGAAAATGAAATTGGAATAAACGTGATTCAATTTGAATTGAATTATGGAGAAAAAGTTGACTTGTATTTAATGATGTTGTTTTAGGTTTCTTTTTTCGAAAATTAATTGGTGAAGCTTTCGGATGATGTTTGGTTATAGAAGTTGTAGGAATTTATCTGAATATTATTTTGTTTAATTATGAAATATTTGTATCAGTTGATGTGTTTTGATGTTATGAATGAAGAATTTGCTCGGTAGTGAGTAGGGAAAGTGTAAATATTTTTCATAAGATTTTGTTTGTGAGATAGTAATTTTATGTTCAAGTTCAACGAATGCTATTATTGTTTAGTTAACAAACTGTCTTTTTTGTATTCTGATTGTTATCATAATGAAGATAACAATAATAGCCATAGAAATTGTAATTGATGTGAAGCAAAAAAGATTGTCATGTTTGACAATATCTATTGGAATTGTGGGAATTCTGTTGGAAAAATTATATTCTTAGAGTTATAATTTTTTGCGTTACAATCAAAATTGTGTGGTGAAACGTGATTTGAAGATAAATACATTGTAAGAACAAAAGATTTGGAGTATATAAAATTATGCTCAGGTTATTGGATGTGAAACACTAATTAAAATTAGTGCGAAATCATCAGAATTAAAAATCCTATTCTGGAATTAATCACAAAAAATGTTTTTGAATTTTGTAGATGCTGGATCGATTGATGCTTGAAGAAAATGAAAATGACACAGCTCTGAGGAGTAAGAGAACTATTGGAATATTACGTCAATTATTTCCTTCTATTTCTCAAGTAAGAATATTTATATTACTATATTTTTCTCAACGTTTAATGATAATTAATTCCAATGAAAACATTGATAATTACACAAGATTGCAAGGAAGGGCGTGCATTTATTCTCAAGTTACTTCCGGTTCTTTCCAATGTACTGACCATCTCTTGCAGATGAAAAAAGCGTAACGAGACATGTGCATGAGCAATTTTCTTCGTGATATAAATGAAGAAAAAATTATTTCTCTTAATTTTTCAACATTTCATATGAAAATTGTTGCATCAATCATTTATTTTTATGTAACAAATTTTTCACAAGTTGTCACAAATATGTTTTTGAACATATTTCGAATTTTCAAGAATGTATTGAACTTCATTTTGCATCAACGATTTATAGAATAATATTTTAATACGTATAGTTATACCTTTCATTTCTCGTGGATGGTTTTATAGCTGAGAGATTTTATGTATCTATATTGCTATCAAACGGTCATAAAATCCAGAGTGTATTTATTCAAACAGCATTATTATTTTTCTATTTTACGATGTACTTGATGGATTGTGAAATCACCTTTTTTTTTCTCACTTTATCTACCGGAAATAATATTTATAATTATACTATTCAATCGGATTTATTATACTCTGTGAGTGTTTACAGAATAACTTGATTTGTTGTTGAGAATTATTGATGGTTCAATTGTAGTCGAGTTTGGTTCTTAAATTTGCTTTTTGTTAAGTGACGAATGCATTCTTTTGTATTTTATATTGAAGAAATAGTTGTTGTCAATCATAATCGCACCAAGTTTGTAAATAATTGTCATTAATATTATTTGTTTTCGGACTATGTGTGATATTGAGTGATTCAATTAACGACTTCGTTTATGTGATTTAAAATCTTCAGACATTTAATTCTACAGATCAAAAAAAAATACGACAGATGTGATTAATTTGTGATAATTATAATTCCCAAACTGTATGACCAATTCACAAATTCGTTTATACATCGTCAGAATTATTCTATTATTTTTTTTTGTATTAAATACATATTTCAAATTTCTTTATGTAGTAATTTGTTGATAGAATGAGAGTCAGATCACCAATATCAGCTGTGATATATTCCTGGCTATAATGATAAGAGGAATGAAGATTTACAAACAATTTTAAAAACATATAAATGGTTAACAATGTATACACAGATAATTCAAGCAAAGATTACCAGACTAATGTCAGCAGTTATTCGGACGGTGTTTCAATCAGTTTTGCAAAATTCTCTTGGTGATGGAATGCCTGGAGATAATTTTGGAAGTGTCAGAAACAATGAAATAGGGTCGACAGTGACTGCAGTATCACCATTTGATACAGAAGAAATTGAAGAAGCCAATGAGATTAATGATGAAAATTCAATTGTGTCTATTTCATTTCCAACTTATCTACCAGATGAAGATGAAACAGAAACAAATGAGAGAATGTCAATGACAATGACACCATTGACGATGGCTGAATCTTCAATACAATCAATAACTCCAAATGATGTTTTAAATGAAGGTTGAATGTTTTGATTTTACATCAATCTCACCTATGATTTTCTCTTCATCATCGTGGCATTTTAACACAAGGTCATACCATTGACCCTGTCGCATAATATCTTCCTCTTTATAACTTGCTGTTTGCAGTTCTGTTGGCTGAGATCACACTCTGTTATTTTAGTCGTTGGAAAAATCATAAGACGATTGACACGACGTTAATTTAATTTTCTATATTTTATTTCTCATATTTTTCAAGGTGATTCTTTCAGGCTTTATGATTTTTTAAGACCGCGTGGAGCGGAACATCATAATCATCACATGTCATACTGTGTCATGCATCGAAATAATGTCATTTGTTAGTTTAAAAAATTTACGGAGAAAACGGAGGTTCAGAGTATGTAAAAAAATTTACAATTGATCAGATAATAGTTGAAACAGTTTGATAAAAATATCGTTAAGGAAATTAGAAGATTTTTTAAATTATTATTCTTCCAAAATTGACAATAGAATGAAAGTAAAATCCAACATGAATATCAAGAATTACAATATGAACAACTGAATTTATTATATGATTGTGACAATGTCCATTTGTCTACTGTTATTATCTGTTGAAGTAACTCTGCAGATTTTCTAGCTCTGCCAGGAAGCTAAAACGGTAAATAATTACTGTACGCTTTGTAATTATTCATAGTGCTGATTAGTGATTGTGGTTTTCTATCCATGTTGGTTTTAACTGGCAATGTTAACATAAAATTGTTTGTGGTGAAATATTTTTTATTCTTGAAAGTCTTTAGTGGTTTAATTAGACACTGGAAGTACAACTGTGGTCTATTTAACATTATTTATTTATTATTTGATATAAATAATTTATGATTTAGATAATAATTGTATCAAATCAAGAAATTGTGATAGATAATTCCACTAAATTAAAGACTATAAGCTGATTATGTGATTCGTTCTATTCGATATTTTGTCAATTATTTCGATTTGTTTAAATGCGATTTGTAGTATTTTTAGAACTCCTTTTTCTCCATTACCAAACATAATTATGAACACAAAACTGTTGGATATAATTTTAATATCATTTATATTTATATTTAAATTTATATTAATGTTATCACGACCATAATATAACAATTTAGTAAATTATTTATAGGACGTGAATCCGGAATCTCAGGATCAGGTTCGAGACGTAGGCGTAGCAGAATCGGAAAACAACGAAGTGAGAGTACAATTCGACGACAATCAGGAAGCAAGTGCAAACGAAGCATCAGATTCAGATCTGGCACCTTTGGAGGATATCGAAGTGGGCGAGGACGAAAACAGGAACAAGAGATTCCTGAGTTTCGGTCTGGGCGGTGGTAATTCAAATGCTGGTGGCAGTGGTGGTGGTTCTGGAAATTTCCTCTTTGACATCATTCGAGTGAGTGATATTTTTATTTAATTTATTCATATCTTCTTTTTAATGATACATCAATTAATAATTAAATAAATAAGTTTGTTTAAATTTAACTCTCTACTGTATCAACTTTTATAATTTGAAATATGAATTTCAGTATTACATTTGAAGTTATGATTTTACAATTGATACTGTGGAAAATATCATTATAAAAAGTGATGGTATTGCAACAGAGTTCTTGGTGAATTGCTGGATTGCATTGAAAAAAAATGGTGTTGCAATAAAATCTTTGGTTAATTTAAATACTTGGCTTGGTGTATAAATGAGTCTAAATTGTTCTCTCGACATAATGAAACAGAGAAGAAGAAAAAAAAAAAACTAGCAAGTAATAAACTCACTCTGTATTTTTCATCATGTTAGAAAATTGTCTAAATCACATGAATGATATTCTGATGTACTTTATTGTGAGACTGATGTTCTTCATGTCTCCATAAATTTGCCAATAGTTCAATCAACACTAAAAACAAATGAAAAACCCATCAATATTTAATTTTCCAAATATAATAAATCCATGGAAATTAATGAGGAATTTCACATAATGTTTCTTTAATATCATTTTTTATTGCTAGATGATGAAAAATCAGAGATAAAAAATAGAAAGAAGCATTGTTACTATCCATTATAAATTCAAGTGTTTGTAAATTGTTTTCAATTCTTTACTTTTCTCTCATTGCAATAATTCTCTGGAATATTTAAAAACAATTTGAATTTCTTTAACATCAGATAAACAATTCGGAACATTTTAAATTTTCAAAGCAGATTTATAATTTAAAACAATTAAAATTAATGTGAAGAAAGAACTAAACAAAACAATGAAATATCATAAAATATAAAGAAAAAAAAATACAATAGAGGGTTAAAAAAGACAAAAATATAAATGAGGTGGTTAAACTAACTCTATTGCAGGCATTCTCCGCACAACTAACCCAATTATTTCCAGTTGTCAATTTGACTAAGCGTCTAAATGTGTACTCGCGTGTCAAGGATCACAAATTCAAAGATGTGAAATAATTGACTGAATAAATAAACAAAAAAAATTTAAGAAAATGATAAATAAAAGGACAAAAGTTTATAAAGGGAACACTCATCTGTATCTCCTTAGCAAGCAGCCGACGGGGCGGCAAGAGCGGCAGGGACGGTTTACCGCGTGGTAGCGGGCACGCAAAGCCTCGGTCTAGGTCTAAGCGCTTCGCGTGACCTAGGCCCGTCCCCACCCGCATCCAGCGCCGGTCCCGCTCCCGCAGCCGCACCCGCCGGCGCCCCTCCAGCAACCGCCCCAGCGACCGGAGCTGGCACGCAACCATCGGTACGCCATTCCTACCGAAAACCGCTACCGCTCACTATCATCCTCTTACTATTCTTTCTTTATCTATTTTTTTTATCTATTTATCTATCTTTTTTATCTGCTCATCTGTCTTTTTCTAACGCTAATTCCTTAAAATGTAAATTTCCTGATTTAATATCTCAAGCGACGAGTTTTTGGTCTAGACTTTGTGAAAGGGGATGATTTTTTAAATTTTTGTTATTGAGAACAGGAATGAAGAGAACTTAATAGAATTTTTGGTGTAGAGAGAAACATTGTTAGAGTTTTGATAGTTTTCTAAAATTTTTGATCAATTGCTGGACCAGTTGGATCAACAATTTGGACTTTGATCGAAAAAAAAAAAATGATTTTCAAGGGTTGTTATAAATCTTAAATGACCAAATGAAATCTTTTCGCTTGGGAGCTCAAAGATTTATTATCATGAAAATTTTTAATACTATCCAGAGTTATTTTTTATTTATTTTTTGTTACAGATATAAATTTAACAAGTCAAACCATTGTCAACAAAATGAGTTTTCCACGTGCACTACAAAGATCAAATTATTTTTCAATTTGATGTGATTTGTTTTTATTGACATTCAATACGGGCAAAAAATCCTATAGAATTATCTTGTTTTAGTAGTCTAAAAAAATATAATCATAAAATTAGTTTTTTTTTCGTTAAAAGTATTAGACCAGAAACTCTCATTCAGATATATTCAACAAATAAAAAAAAATCCCCTGATAATATTTTAATCACTCGCACCATTTTACACTTTTGTAATAAAAATTCCTGTCACATTGTCTTGACCACTTCTCTTGATTATTTCTGCTTTCTATTTCTATACCGGCACTGTCCTCGTTTATTTCATATATGTCATAATATTGCACATGGCTTGGTGTAACAAATTGACTTGAAAAAAATTTCATTTCATTTTCTCGATTAAGTTTGCTCAATTTTATTATTTATCATTATCATAATTTTTTTTTATTTCGTTATTTGGGTTTAGGGTAAAAGCTTAATCTGTTGTGTATTTTTTTTTCTCTGATCGCTGTCCTGCAATCGCGTCCCGTCCAAAGCCCCGTCCAACCGAAGATCCTGAAATTTGTCTAATGCGAATAAGACAAAGTATTTTCACTTTTTGTTTATTTATTTTTTTTTCTATCACTCAATAGCGGATCAATGTTAGATAATACCAAAATGTGATATAAATGCACAACCAATTTTTAAATATTATTCACGCAGATAACAATTATTGTTGATTTATTAGCAACAAAATATGAAATCCCACCTTATAAATAGCACAGTATATTGCAGTAGCGGTTGCATTGTGTTGATTATTATTGAACACTTATATATAAATATCCATATTCATAAATATTTATTTAAATATGAATATGAATTTTTATATATATATATACAAATGCGATCAATTATTATTGTATTGTAGGATAAACACGAATGAAAAAGAAAATGTATTGAACATAGAATGGCGCACGCAAGTATTTAGATTATTATAAAATTAAAAAATGAGCACATATTGAGCAATAGAGAGTGATCCTGCGATTATTATTGCGACAGGATCCAAGGGGGACTGGATGCAACGGGGCCAAAGATGGAACGCCGTTGCACCTATCTAATTTTCTCTGTCCACAATTTTATTTCCACTTTTACTATTAGAACATATATTTTTTTTTTATCTTCCACTTAAATATTTTTTTTTGTAATTTTGTTTTCTCATTTTATTTCCCTTGTTCAATCCTGGTATATGAGCCTCATCCTGGCACATACAATTACTCTGACACATACATACAATTGCACACACTTTTGGCTGTTGTTTATTGCACTATGTTGACATAACGGATGGAGTTTAGAAGTGGAAAAGAAAATGTTAATAATTTTACAGCTGGTTGCTGGTAGTGGACCTCCACAAGGTGATCCCAATGCTCCACCTGGACGAATGGAAGAAGCTGTACCTGGACCAATTACACGACTTTTCGTTATTGCCAATCGTGGCATTTCCAATCTCATACAGGATATCATTCTCGTAAGTCTGATAATCAGGTTTAGTATTTTACATATTCATTTGGTGTTATTAATTTTTTATTTATGTATTATTAATTGACATGTATTTTTAATTGAATTTATTTTAGATGAACAGTGAATTTTTATTGCTCTGTCATTGATTTGATTCTGTTTGTAGATGCAAATGAACTTGAATTTATTTAGGAATTTGTGAAAATCACAGACATTATCTACTCGTCTGTTTTAAATGTTGATCATATTGATATGATTTCACTAATTACTGTTACATAGATAATTATTTTTTATGTATAAACAATTTAATTCTCTCAGTATCTTGTTAGATAATAAGATAACACATTTAACAGTTATATATTGACATTGATGGTGTTATTTAAAAATTATGTATATATAATTAGTAAAGTGTAATGAACATATGATGTAAGTGAGGAATTTGATATGCGTCTAATGCACGAACGAATTTTTATTATAGTTCAGAAAGTCGGTTTGATAATTATTTTTCATTGCAATATTATTTTTTTCTTTCCATCTTTGTTCAAGTATTTTTGTTAGCATCACGAAAAAATTTCCTCATGTTCTCTAACGAGGAATAATTAAAAACCAAAGTGCCAAAATTGTTATAGAAATTCGTCAATTGATTGGTATATAATTAGTTACTTTTAGTTTTGTTTACTCTTTCAATTTATTGATAATTGTTTTAAAAATTGTGAGGAACTAATTTTTTATACGAGAAAAATTGAATTGTTGCACGAAAAGATGTCTCATATTTTTAGAAATTTTATATATTTGATAATGACTGTGAAGAATGTTTGTTATTTCCATTCAGTTATATAAACAAAAAGGAGAGAAAAAAATCCTGCGAAATATTATCAAGTTCTGACCTAGTTCAAAGCCTATCAAAGGTATGCGGCCCTACAAAACAAGAATAATTCATTTCAATTACTTTAGATTAAAAAAATATATTGTGTAATAGCGGCGAGTCGAATCGATGGAAAGCAAAAATGTACACCGCAACTTTCTCTATATAAAATAGTTCTCGTCAAGTAACATAGAAGGAGAATTGATGGGGTAGGGATATTAATGTTATGCAATTGAACCAATTCTGAACGCAGCTATAATCATTCGATATATTTGTACAGAGGAAATAATATCTTTGCGTTAAATAACGGCTTATTAACCACACTAAACAAGAATTTTTTTGAAAATCGAAAACTTCATAAAATTAACATACATTTGCATGAATTAGAACATGCGTGCAATTGAAGTTCCAAGTCGTAGGGGCAACGATGATTATTCAGAGAATAGTACAAATCTATAAAGATTATAAAGCCGGTTCAATTATGATCTTTTAATATTTGCAGAATTTAATTTCTATTCCAGTATTTAAAGAACTAAATGTTTTATAAAACAATTAACTAAGAACATTGTAATATTTTCTGTCCGATTTAGTTATCAGTGACGAGTTGCTTCCGAATTCGTTTTTCCAATTTACATTATAATATACAGAAATCGTAATGTCAGTTATGAAAATTGTAATTAGAAGTGTAAAATTGATCAACCGATTTGTAAACTTTTATGAATATTTGCTCAACATTATTGTTCTGTTTAGTTATTTTGTAAATTGTCAGACAAATCAGCAACTGTGTCATAATTCATATTACAATTTTTATTGTAAAGATTTAAATTCAGATCGTATTTGTCATTCAATTGTTCATTTAATCGTTTGAATAATTGTCATTCATAGTGAACTTGCAATCATTGATACGAATTCATTTTAAATGATTACATTTGAACGAAAGAAAAGACAATATGACATTACTGAATATAGAAATAAGTGATAGCTAGTCTGGTGCCGGCTTTCTACCGTATTTTTAATAATTATTTCACAAAGTTTTTCCAGTGTCTCAAGATAATTACAGATCAAACAATAATTTTAATCTTGATCTACCTCAATTATTTGAAAAATTGATCAAGATTGTCAGTATAACAAAGTCAAATAATTACTACACAATTGGGGCATTAAAAATTTTTTCTTGTTCATTACGTTGAAGCAAACAAAAAAAAAGGGTCTAAATAATTGTGAAATACAATATATTTCATAACAAAAATCGTTCATGCACAATTTAAGTTTTGTATCATAGATCCTGTATGTTGGAAAGCGTTTACGCTCCACGCGTGACGTGGCATTCAACCCGTCGCGTAATACTTTGTGTTGCGATAATTACAGTCGGCAAGAGAAGAAAAATTACCGCATTAAAAATTGCCAATTCGTTTATCTGCGTGACACTACAAATTTGATAGATTATAATCAGTATATCACTGTTATTCAGCTTCATAATAATTGACTGCTTCTTACATTCATAACTATCTATAACTATACATTTATATTTTCCTATTTGTTAATTTTTTTTCTTTATTTTTTTAGCGACTTGCTGCGACCAGCGAGCGTATCGTGAACTTCAAGGCACGACTGATTACATCTATCATCTGAAAGATAGTTTTGAAACAGTAAATTCAATATGGAACAGTGAGAGAATCATAGCAGAGAAGAAATGGAAAGAAAAAAAAAATAATTTAAATAAAATCCGAAGAATAATAAGTAAAAGCTTTGACGATGAATTTAAATTTATATCATCTGCTATCATTCAGATACTGTAGAAAAGTCATCAATAGTTATCAGACATGTGTCAATCTATCATGTTGACACTATAAAAGAAAATATCGTGACAATGGAAAAAAAAAAAATAAAATGTGTAAATTCTTTTCCGCTTCACACTCGATTCCAATTTCAACTGATTAGCCATTGAAGTTTTTGTGTATTATTCACTTTCCACAATCGCGATTTCTTTTGAAAACTGCAATCGAGCGTAAAGTCTACAGAGATCTCATCCAAGAGAAACCTATTCCGCTTTGATCATGGTGACGAAATATAAGAACAAAGAAGAAAATAAAAAACGATTAATAGGTCATTTCAGATTTGTGCGTACTGTAGTTATTACTGTAAATATATAGCTGATTAATTTTTGCCTGTGAAGTCACTCACATAGATTTTGAATTGTATCATCTCTTTTCTGTCCTAATATTACAACATTATAAATTTTTGCTGTTCATTAATTCGTGAGCTCTTGAACAACGAGAAAATTATACAAATTATTGCAGTAGTATTTGAATTCAGTTCAATTGAACATGTAAATTATTTTCTCTTCATAAACACGATTCAGATATGAATGTTTATTCGTCATACTATCATGACACTGCAAATGAATTGATGTTATCATTTGTATACTAACGTAAAATGAATGACATTAATTACTTAAATTAATTTAAAGTTAGATCCAACAATATTATCAGGAAAAGGAATAGTGATAGTAAGTAAAATCTTTAAGTATCTCAAAAACATAATTTGTAATTTAAAATTCAATGATTTAATATCAAAACATCAATTTAACAACATTACAAACGAACATATTTAATTTATATTCGATCAACTTTACAAAGTTTAAAATTGTATCGATCAAAACTTCAATATACTCGCACAATTGAACGTACACAGAAGTATAATTTACTGAGAGAATAGCCGATGATTTATAATATAGTTTACCAAATATCAATAGAACAGTAACGCTTTTAAATAACTTCTACAGCATACCAAATAAATTGGTATGTCGAGATTTACCAGAGACACTTTTGTAAATAGGATAATTTAAAAAAGTCCAATCTTGACACCATATATAACTACTTGAGAAGAAATTGAATGATAAGATTGATGAGAAGAAGTTTCAATTTGAACGGCTGTCAAAAACAATTAAATGAATGATGGTCATGTATTGAATAGTATGTAATAATATTATGTAAAAGTTGTGACATTACTTTCTCGAGACGTACTTTTTATCCAAATGAGCTTTTGATTTGAAATTTTCTAATTCTCGTTGGTATTTTACTTTCCTTCAATGCATATAATATTGTCAAAGTCGCTCATGATCTCGAAGATGAGTGAATTATGTGTATCATATTTTAAAATTCGTTCCAGTTACCGCTTTCTACATTACGATATATATCTTCTTTCCGTCTACTTGAATTCGTCCGTTTTCAGGTAACGAATGACAAATGGATTATAGAGTGATATTTTATACATGTAGAAATTATGTCCAGCGAAAGTGATCTTATACATAAGAGAGAAGTTTCTTGTTACAACATGATTATGCAAATTTCTCTCTCTTCCCTCATTAAATTCTAGTGTAAATAAATGTTCAATTTAAACGATTAAACATTATGTAATCATTCTATCAAAATACATATGTAAAACATTACAGATTTAGTTCAATGCATATAATATTGATTGCGATATATAAAAATGTATTGTACAAAATATTTAACCAATGGAACATGCAGCGATATAATCAATTCTCACTTCTTATGATACTTTTATGAGGGACAGATCGATTGCAGTGAGAATGACCGCAATTGAATAAATTCCATCAACATAGCTATGACATCCTGCTATGTCCTGTTGCGAATCACAAGATCCTCAATTTGACGGTATTTATACAATTGATTCATCAATATTTAATAAAATGCATAGTCATTTGTAAGTTTATTTCAACATTCATTGATACACTCACTTTTTCAGAGTACGCAAGGAAGTTTGATTTTGGGATCTTTTTCTCCAGTTTTTGGATCTATCATCGTAAATATGGAGCTCAAACATGGCCTGATATTTTTCAAGATGACTGATCCAGGTTTTATCCAATCTCAAGTGTCTGTTTCGAAGGTTTTGGCACCTCTTACAATGAAATTTATTCAAAAGTGTAATGACGTGAATCGATTTTGCAGTTGAGCATTCAAGTCTGTGATTGATAATTCATTCATCAGACTAAAAGATGTCATATCAAGGAATGAACTCTGAGTTTCATTCCTTCAACACAATAATAGCATTTGTGGAAATTCTATTGTGTTGCGTTCGAACAAGAATAGAAACCCTACAATAATATTCAGCGTGTGGTTGCAAATATTTTCCCACAAATTGTTCCAGTTACATAAATAACTATTCAATATTCTTTCGTTATGTAATAATTTTATATTCAAAGTGATCGTATATCTGACATTTTATATATTTGCATAATAGACAATTTTCGACAAATTATCTAATCCTGAAATTGTATACGGCTCAAATAGTTTGAATAGCTCAGTTCCTTTCTGGGACATTCAACTCCTATTTCAAAAATGCCTAATTGTAAAAGGGTAGATGACCAAGAGAGCTGAATGTTGTCAGTTCAGGGAAAGTCAAATAATACACCACCGAAGTTGACCAAGGGAATGAATAGACTAGTAGCTATATGATAAGATAATGATCTATAATATCTATTGGTATTATGAATACGAATAACTGACCGCATCTAATGTCTCAACCAAGGGAAAGCCTTTATGTCTCCACCTGACATCTCAACATGGTCCATCAATCGGATAGTCAACCAAATGAAGACCAGTATTTTCTTACGAAAGTAAACAGGAAAGCCATCCAGCCACATCTTCACCACAATCGTAAGCAGTTACTTGCTCTCACCACACCGTTGCTGTTCACTTTTTATAAATTTGTGCTGAATCAATACCAATTGTTATCATTTCAGGTGCACTTAGTGTCAATACAAATCCAGCCACAATTGGTTTTATGAGAACGTCTCTTGGATATTTTCTCTAATTCACTTCTAACATGAGAACACAATTAACACAATCTACCTCTCAGGAGAGAATAAATCTCACAATTTTTAATTATATTGAAGATGACAATTTTTTTCTACATTGAAAAGGTCATTCATACTAAAAATTCAAGTGTTGCATTCTAAAATCACTATCCAAACATTTTGTTGGATCTGATTGGTATTAAACTCTGAATCGTTGTTTTTTCCGTTCACTTTGCTTGGAAACAACTATCAAGAACCACTTATGGTATTTGTGAGTGTAAAAGGATTTATTTATAATGAATTAATTAGATAAGTCTGATAATGTCAAGTCTAGTCTAATTAGATTGGAACTATTACCAGGTTTAGTTGTAGTGATATATTATGCAATTAGACAGGATCAAATCTGGCATCAGATTTAAATACATGTATTAAACAGTTCTCAACTTTCTTCTACAACGTTTGATGCAACACAGTTCTGATCACGATATCAATGTGGATACTTTGTGATCTCTGTAAGCACTATTAGAAATATTTCTAGTCAAATTGCATCTTCCAGGAAAATTCTTTTCAATGGTTGAGTGTAAAATATTATTATTCTAAATATTATGAATGACATCTGGGATTTTAAATTCCTGGAAATGACTTGAATGAATTAATATAAACATGTGAAGGGTAATTTCTTCAGTATCTGATATTTCTTATTGCATTAGTCGATACTCTGATGAAAGTTGGGTTGGTAAACGTGCATGTAATTAATAGTAGATACTGTGACATTCATTACAAGTGAAAGAGGATGATAAATACATTCCAAAGGAAGTGAAATTTATTTAGTGAAGATAATCGTTCGATTAATGAGTTACTGGCACTCTTTAATTGTGGAGAATGAAAACGGATGGAAAATGAAGCCGGATGCGCTTGTGAGACTATAAAATAATAAAGTTTTATCGATTCTCTTTCTTTCGTAATAACTTTCTGGTATAAACAGACTTTTGATATGAACAATATGACATTAGTTATTTATTCAATGAATTGATGTTTATCAAAGAAATACAGATTCGAGTCTAACACTCATCAAAAATATTTAGTCAACAAAGAATTTAACTTTGTGTTGAATTTTTATTTTTCATTTTATCTTCAAGTGTGGCTATGGTGGTGAAGGAGTTATATCTTCATCCTCTGATACATCAACATAAACAGGATCACCCAATTTCACGAATCCACTTGGTCCCTTCAAACCCAAGTGAATACCCAATTGAGGACTCTCACCAATGTAGCGGCGAATTGCAGGATCTTGAATTTGCCGATATCTGCACAATAATTAAATTGATATTTACACAAACGATGTTATGAGAAATTACATGGAATATTTTAAGTTGAACTTACTTCTTCAAAGTTTTTAGGGGTTCAACTGCACTACTTTTCACACCAGTTTCATGATCAATAGTCGTTAGCAGACATCTCACACACGGCCTAACATTCTTAAAGATGACTGGACCAATTTTCACCCAATCCCAAGTGTCTTCTTCGAATGGATCAGCGCCTTTGATAGTAAAATTCATTCGAAAACGTAAAGGTGTTACTTCATCTTCCAATCGAGTATTTAAGTCTGCAACTGATGCTTCATTCATCAGAGTATAAGATGTAGCATCTGTGTATGATCCCTGAAATAATAAATATAACATTCTGAAGAGATTTGCTCCAATTTTATCAATAATGCTAGAGGACACAGATCTATAGAAATAATTAGCTGGGAAACATTGGTAGGTTGAAGTTGAAATTAACAATAATTACTGACCGTGTCCCAATGTTCAACTGATGGAAAGCCTCTATTTTCAGCTTTATACTTTCGGCATGGGATATTCAACGGATAGAAAACCAAACGCAATCCTGTTTCTTCCTGTAAAAGATGATGAGAGAGCCATCGAGCTACTTCTTCACCACAATCACATGCAAGCACTTGCTCACTCCACAATGTCGCTGTAAAGCTCTTACTGATATGCACTAAATCAATACTGATTGACATCATGCCAGGTGCATTCAGTGTTAATACAGAGCCACAAACACTTGGTTTTATCAGAATCATCCGTGGGAATTTTCTTGCAGTTATACCTTTTCCATCAAGATCTGTCACCATCAATGTGCGATCTACTAACCATCCAGACTTACATCCTAACATTGTACATTCTATCACAGCTTCGCGTATACCACCAAGTGATTTAACTGGAAAAAAGAATATATCTGCCAGTTCTCCAACTTTTCTCCATTTTTTTGGGGTTTTTAATTTTTTTCCTTTCAACCACCACCATCCAGCTAAGACAATTGCTGTGCCTGCTCCAAGTGCTAATGCTGAGATGCAGCTTAATTTTGTTCTATCTGCAATACAAAAAAATTGTCTTACGTTAAAATATTCTAATATTTGAATACATATCTTCAACAATTCTCTTTTGAATTGTCACGATAATTTTTCATCCAAATGGTAGAATAAAGTTAAATGAATTTGTTAAAATATTTCGTCTTCGAATTGTTGACAAACATTTGAACATAAATTCACATGATCTTTTCAAACATTAACTTTATAATTGATGCTAACTGCAATGTATCAAAGAAGAGTTAGAGATAACAATATGAGTGGAAATAATAGACACATGTGATCCACAAGTTCAATTCAAAAATGTTTATCAATCAGGTGATTTGTGGTCAGACACGATAAGTCGAGATTTATTTATTGCACATTCTGTCGAATGATATTAAATACATGGCCAAGAAATACATTGATACTTCATTAGTTCTTCTCTTTATTAAACTTTATTGAAATATATATCGCTCAATTCACAATTCCCAGTTTAATACATTTCCGGAGTCATAAAAAATATATTTGTGTTGACAATATTATTTTATATTATATATGCACTCACCCATGGGATTAACTTAAATATCCGTCAGGTTTCATGAATAAATAACCTGAAGAATAACGATTGACACTGACACTGATAAGTGAAATGTTGTATGTAATCACTGAATGGATGCTGAGAGCAGTACTGAACGTAACTGCTCATGTAGGCATATCATAAGAAACCGGAATTTCTCTTGTATAGTTATACACGTGGAATGTATGATTTTCAAGCTATAAACAGCCTGCTGTTATCATTGTATTTAACGCATGTGTGTGATAGTATACGATTTTACACACACATCAGTCTGCGATATAATGTATGAGGTGCTGACTTGGCAGGCCCTAGTCAGTTGTGATTCGACTTTGAACTCAATTGGTTGCGTATTGGAGTTTTCATTGAAATCTATTAAGTTAAATTACTCAACATGAACAATTTCGCGAATATTTTCAGCGAGTTGTAGAAGTTTTTTGTAGAAATTATGAATTCAATAGGAATTACTTGACCAGTTGGGTTTGCACTTTCTTTAATTTCATTATTGAATCATTAAAAATGATTTTGATTTGCAACTCTCTGGTACTTTTAGTATTTGGTGTAAGTATAGACAATTAATGAATGATGAGCATTGTATATCAGACTTAAAGTTGTTGCAATTAACGTTTTTCAAACTGGATATCGCAGTATTAATTGTCTATTTCAAAATCCAGAGATTTTGTTAAGAAACAAATCAATTGTGAACAGATAATTTGATGTGTAGGAATAGTTCCTAAATAAATTCTATATTTACATGAGAAAATTTCTCGTTGCTTATTAAATATACAAATTTCTTCCCATCCCACATTATATGATATTGTCAAAAACTTGGCGATTTAAGTGATGATACATTATGTAACCATATTATCAAAATATGCAGATTATCAAAATACAGACTACAATTTGACTAATTCTATATTGAATGCTATGCATGAGAATGTTTTGTATAAAATATTCAACGTTGTTGAATGAGAAGCCAAACATTAGGCCAGCAGGAAATTTAGTCTTCTGATAAATTATTAATTTTTAATATTTTCATGTGGGACAAATGGATTATTCTGGGGACAGATGCAATCACAAGAGTCCCAACGGCGTAGCTATGGTGGCGAAGCCACAGGATTTTCTTCTTCAGTTTCTGTTACACCAACGTAAACAGGGTCACCAAGTCGTACAATTCCATTTGGCCCCTTCAAACCCAAATGAATGCCCATCACAGGGCTGTCACCAACACTCGGGCGAAATTCTGGATCTTCAATTTGGCGATACCTGTGAAATAATTTTATCAATATTTATTGCAATCTTCAATCATACTATCATAAATCATAACATTTATTTTAAGTGAAATTTACTTTTTTAATGTTTTTAAAGGCTCCATTTTGCTATTCTTCTCTCCAATTTCTGGATCAATAGTTGTGAATATGCATCTTGTACACGGCTTAACATTTCTAAAGATGACTGATCCAATCTTCACCCAATCCCAAGTGTCTTCTTCAAGAGCCACAGCACCTTTCACAACAAAATTTGGTCGGAATTGAAGAGGTGTAACTTGATCTTCCAATCGAGTATTTAAGTCTGCTATTGATGCCTCATTCATCATAGTGTAAGACGTGGCATCAGGATAAGCACCCTAATAAAACAGAAAATTAACATTCAACATATCTAACTCCATTATAGAAGAAGGGAAATGGTATTGAAAATCTTCGACATAGAAATGAATGAATATAACATCTCGCATCAAAATCTGTTCAGTTTATTATAGTCATACTAATTGTAGAATCAGAAAAAAAATATTTCCAAGTCAATAGTCATGATTGATTAGATTAACTTACCGTATCTGATTTTTCCATGAATGGAAAAGCTCTATTCGGTGTCCTGACATCTCGAGACGCTGTTTCCAATGGATAGTATACCAAACGAAGTCCAGTATCCTCTTGTAAAAGAAATCGAGAGAGCCATCGAGCCACATCTTCACCACAATCGCATGCAGATACTAATTCACCCCATACAATTGCTCTAGAGCTTTTGCCAACATGTGCTAAATCAATACTAATTGTCATCATTCCAGGTGCACTTAGAGTCAATACTGAACCGCCGACACTTGGTTGTACTTGGACCATTCGTGGAATTTGTCTTGCTGTTACAAACTTTCCATTAAGATCTATTATCATTAATGTACGATCTCGTAACCATCCAGACTTGCAGCCCAATTTGGTACATTCAATAACAGATTCGCGAATACAACCGAGTGATTTTACTGGAAAGACAAATATTTCACTCAATTCACCAACTTTTCGCCATTGTGTTGGTGTTTTTAGTTTTTTCCCTTTTGACCACCACCACCAAGCAAAAAAGACTGCAGTTCCTGCTCCAATTGCCAATGCCGAGATGTAGCTCAATCTGGTTCTATCTGGAATAATAAAATAACATGTCCTTGTTAATTTAATTCAAGGCCCTTCTGGTTATTAACAACTCAATTTATCATCTCATGATGTATTTTATGAGAGAAGTGTCAACATGATTCTAGTTCTAAGCGTCATAAATCTATCCGACATTCACTGAACTACTGGATTTATCATAGATCAACAGAACGCATGAATAGATTGATAGAGAAATTGAATGATGATTACAAATTGCTATATTATATGTCAACATCGATGAAACAATAAATTGCTACGTCCCATTTGCTCTTGATTTCCAGTCTAATTAGAAATAGCATATATTATTTAAATCATTCATAGAATTTAATTGCCCGATAAAAGATAGCGGTTGTGCCTCCTACTTACCTCGATTTTCCTTTCCATATTAGTAAATTATGGAAAACAGAATTGACATAGAAAATTCTTGTTCATTATATGATTAATATAAAGACTCCTATCATTTATATATATCCCATTAATAAATCTTGCAACGAGATGAAAATTCAGACAATTAGTAAACTCTAATAAAGAGATCAAATTTCCAGTTCTCAAATTCACTAGAATTATATTGTTTACGCTCAGATAATCCTTCCACATCAGAAACCTGTTATTATTTTGAACTACGACTATCAAAACTAGTGGGGAGAATATCCACATCTATATTTCTTCTAAGATGGAATATAAATAGACAATAAATTCAGTACTCGAAAGAGAATCATGTTGTGGTATCTGTACATGATATTTCTTTGACCTCATGCACGATAGATTTTATCTAACGAGTCAAACTGATAACATTGTCATTAAACTATAATTGGTGTCATTATAAATCTGGTTTCTTGATAAAACCAATTGAGTAGTATTCCATTGTAAGTACCGGCTATATCTTTTTATCACCTGTTGGCATACAACAAGTAGACGTGTTCAAAAATGAATAACTAAGATGGTGAAGTAGTTGATAACACATTACAATCAAAAACAATTTGTTGTACGATTTGTCGAATTTATAATGAACTCATAGCGACCTGATAAACTGCGTAATTAATTAATGAGAATACAAAGTTGAATAATATTTAGTTAGTAATATTATTTCATAATATACTTTTGCACTTACCCATTAGAGCAAATATTACTAAACTCTTCAACTGAATGGAAGATTGGAGATAGAATAAATTATATTGATCGAGGAGTAACAAGTTGAGTGTAATCGTTGATGGTCAAGGTGATTGTGATGCTTTATATTTTTCTTCTTCCTTTCCTTTTTATTTTTTTTAACTTTGACTCCAACGTGTAGCTGTCGGCTAGACCACGCTAGAGCGCTACGTAGACTACTGAACAGCATTTCGCACATGAGTAGAGTGGGAGAGAGCATGTTGTGTCTGTGGAACACCAGCACAATACCGTTATCGATTTGTAAAGTATATTTCCAAGTAAAGGCACAGGATTTCTACGTGCGCGATGATTTCTACGCCATGATTCGAACAATTTCTTGGTGAAATGCCGGCAGTTGGATGATGGACATCAACACAGACCTATTGACAATATAATTTAGATCTTTGAATAGTCATGATAAATTTCTTTGATTTGAATTTTTAGTGCAGTCGAATTAGAAGTGAAAAATAAGATTTGTTCAATTGTTCATGATAAATTATGAAGAAAAGGTGAAATCAATTCAGGAAAATTTATTTGATCATCGCACTGGCATGAAGAAAGTTCTATGAAATGGTTTCAGTAATTTATGGAAACTTTTTAAATTTTGCAAATAACAATTATCAAATTTGAATCGCTTTCACGTCGGTGTTGGGTTGATGAGCGTAAATTGACAACAATTTCGCTTGGTTTTAATGTTACAAAGTTGTTTAGTATTTTATTTTCGATGCAAAAAGTTTTAGTTATTAAATTTGAACTGATTTGAGTAATGAAATGCATTTGCATGTATAAAATTGGCTTGTGAATATATTAATTGGCTTTCCCAGTTTTTTATTATATCATTAAGCATCGACGAAATATAAAAAGGATTTGTTTAAACAATTGTCCTCGTATTTGGATTTTTTGAATATTGATAATATGATTGGAAGAGATGAATGTAGAATTAATAAAGAACTTAGGAAGTGCAAAAGTATTTTCTTCTTATGAGAAAGGTTCAAGTGAACTTTCAGTCGGTGCTCTCTCTGCGAATTGCTGAAAAATATATAGAAAAGAATAATATTGTTATTAAATAATGAATGTAAATTGGACACCACTTGGTGAGTCTGGTGAGATATTAATCAGATAATCCAATTAAAATTGGTGCAGCCCTTATGAATATTTATATAGACATCTATTTTCCCTTATAAGTTAAGAAAATGCAAATAGTTCTCTTTAATTTAGTTCTTCTAACTAATAAACAAAGTAAGCAGAAATTCACAACCATAGATAACATTCTGAATTTAATAATCTGCATTCATGACAATTTCTCATGAAGGACAATCTAATTTAACTGTAGATGTCCCATCGCAACTACTTATGTAGACAATTCTACTCTTACAACAATTTTTTTTTCATATTGCTTAATAATTTTAAAAAATTGCGCTGTTGAAATACATCAAATGGAAAATTATGTCACATTTTCCTCAGAACTGGCTGTCGGAGTGTTATCTCAGTGTGATAAGAATGAAACAACATAGTTGCTGTATCTGAACACAAATAATTTCCTTTCATTATTACTATATTGTATGAAAAAATTTCATAGACACCAACATCATATTATATTAATCATTAATAATTATAATAAAACATGTTTAATCAACCCCTAAAACAAATGAAAAGCTGAAAATTAATACATTTACCAATGACTTCCAATTTGGATTCAACTGTTGAAATAAAATGTTGTCATATCAAGTACGAATATCAACTTTGCATCAAATAACCTCAAAAACTCACAATTAATTCGGATTTCGTGCATCAATTCACAATATTTCATAAACTTTTATTCATAACAAATTATAAACAGCCTGAAGATGTGAAAACCCGACAATATAATTTATTAAATGCTTGATAAATCGTAAGATTTATTGTTAATTCCTTTTTCGCAGCGGATTCAATTGTCGGTAAAGAAGATCACGAAGTAAAGGTGAATGAACCACAAAAGATAGTTACTAAGAATAGGTGGCGTCATCAACTATGACTTCCACGAAATGGCCGCTCGGACCTTACACTACATAGTATACTCTATTCATTCATATACCTTCGACGCTTAATCTATACAATCAAAACTGGTGGGCGATGTTTTGACGTTTTTAACAGTCATTTATGTATCAAAAATAGAATTGAAGGAGATACTAATTAATTATCAACTTCGATGTCAACAACAAATTGAATATTGGTGGTTATTATTATGAAAAATTGATTTTAATCGACAATATTTAAGAACAAAGAAACGTGGACAATTCCACATTAAGAGTATTACATCGTCATTAGTTAATTTGGTAAGTTCAAAGATACGCACTGAAATATGACGTCTCATATTTCAATTCCTAAATGAATAATTTTAACACATATTTATAATTCATGTGGTTAATAATTTAGTTTACTAACACGCATTAACATTGGTATATTAAAGTTGGCTATTGGTAATTAACAAAATCATATGAGTAATGGTGAAAGGTCGTAGAGGTTGCTTTTTTTTATTCGATGCGCATTTCAATAAATTTCTTAATGTTTCAGTTGTCAGTATGCCGTTGTTTTACAGTCTTGTTGCACGTGGGCCAACAGTGTTGGCTAAATATGCAGCTTGCACAGGAAATTTTGAAGAAGTCACTGAGAAAATTCTTCTCAAAATACCACCACAGGATGATAAGTTGACTTATACACAGGGACCAAATTTGTTTCACTATATTTGTGAAGACAGAATTGTTTATATGTGCATCTCAGATGATGTAAGATATTTTTTTATTAATATAAACGTAATAATATGAATTTTTGTTAATGATTATTCTATTTTCATAAAGGATTTTCAACGATCAAGAGCGTTTCTCTATCTCAATGAGATTAAGAGAAGATTTCAGGCTGCATATGGACCTGCTGCACATACTGCTCTACCCTATGCTATGAACACTGAATTCTCCACAGTGTTGGCAAATGAAATGGTAATATATCATAATTTTAATGATGAAACATCCGTTTGTTAATTTTAATTATTCATCAGACTCACAAAGTGGCGGAAGATGTAAAAATTGATGGTTTTAATAGTCAATTGTGATTGAAAAATGTGATGTTAAAACATTTCAAAGCATTCGCAGCTTTAATTTTAGAAATAATCATTTTTATTCAACACAGTAAATGATTATTGGATATTGATGACTGATATTCATCCAGTTTTAATGCATTCGCTTATAGAAACTCACAGTTTTTTTGCTTACACCTGTATTATGCATTTAATATGATTGAGTCATGCACAATGTTTTTTAGAAATGTACGATTGCATATATGAGGCAACTTTGAACTTCTTTTGTCACGTTCTTTCCCGCACGTGTTTGTCATAGTGCAGAATTCGATAAAAAAACATAGATATACTGCAGATGGATTTGAATCAAAGGATTTATCGAGTCTGTGATTTCGTTATCAACACATAGGAATCCTTCGCGGCTTCTATCGTGACCCCAAGGAACATTGCATTAACTTACCGGATATACTCTGATATTTTATCTAGGTTAATGAATCAATTCACAGGAAATAAAGCGGTATCTATCCAGATGAAAAGAATTATGAATCAGGAACAGGAAATGACTAAAGTTTTTTTTATATTCACAAGAAGTTCATGAACGAATTTAATTAATTATCAAAAAATTTGATTCGTAGCCACATTCATTGTTTAATATTCATCATTATCCACGTCGGAATCTAATCAAAATCACAATCGTGTCGTCGATTATGAGTTAATTAATTATGGCGATTTCCCAAGTAATTCTGGAACTTTCATAATGTTTTTTATCAATAAATTTTTGTTTGTGATAATTGATAAATATTTACAAATGAGTAATGTTTTCCAAAAAATATAAAAGGGCGATATTGAATGGAAGTTGATCTCTGAAACTGGTTCGTTTTTTTTGCAGAAACATTACAGTGAATCAAAGGATTTAGATACACTGTCGAAAGTGCACGGTGAATTGCATGAATTGAAAGACATCATGGTGAGAAACATTGACAATATTGCTATGCGTGGTGAACGTTTGGAACTTCTGATGAATAAGACTGAAAACTTGAGTGCCAATGTAAGTATCATAATCCTTTCAATCACATCAAACGTTATTTCATCAATTATATCAATAAATTAATTTTAATAAATAATTCCAGTCTGTGACGTTCAGAAAAACAAGCAGAAACTTAGCGCGATCACTATTCTGGAAGAATATAAAATTGTATGTGATTGTAGTGGCGGTCTTGATTGTCATCATTTATTTCATTGTGTCAATGTGTTGCGGTGGCCTAGCGTGGCAGACATGCGTTGGAAATTGAAAAAAGTATAGAAATAAATGAATAAAAAAATTGTCAAACTATTCAGTATATGTCGATCCATTGATGCAATCTACATCGATATCTTAATAATTCTATTGTATATATTGTATATGTAAAACTTATTGCATAGGAATGATTCAAGAGAGATATATGATCAGAGAAAAGAATCGCAAAGCAAAAAGACAAAAAAAGAAATGAATATAATAAACTACGTAATGTCATTCGAATAGAAAAAATTACATAATGTCTAAAAATATTGTAAATTTACGATAAATTATATTATTTAGTAATCCAAGGTGCACAGTTTAATTGAGAAGTAATCCTCATTCATTGCCGAATAATTTTTAAACAATAATGACAATACTTCTCCACGGTCTATTAATAATTACGTTCATGTATATTTCACGTACAACAAATAAACGTTATTTTATCAATAATGTATTTTGAATATACAATTCTTTATCAACATATTTTTCATCGCATACTAAACAAATTGTACACTGTGCCCATGCAAATATTGATCTGTTTCAGTTCAGTGTTCTCTACGTCAAAGTATAGACAGTAAAATTATCATAAAAATAGCATTAATTAAAGCGAATGAAGATTGGGAAATAATTTTGACTTTATTTCGACTCATTTGATGAATAGATTACTTCGAATTCAATATAAACAATACGCAGATCCCTCTATAAAATAGCTAATCTATTTTACTAAAAAAAATATATGCAGTAGAGGGTAATTGACATACAGTCATCACAATAATTGACAAAATAATTTAAATTATAAAAGAAGAATCAAAAGAAATTTCTCAAAAAAATGTTACTTTTATGTCACTTAAAATATTATTGTGGCATAAAAAATCGTAAAGAGACAACTGAATGATCTATGAGCTGACATTTATTATCCATCTTATCAATTACACCAAAATTTTCGTTCATTATAAATATCTACAATTATTATAAATAACATTACTATAACTATTACTGTCATCTTGTTCAGTAAGAATTGATGAATTCTAATTATGCACAACCCTTCTTCCTTTCATTTAAATTCAAATAAACATGAACACCCCGCGTCACTCTTCATCCACATTCGTCCACAAATATTCCCTCAACCAATTCCCACACATTCCAAACCCTTTCCCTCACCCACGCACCCTCATTTGAACCAACTCATCGACATAACGGCGCTGTTGTCGAGACGCCCGGGTCATTCCAGCCTCGCAGCAGCTCTCGGGATGTCGATGACTCGCGTGGCGCGCACGCCGGGAGTGCGGAAATTCAGTATCTCACTGTACAATTGATCGGGCGAGCTGCTTTGGCTGGAGAAAGTCGGGCGTGGAGAACACCAGAAAGAAAGAGAGTCAGAAAACCTACCCTTATTCTCCCACTTTCTCTATACCTCACTTCCTCACCCACACTCATCCCCTCCCTCTCTCTCACACTTTCACTTACCCTTTCATCAAATTCAACAAGTTCGACCCGATTGACCGGAAGAAAAATAAAAGTAAACAAAAAATAATAAATACGCAAAAAATTGAATGAAAAGTTAGAAAGTGGGTGAGATAATCACTTGACATTTCGTGTAAAGATAAATAAAATATTGGCCAATTGTTAAGGGGTGGGGAATGGTGAATAAATTCGTGTGCATCACATCCCCTTTTTTTTTGTGCAATTACGTTCAGTCGAGTGACATTGCATATAGTTATATATATGTTGTGACGGTAGTAGCGGATACTACGCTACTTTTACTACCATTGAATCACGACAGGGTGACTGTGTGAGACACGAGGGGTGGCTAGATGCGTTGTGCTTCCCTTGCATCCTATATATCCTGCAACACACTCACTATGTGAGTGTCTAGTTTTTCTTCTCGTTCTCGTATTGTACGACAGTCGAGCAACACCCCAGGGTGTATACACAACGCAATTATATAAATCAAAAATTTTTTTCTGCATTTATTGAATTGATTGGAAGTTAGACAGTGTGCTTAATATATAATTCGTGTGTGTGAGATTTATTCTGTGTTGAGTATATTATTTTTCCTATTTTATATCTCAATGTAAAGAGGATTTTAATTTTGAATAATATTTTAAGATGTTGGGGATGTAAATTTTACTTTGAGTGTGAGATAAAAAATTAATTTTGTGTATTTGTTGCTCGGGTTAAATTAATACAACTGAATTATTGAGATCTTAAAAGATTTTTTGTATAAATTTGGATTTAAGATCAGATTGATAATTTTGTTATTGTCATTTATTGAGTTGAATATTTTTTTATAATTAATTTAATTTGTTCTTTATTTATTTTTGGTGTTTTTTTTTTCTGGTAGTTATAACAATGTGACAGATTTAATGAATAGTTCGGGTTATTTTTAATGAAAGAATAAAATTCAAATCAAAATGTATTTGTATTTCTATGTAGGAAAAAAATATAGGAGTCATTTCATTGGTAGTTGTCCCTTGTGAAGAACAGTGTATGTATACGCTAGTGAAGAACCACTCGACAGCGTATAAGGAGCTACATTGTGAAAAGGGAAGGAAAAGGGGAACGAAGAGACAAACGAATTGTGCAAGAGGGTGAAAATAAATTTGTACGAATGTAGAAATGATAAATTATGGATGCTATGATATTGACATTGACATTGTTGTCAGTTAAATTTGATAGAAAATAGGCTAATGATATAATTAATGTTGTCTGACTATTGTCGAATTTGTACTACTTGGAGAAAAAATTCAATGAATCAATTCATTTGGGGTTTGGGAACGTGGAAGATTGAAATATCAGTACAGTGTTCATCAAGAGAGTTTCATTGGTGTGGAGGTGGAAGTGAAGGAATTCTCGAAACGAGAAATAAAACGGTATGAGAATAAAATTTTTTTTGATCAATTTGAAATTGTTTTTTTTTTTATCAATTGATGTAGGACTAATTACAGTAGTGGGTTAGATTAATTTTGGTTATGTTTTTTGTTTTTTATTTGAATTTAATATTTATTTGAAATTTTAGGAAGAATGAAAATTGACATTACTAAAATTATTAGAATGTGTAAAGAAAATTAGCACTTCCATGACAAAATTCATCATGGAAAGTATTTCTTGTTTTTTTTGTATTTCAAGTAGTTTTTTAGGTAATTAAAATTTTTTTTTTTTGATTATTTTTATCATGAATTAGTTTGGATTTATGTGAATATATATGTGAAATATTATTATTCAACTGTGTCACTATACATTCACAATTAAACTCTGTGGGAGAAAATTTGTTTGTTCAATTGGATGCTGTTGAATTCGTTTGTTTACATTTTTAAAAATTTTTCCTTTATCTGAATAATATTTATCGGTATTAAATTGAATCGTATAATTTTATCTTCTATGATTACACAGAGTCTGTTGTGATATTTAATGCTAGTTAAAAATTTTATATAACAAGATCGAAATGATATCTGTTGACAATATTAACAGCAAAGATTTTATCATAAAGAATTATCCCAAATGTAAAAATGATTGTGAATGTATTTTTTCTTTTTTCTATCCAACGTAATTAACATTATCGATGAAAAAGAATTTTTAGTTACATTTAATAGAGTGGACTTCTGTAAAGGTCATCTCGTACTCTCATTGAAGAATATTCAACAGCTTACAAATGTTGAGTTGATAATTAAAGGTCAATTGTCATGTTCATTGATAATAAAGCTTCACATTTGCAAGTTCTAGAATAATTTATTATTCTTTGAACCATTCAAATGAGTCGAATTGTTGTCTCGTTAAGATTTTTTTATTAATTTTTACAAAACAGCGAATAATTGAAATGACAGAGAATTATTGTGAGATGAAATGACAAATAAAAAATAATTTATACACTAAAATATTGTTTAGAAGAAAAATAATATTGCACAAAAGACTCAAATTGATGCACTGTTTTTTCTTACTTTATTTTATTTATTCCAACAAAAATTTTGAATTGTATTTCATTTTTTCTACAAGATGAAATAGTATTTTTCCTTTTTTCCTGATATGAAAATATCAAATTTGTATTTTTCTTGTTTCAACATTTTCATTTTCGCTTGTTAATTTATTTATGGAAAAATATGTTCTCAGCAAATGATAAATTATTATTCAAGATGAATTTTTTATTTTGTACAGTCAAGAGACTCCTTAGGGGATATGTGCTCTTTAGAATTCCGTGAGCGTCTCACGAGCGACCGATGAACAAGTGGAAGCGGTGAAGACGAGGACGAGGAACTTGATAGCTTGGAGCATTGAAGAGGGAAAAAAAAATTGAACGTAAGATAGTGAGACATTGAGAAAAAAAATATAGCAGATCAAAAATAAATAAAATGGGAGAGAGTTCACCCGACCTCAGTTTACGACTTCGTCGTGGAAGTTCTGATTCACGTGATTCATTTTATATGGATTTTGCACAGGTATTTAAAAAAAAAATTTAATTATTCATATTATCTTTTTGTGTTATCAATATTTGAATTTATTACCGTTGGAAAATTTTATTTTGAATAATTGATGAATTCTAAAAGGAAAATGTACAATTTGGTTTTTTAATATTAATATCAATTCCATCAAAGTCATAAAGAATTAATTAATTAATTGAAAAATAAATTTTTAAAGTAAAAATTTGTTCAATCAAATAAAACAATGTGAAGAGATAAATATTTATTTTCAATTTAATATTAATGTTAGAAAAATATTTTTAGAAATGAGTAAAATAAAAATTTGTTATTTTATTTCAGGGTATAGACTCAGATATTGAAGAAGTTGCAAGACCTGCAGACGACAATTTAAATGAAAATCTTTTGAATGACAATGAAGACTTGGAAGATGCTTTTCCACCTTTAGATGACATTTGTACAACTATACCTGAAGAAGCATCAGAAGAATTACGCGAAGAGGAAGAGGAAGCGGCTGCTGCTGCGGCAGCGACAGGAGCAGTCAACAGCCTTGGATCTCTTGGGAGAGATACTTTTGACTTTGCAGCATATTCCAATGAAACTTCCAAAACGAAGAAAGTTAACGAGTGAGTTCAGGTCTTCTTAATTATTTTCATTTTCACGCGACAACTTTGTTGCCACGATTTATTCTTATATAGAAAAACCTCTTCTTACGACCTCGAATGTTACGAATTTTTCCATTTTCACGACCTGTCGTCAGTCGTCAATCCAAAAAAAAAATGGGTCTGGACTACCTGAAGCTTTTTTTGCTTATCAAATTTGTAGTTTGTGAATTTGTCTGTGTGTTTGTCGAGTAGCTGCTCAAAATGCGTTTCATATATTCAAAGAACATTTAATAACAATTGGCAAAATCTCATGATGACCCACCGTGAATTTAAATATTGATAAAAAAAGTTAACTGATGTTGTTCAAACCATTGTTTAAAGAAAAAGCAATTAGAATTAGTGATAGAGTAGTTTGATAATAATAAATTCATGTTCAGTAATTTTCACCAATTTGTTAATACATAATCAAATAAAATTTAGAATATACTGAATATCTATTGAATCTAATTTCACATTTCGTCCAGACTCATTTTCTCTGCTTTCACTAGCACCTACATACATTCACACAAATAGACCCTTTCGGAACCAAGACACGCCCTGTCTAATATTTTTACTACCCCTCACGATTTTACGTAGCTCCCAAAAATACTAAGAACAAAAGGTTTTTACTGTAATTGAAAAGTCTCATCAGAAAATGAAGTATTTTGTACGATGTTGTCTCTCGTATAAAACTTTTCACAGTGTTTATCGATTGAACATTTCGAAATAATTTCCACTGCCTTCTGTAGTAATTTGAGTATTTGTATGAAGAGTATTTGACTGAAGAGATGGAACTGAATGTAAGATTTTAATGCCTAAAATTAAAATTGCAATCAAAATTTTTTCGAATTTCAATTTCAATCGAAGTAATTTTTGAACAATATTGAAGTCTCTGATTCAAAAGGCAAATTTTCGAATCAATTCTACATTTTCTTTATAAATAAACATAAAAATAAAATCATCAATTAAACTCATTAAAAAAAACTTGAAAATTTCCTTTTTCCTTCACGAAAAATTCGATCAAATTTCGTTCAATTTTTGTTTATAGTAGCCAACTCGTAAATAATTTATATAATTTTTTTTTATAACTCATTCATAACTGAAATATTAATTAATACAGCTCGTAAATGCTCAACATCTTCACATGTCTCGTTATATACATTTCCTCCTGCCAACAGAATTTCACAGGAGATTATCAGAAGAATATTTCCATCTCCTCTTCTTCCTTCTTCCACGCTCCCAGCACATTCTACGGAAATCATTCTGCCACCCACTGCGCCAATAAACCACGAGACTAACTCATCGATCGCGGTAATCAAGTACATGAAATCTCATTAATCACGCTGGTTTCGTTTCAATTTTTTCTGTTTTTTTTTTACTCAATCTCGTCATATTCTGAAAGAATTACAGGAAGGAATTCAGACATTACAAATATTAATTAAAACATATAAAACATTTTTAACTTTCAGTTGATTTCACAAATCAAAAAAAAAAATATTCAGAAAATATCTAAATGGTCTGTTCTTTTGTTTATTGTGATGAAGTTCTTCCTCATTCGATATTAATGTTTGTTAATTTGCAATAAAATTTTAATATTTCATGATGAAAAATGTCCGTTGAATATCATCAAACTTTAGGTTTGAATGACACACAAAAGGAAAAAATTCCTTCAGATGAAAATAAACGGTTACAGAGTTTCATTCATCATATTTAATAATTTCTAAAATCATTCCCATCTCAAACAAAATTCCAATGAGCATCAAATCAAAAAATTCAATCCATGTCCCAAATGCAGAAATAATTTCCGAATCATAACTACTTTTTCTCCAGTATATTTTCATCAAATACCACTACGACAACTTCTAGATCACTGTCTCATCTATTTCTATTTGGATAAATATGACACTGAAAAACATTTGAACTTCCGTTAAAAAAAACCTTGAGCAAATAACCACAAACATCTATCGAAATCATTCAAATAAAATACAACTATTGTCATTAGGTTGAGCACCCTACTTACACGTCAAATCACGAATAAAAAAATTAAGCCGAGCTATATGATCATGATGAAGGATAGTTATCCAATATTGTGTCAGTCTGCAATGTGGGGTCTGAGTGTGACGGAGTGCCGCATGGCTCGCGTGTGATTTAACGTGTCATTCATCACATCATCAACAGTAAAAAAAAAGAAAAAAAAAGAAATCCAACCACAAAGAGAAACCGCGAAAATAAAAAATAAATAAACTCTCAAACTCATTTGAAAACCATCAAAAATGTTGATCAAAGAAACATCACAAAGGTAAACTCATTCAATTGTCATTTAAAATCATCAACAGAACTAAAAAATTTATTTACACAGCTTGAAGTAAAAAAATACAAAATATAAAAAAGTAATATCGTACAAACTTGAGCAAGTGGATGATTTTAAAAAGCCAAACTATTCAAGCAGATGATGAAAATGATGATTATAATGACCAGAAGATGAAGAAAGAATGAGAAAAGTGAAGTGGGGAAAAGATGCAAAAAAACTGCTTCGATGCACGACCCTTCTGAACAATGAATGCAAGCACCACTCACTGAATCATACTCAACTCTTTTCACTTGCATTGTCTTTTCTTTTTTTTTTTCACTTTTACACTCACATACATGCATTGCTACCTTGCTCCCCCTATTTAAGCTACCAAGTTGTATCTTAGCGAGCCATCGTCCGGATTGGTGTGCAAGTGCAGTGGATTTATTCCACTTTTACAAAACTACGTGATTATTTCAACGAGCACATGTCTGAGACAAGTTCCAACGACCTTGCATATGATCATCCCCTTGTTCTACCTCATCACATGCCTTATTCTCCATAATATTTTGTTCCCCCTGCTATTGATGAATGTGTAGATTAAATACTTTCACGTCAATGCAGACAACTTGGAAATAATGTTGGTTAATTATTTATGTGCTTTTATTTATTCTGTGATAATTTATTTAATTGTTTCTGTTTTTTTTATGTTAATAGTTGGCCTGGAATACCTGCGGCATTGCCATCACCAGCATCACCATCTGCTGTTATTGTCTCGCCGGAAACACTATCAAGAAATAGCAGCAGTTCACCAACCCAAACACATCGACCAGTTGGTCAATTTGCTTTAGCGTTACAGTGTCCACCACGACCAATTGCAGCTGTGTGTTATCCAGCACCAACTTTCATCGAGGTCACTGATGACAGTGGTGTTCAGCATTTGGGAGCGTATGTTTTTAATTATTGATTGATGTTATGAGATTTGATTGTTTTAGTCTCGATGGTAATGGAAAAGTTTGTCAAAATGAATTTTGATATGCTGAACAATTTATTTAGGAAGCTTTTCATTTTTGTAAAAGGTTATAATACAATTAGAGATGCTAATGTTGCTGATCGGTGACTGACTAGTTAGCCATCATGAGTAATTAGTGGAACTATATTTAAATTCATTATGATACTTTTTAATCTGATATTTGTATTATCAGAAAAAAAACATTAGAATTATTTGAGCATACAAATTTAAATAGTTGAATTAAATTTCACAGAGTTCAATTATTGAATATACGAAATTGAAGAGGTCAAGAAACTCATAAAAATGATATTTCCAGTTCAATCAAACGTCAGGAATTCTATAAAAATTGTTCATTTTCAAATCCAATCTACAAATTTATTAAAACAAAAACTGATTGCAAACTTTTCATGTCATTGTTGGAAATAATTAATTGACAGTAAAGTGAATATAATTTTTAATAAGTAAAAAATTGTCTACTTCATGTAAACAATTATTAATTACATGATGAATAATATTTGCAAAGCTGTTATCCACAATGTCGAAATTATGTTAAGAAAATAATTTCCATGTTGATCTATTAAATAATTTTTCGCATGCTGATGATAACTATCAATTATTTTCATATCCTAATTTCGTTTTATCAACTATTTGATATTTCCAACTAAACTATTCGAGTTTTAGTTGATTGATGATGATGTTCTATCCTCATGTCAATGCTAAATATATACCAGGAATTATCCTGTTTGTGTTATTTTATTTATGGTGATAAAGAAAACAAATGATGATGAGAAGTTCCGGATAGCAATGGAATATATGGCAGTGTCACGACACCTACGCGTGATCCAACTTATTCCTGTAGATATATAATCCCTTGTTCATGTCACAATTAGAGGCACTTTAGATTATCAAATGCCACGACAGTGTAGAGTGTGGGCCATAATGCGATTGCCTGCAATTGAAAAACTTCCACGTGTATTATTATCTGGTAATTGCGCTAGTTGTTGTTATAGAAAGAATTGTTTAAATGTTGGTGTTAATTATATTGTCATTTTCCTTTCATCATATGAAGAATTTAAAAAATGTTGATCAACATATTATGGAGCTTTGGGAATCATCAAGATGATTTGAAACATTTAAGAAATTTTTAAGACTTTGGTGATTATCAGAGGGAAAAAATGAATGATCGAACTGCATTGATGATTGGAGATGGAAAACTTAATTTATTTGATGGTCTAAATGAATTAGGTCAACTTGTTGGTACAAACTTTGAATTCTATTAGGATCTGACTGCTGAAGTGGTTGAATAATTGAATTTGTATGACCAACCGACCACAAATAATATATCGATCCAAGTCATAATAAATTTATCTTAGAAAATGGAATAAAGTGTGATTTTTCCTCTATGAAATAAAAGTTATTTATTATTAAAGCTAAAAAAAAGCTATGGACACATAAATTCTTTATCGTCTGGAGTTGCCATGGAAAAGTATCTAAAAGTATTATAAGAAAAGTATTTTTGATTCGAAAGCTTTTCTCTTGCACAAGGCAAAATTGATTTCAATTTGTAATTCATATTCAAACTTCAAGATATCGTTCAACGTTCAGAGTTTCTTGAATAAAATTAATTTGTAAAATGTTTACTAGTAGAAAAATTCAGATGAATTTGATAATTATTAAACATTTTATTCTTGATTGAAAATTGTCACATCTCAAAACATAAAAATTAATTCTTCCACCACAAAGTCGAACATAATTTCAACAACAAAAATAATTATTCTACAAAATTATTTATATATTCTTCAATTAATATTATTGACAAAAAAATTTGTAATTTCTTTCTTTTTATAGATATGCATTGGCAACAACTTTGAGTGCTCTCTATGGAAAACTTATTGTAGTGATGGGAATAGCATTTCCAATGGCTGAAGTAATATCAACATACATTCCACCATCATTTTATGAGGCATTCTATCTTTACCTCTATTTTGGCAGCATGATTTTCCTCTTCGTTATGTACATGATGATGTTAAACAGCGGTAAACCAAAGCAAAGTAATAACAATATTTATGTCACCATTAATATAAATTATAAATTAAAAATAATCAACAAATCAAACATTGAAGAACTGGTCATCTAAAGTATAATGAAAAACAAAACTTTTGGAAAAATTTATTAAATGATTAGAGAACAGACAAAAAGAACTTGAAATTTATCAACAATTTTGTTATACCTTTGTTTAACTATCCAACAAAAGTAATTATGTAAACCAATCAAATTATTTATTATACTTCAAGACTTCTAATTCTTCTTTGTATCTTAATAATATATTTAATTTCTTATTCTTACTTCATTTCAAATATTCAATCCATAATGAAGAAAATGGACCAAAAGACATAAGCGATTTGGATTCAAGTGGATCTTCAAGTGGTGCTGGAGGTGATAGTGAATCACCTGACAATGGATGTTCACATGTATCAGCTGAAATAAAACGTGGCCAGCATTATGGTAGTTTTTATTTGAGAATGGGTGCAGTAGCTTTTGGTATTGGTTCAATGATTTATTCAGGTTTAGAATTTGGACAATATTTTGAACTTGAACAAAATACCAAATGTCATAATATTATGTTGGCACTAACACCAGCTACAAGAATGGCTTTCATCTTCATTCAAATGTACTTTATCTTCTTAAATAATCAAGTAAGTAAACAAACTAATAAAACCTAACAAAAATAAAAGATAAAAGAAGGGTAGAATATAAGAATGGGGCGTGTCTATTGATCTAAGCTAAGCTCCAAAAGACTTATTTTCTAACAATCACACGACTCGTTGATTATCATGAAGACCAATGAAGCGTCTCGGTGAATATCCTCTAGCATTAATCACATGTAGTTAACAAATATGCATTTTACTTTCAGCAAATGAAGATTTCATCTCATCGTGTGCTCGCACGCTTTGGACTTATGCACATGATTGGCACTAATCTGTCAGTGTGGTTGAACGTACTGGTGCAAGAGACCAAGCATGAAATTTTAACATTTTACAATCCAGAAAACAATTCGTTAAGAATTTCTCATCGTCTTGGTAATTTAAATTATGATCAATTAATACTTAATTGAACTTGTCTGGATTTTTTTCAGTATAAATTAACGTCTTCTATTATTATATAATAAGAAAATATCATTCTTAATTACTTCATTTGTATATTGTCATTAAATTTTTGATATCATTTTAGTTGATTTAATGTAAACAAAATCTAGCTAATGACAATTCTTTAGATGTCTCTGTCATGTGTAAATAATTGTTTTGAAATTTTTCAGGAGGAAAACTGGGTTTACATCTCGGTGGATACACTCATAGTCACCATGGGGAACATGCAAGATTACCAAGAGGACTTAAAGGACCCCATCATATGTTTGAATGTAGACGAACTAATATTATAGGTTCATTAGTCCAAGACGCAAGTCCATTTTTATTTCCATGCACTATTGAATACAGTTTGATTTGCGCTGCCATTCTTTATGTAATGTGGAAGAATATATCTAAAAATCCAGAGATAACGAAGCAACTTACGTCATATTGCACTCGACATCATGCTCATGCCTACAGGTAATTTTGTTTCTTTGAATGAAAGATGTTCATATCTCTTTCTGTTGATCATACAGAGATACGAAGGATAATTAACTAAAATTCTAAATGAAATGAAGCATATTATTCATTATAAAATAATTGTATTCACATAAATGTGAGTAGCCAGGATCAATTGTGTATATAAAATTTGTTTTTGATCATCTACGATGAATAGAAACATTTTGAAATTTGATGGTTCAAATTTAGAGTTTTATAACTTTGATTTTATTTTATCTCTTCAAATTACAACAACGCGAAGTTTTGTTATATTATTAATAAATCAAGCAATTCAAAATTGTGATGAAAAGTAAATGACAAATTTAGTATTCATCAAAATATTAAAATAATTGTTTTATAATAATCAGTTGGACTAATATCAATTTTCTTTGTCCTCAATAGACGATCACCTCATCACTACAGCGTCGATTGTGCTCGGGCACATAAAGGTCTCTTCGTTGGAATTCTCATTCTAGTCCTAACTATAATTTCTTTAATAATATTCTTCGTCTTGGTATCACGACCTGAACTAGTCAGTTTTGCTGTAACAGAAGTGAACATTTGTGAACTGACTCTTTATGGAATGTCAACAATTGCGACTCTTGTTGGAATGATACAAATGAGGAAATTACGCTACGATGGAAGTCGTAATTTGGAATTGGATAATATTCTTTTGGTTGCGGCGCAAACTGGAATGTTTATATACTCAACGTTTACTATTATTGGTGGACATTTCACATTGGAACGACATACTGTTCTGGTTTTAGTTACAGCATTAGCAAGCGTTGTTCAAACAACATGTCAAACAATATTTATTTTAGATTCATCAAGACGATCAGTGTCAACACCTGAACAAATACGACGTAAACCTGGAAGACAAATTGTTACATTTTTATTAGTAACTAATTTGGCAATGTGGGCAATTAATACATTAGAAAAATCACGAGCTGAATCACATCCAGTACAATTACATTTTTATGGTTTATGGGCATGGACAATTATCACACATGTATCAATGCCATTAGCAATATTTTATAGATTCCACAGTACTGTTTGTTTATGTGAAGTGTGGAAAAGAGCGTACAAAGTAAAGCCCACATATATGTGACGTAAACGATCAAAAGGTACGAAACGTAGGTGCCTAAGCGCTTGTCAACGTCACACTAATATTCAAAGACTTGATGTCATTAGTGAGAATGATCCAACTTACTTTATGTGATATGATTGAAAAGCAATGGAGAAAGCAAAAATACAGAGAGTAGAAATAAAAAAATGAGGAAGAACAAACGATATGTTATACATCTCAGGTTAGCAATAATTGTCGTTTAATATTTTTTTCATCACGTAATAGTTTGAATATTTAGTTGTGTTTTATTTATACATTGACATACGAATTTGATTCATCAGGTTACAATTTTTTATCTTAACTTTTATTATCAAAAGATTAACAAGAGATCCACTTGAAAAAAGGTTTCGAATCAGAATTCTTAAGAATTGTTTGTGAGCTGGGTTTTTTCTGGTTATCATTGCAATCCCATTTCAAATAAAATACTAACGAAAATAAGAAAAGGCGAACAAGTCTCAACAGGATAAACTGATGTCTCAAAAAAAAATTGTGATATCCCATTAGAAGACGCTAAAACATTGCAAAATATTTGTCCAAGTGTAAAAATTTCACTCGCTTCAACAAATTTGTAATTAGTTCTGTTTCCCTAATTTAATTCGGACCCAAAAATCTTTTCAGAGACCAGAAAATATCTCACAACATTACAACAAACCCGAATTTTTTTTTACCATGAAGTATTATCATTTTTTTGTTCAAAAAAAAAATTGTAAAAAATTACCTCAGTTTATAAAGTTTACCATGAAAATTCTCATTAAATTAATCATCTGAATATTAACACAAATATGAATCGCAACAAGTCCGGACTTGTTCGATATTAAGGATTTCCGTTCGTATAGTTGATGAAATGTAGACACAAATGATGTCGTCCGTATAACGCCATCCCATCAGTTAAAGTCAATTTATAATACGTACGAATATATATATATATATATATTTGTATCCATATACACATATATTCACTTTATGTTCTACAATCATGTCTCCCATGTCACTCCTCTTATTTTATTGCTATTTCTCTCTCCCTTTCTCTCACTCTTCTATTTCACTCTCGGCATAACACAACAATCTCATTTTATCAAAAGCGATTTCTCTACATCAAAAGCAAGTGAACATCACCAATTGAACGTATCGTATAGGAATAAAATCATAAATTCATCTCATCAACTGCTGCTTTCTTAATATAAAATCAGTAATGATTCCATCAAAAAAATAACAAACAGCCAATAAAGACAATTGTGATTCTATCCAATACTATTATTCATCACAACAAACCAAATCGTCACAAAGATTAACAAAGTAATACGATAAATTCCGAGTTATTCGTATATTTTTGTAGATGATACAAAACGCGATACTACAACATAATAATAAATAGAAACAAATATTCATCATCAATAAGATAATATAGAATCGAAATTATTGATTAAACATAATGGAGAAACAGGGATTGAATTATTTAAAAAATATCTAGAGAAATCATATCACATCAAGAATTAATGGGGAACAACAAACGCCATTCGAGACTGATATTTAAAACACCTCATGCTCAAATTTATTTGTCGGAATGAATGAATTATGCAATTGAGTGTGTGATATAAATTCATGTCGATTAATTTTCACATGAAATTATTTGTAAATAAAATATATACAATGACTAAAAATTATTCGCAGTATTTTTAGCCTACATAGTAATCTGTGTAAAATGTTCTTCCTCATGTGCGCATACATAAATTATTTATAACAATATTAAAACGAAAACATTATGAGAAAGATGCTATTATTATTAGATTTATTATATATATTCACACATATGTTTATATATAAATATATATACATACATTTATACACAATATATAAATATATTTATCATTTCGTTATACATTTATAATATTTATTGCAATTGCAATGCGATATTCAATTACGCACAAACGTTAACATCTAATTATGATATTTATATATATACATATGATTTATATGTATATATATATATTGAAATATTGTCCGTCGCATTACAAAAATCTTGTTCAGGATAACTGCAAAAACAAATTCATTTATTGTAAACAATACGTCATATATTTTATTGTCGAAATATTTTAACTTTCATCGTTGCGTCGTGACAAATTTTAATCATCGTATTTGCATCCAATTTTGGACGTTATATCGATTAATATCAATTTTTCGTCCTTTGTCTCGTGCTGGACTATTATGCCACTGCTTCTTTTCTAAAAAATATGAATAGAAAACAACAAAAAAAAAATATTAAACCAAAATGAATCAATTGAATAAATTTAAAGTGAAAAAAAAGTAACGTTAAGACAGTAAACATTGTAATATTCTTCTTGTCCACATTAACTCTAGTTCCTATGCGATATTTGTAATATTTGTAACCTTTGTACTATTTGTACCTTTTTAAAATGCATTACAATCGTCCGCAATAATTGTCAAGTCTCTTTGTATATACATACATATATATAAATATATATATTTAGTTATAGCTGTAATGATCATGTAAGCAGAATGTTATTGATCATGTTTTATTTGTTTTTATGGTTTGAGTTATTTAAGAAGATTTATTTTATAGATTGATGAAAATAGACTGGAATTATTCGTGAATTTGATACTCTTTATTTAGGAAAAGGAATTATTATTTTTAGTTTCGATCCATTTTTGATTTATGAATGAAAAATTTGTGAGATAAGAGATATTCTTTCATTTTTATTTAGGGATTAATTTTTTTTCTAGTTACATTTTAGGTCCAGTTTTCATTTCGCCATGAATTTTAATAGTTTGGATTAAATAAATTCAAATAGATTAATGTTAACTTTCAACTAAACTGTCGACGAATGAAACAGAGAAATTTTTGATTCGAAAAATATTTTTATGTTGGAGAAAATAATTTATATTCTCAGTGTAATTATCGAGATTTTTTTAATTATGAAAACGTTTGCAACATAAATTTGTAATGAAAACAGAAGAAAATCTTTTCTAGAAATTTCATTAGAGATTTTTTTTACTAGAGAAATTCCATCCCTACAATTACATCAGGTCTTGTAATTATCTGAGAAAAATTTTCCTTCATGTGTGCTCATATCTATTATAAATGCAACGTGTTTGTGAATCTTTGAGGGTGATGCTCACATTTCTTGCATAATTTGTCGTGGCTGTGGAGCGTTCAAATGAAATGACCTCTTTCAGGTAATGAATGTAGTTGGCTCAATGTGTGATAGTAATATCCATGATGTTACATTAAACTTTTCATTATTTTCTCAAATCCTGAAAAAAAAATTAATCTCAATTTATCTCAATATTTTTTGCTTTAAGAAGTCAAAATCAGAATCATAGAAAAAATTGTCAGGTATTTTATTGACATTCAATAACAATAACTCAATAAAAGTTATTATTGGTCATGCGAATTGATCATATTCTTAAATAGGAAATAAATTAAATTTATAGAAATTTTTATTTATCAGACTTGTCCCATCACTCAATGACAATTCACTAATTCATCCATAGCCCAAATGACAAATTTAGATCACCATAAACAACTTTATTATAATTTTTCCTCTACGATCTCACCCCTAATTGATAAATTACTAAATACAGTCAATGCTGAATCAAAAAGCTAAAGATAATTTTATTCCACTCACAAAGTTTTGCTATCATCGATTCATAATTAATAACAATAGCAAAACTAAATGAAAATTCAGCTGCAATGAATTCATCTTCATCATCCAAATCAAATCAATTCACAAATATTATTAATGACAATTATTTTATCCCCCTCATATGCTAAATAAAAATGTCCTTCTTTTAATTGTATTCCCAAAAATTCACCATACAACAGGAAAAAAAATTACGATCTCTATAAAATTTTTAATACATTCGTAAACTATTCCTGTTTAATCATTTGAACTCTGTCAATATCCAACAAACCACCAGGAAATAAAATTTACAATTTGCTCAACGAATTTTTGATGATTTTATCTAAAATAAAAATGACCAAATCCTCATGCTGGTTCCAACGAACCATAAAAATTCATATTCTCCCCTCGACCATTAAATCATAATTCTTTATACTTTATACTTTCCATTTACTCCATATAAAACATCGCAATAAAATAAAACAAAAAAATATCCAACAATGATGCAGCTGGCGTTCTACAATACATCACATAAATAGTATGGAAAATGATGGACGATGGTTTCACGATGCGCATAAAGTTGGTTGATATGTGCAAGGAAAATTTATTCTGAGTAATGCAAGGGGGAAAATCATGTCGGTAGTATTGATCGTCTTTCCCATTCGCATGGGGGTGGCTTCTACCAACCCTCATGGCTACCATTATATAACTAGCATGAATTAAAATGGGGGCTGTAGCGTTGTAGTATTGAGGGTGAAGTAGTGGGAAAGTGAAGGAGGAACAGGCAGATCGGTCGAATGGAAACGGTGGCGAACCCTGGGTGACACGGCCTAGGACTTCTGACCGAGCCTGCTACCCTTATATCGGGGTTGCGCATGCTCTGAATGATTTTGTTTACATCGGTCGTTCAAAGGAGCTGCACGCACGCTGAACGACCGGAGTGTGAATATACAAGCGTTTATTCTCGTATTTTTAATCGAGTTTGTATCACAACAAATTTTATATCTTCATTACAACATTTTAAACAATTAAATTCACTATAAATATATTCAAAAGTGTGTTGTAATCATTTCCAATACACAATTTATTTTACTATTGGAAAATTCAGTGTGCTCAAGGAGCACGCGCATTTGGAAAAAAATATTTTTGACACATAAATGCTATATATACATAGACAAATGAGAGGAGTGTAAACGTATTGTGAGAACACGAGGCCGGAAAAAGAAGAAAAAATTATCAAAAGTATAATTTTTCAATAAAATATATATTTCCAATAATATATAAATTACCAAATGGCGGATACGAAGCCGATGATTGTTCGCTGTCATATGGGATCGATTGATAGTGTCTAGCAGTTAAGTAAGTAATATTTATTTCTAATCAATATTTATAAATAGATATGCAACAATTATTCAAGAGTTTGATTAAAAATATTTTTCATTACATTTGATTGATTTAAATTTGTGTGACATTAATTTTGTAGTATAAATATAAAATCGGAATATTTATATGATGATGAGATAAAAGGGAGAATTTTGAAAAATATTATTTTTATGAAAGAGTGCGTTGCTAATTTTGAAAGATTTTACTGGCTTGGCTCGCGGTCACCCTCAACAATATTTTCTCTATCGATGCGTGCAACCCCACGCGTTCCTGTGTAAACTCTTATACTGTGTGTGTGTGTGTGTGTGTGTTTGTCTGCGTTAGAATATCTGAAAATTGATGTGCAAGTGGGCAGCAGGGGTAGACGCGCTTGAAACATCCCTTAATTTGTATATGTATACAGCTAATATATATATATATATATATATATATATGCGTGTGTGTATGTGTGTGTGTGCGTGTGTGTGCGTACATGTTATATAAATGTATGGCGCGAATTTACCACGAGGAGTGGATCGATTTGCAAAAAGAGTGTTTCTTTGTTCTATTTTATGTACGTTATTCAGCAGAGGGAAGTTGATATAAACAAATATGCGACAATTACGAATTTTTTTATTAGTTTTAAAAGTTTGAATTAGTTTTTTTTATTTAAAGAAAAATATTTTAAATGTTGTTCATTTTTATTTGATATATTAAACTCGAACAGAATAATTGTGGTGAATTAAATTAGATATTGAAAGCAAATTTTAATTACACATTTTTGTTTTGTTGATAAATTATTATCAAAAAATGAATATCATAAAATTACGTAGACATTAATGAATATAAATATTTCTTCATTTGAAAGAATTTTTTTCTTTCGTTTAATTGACTGAAAAAAATATTTCGACTTTGAATTGAAATTCAAAATTTGTATTAAAATCGAAAGTAAAAATTTATTATTTTATTCAATGTGCAAAATTAATTCTGTGAACAGTACAATTTTCTCTATATTATAAAAATAACATAAATAAATTAATTCAATCGATATATTATTTATTAATATCGCTATTTATATTAAAAAATCTTCTTATACATTTAGATATTCAATTAATTCATCTGAAGTACTTTTAGAATTTACTTTCATCTCTGATAATTATTTTATGAATATAAACATTACAAAAAAATACGACTGTCAGAATAAATATTACGGGACAAAGGGTTGGCTTTCAGTGTAGATTAATTTCTGTCTGGCTCTATACATATTCACTTGCCTACATTTATGCATACATACATAGATATATAAAAATATATATTCATATATTTGAATGTACGTTAAAATGCCTTTCGATATTATACCTTTTTTTATGACTGACAATCACAGTGAGATCGGAATATGAAGCACAAAGGATTGTTAACCATGACAACGTCATTGAAGTCGGTGGTGAAAAGTTTTGGGCAACGTTCCCGCAGCCCATGGCATTGAATCCATCCAGACGCGCGTGCTATCGAGATGTATAGATGTATTTGTAGATAGTAGAGGGTGAATTTTGACCAGAGGGGATGGAAACGACGCGAGTCAGCTAAATAGTAGTAGAGGGGATGCATCGCGTCCCTGTTATATATATTCTCACTATATGTACGTGGCGTCGAGACGCTCATGAGCTTTTTCACTGGCAACGCGCGGTTTTGCACTGTCCGACAACTTAAGTTCAACGTTTTACAATTAATTTTACATGCAAATAAACAATTTGTTATATAATAAATTATAAATATAGTTAAAAAGTAGAAGAGCAAGTGTGAAAAATTGATATCTCCATTTTGTTATTTTTATCGCGTGTGAATATTTAATTTTTTAAACAAAATATAAACAATTATAAATACAAGCAATGTCTATGCATATCAATTGTATATTTACAATGAGTTGCAAGCTCATAAATATTACTCAGAGTATTTAACGCGTGTTAGTTATTTTCTTTTGTTGTCAATCGCGTTCTTTTGGAGTAGAGAAAAACGACGCGCGTGAATAGTCGGCCCAAGCGCATCAATATTTATTCGCTTGTGAAGAAATTTCCAACGCGAATTTTATTTTTGCCATCAACTGTATATTTTAATTCATCTATTCGAATAGTACACAACAAACAATGGAGGTGAGTTGATTATTTACAACATTTCATGAGATGCACAATGAGAAAAAAAAAATAAGAATAAATTATTTAATCAAGTTCAGATGTTGCCCGCACGATGAAAAGCTTCATTGAAACGCTTCGATATCAAATATGAAAATATTTTTGATTTATTGACGCTTGTTATAATATATTTAGTAATTTGGAGATAAAGAACTGGGTCCAACGAATTTTCCCCTATAAGAATATTTGATTGATATTAAAAATCGATAAAAAAACTTTTTTATATGATCATAAATATATCGGTCACCGATTTATATAAATTTTGATAATATAAACACAAAGTTATTGATCAGTAGACTAAAGAACGTTCTCGATTGAAAAAAGGTTTCATTAGTGAAGTTACAATTATTACAATAATAATTATTATCAAATTAAAACAGCTGCATCATAATAGTATTGTACGAAATAAGCCAGACTTTCATAAACCCCAATTTTATTTAATATTCAATCACAAAAGAACCATTTCTTTTTATTTCAACTCTTCAGATCTCCACCAGTACAGCTCTGTAAATTGATCTGATCATAAATCAAATACTAATCAATGCATCATAATTATTCCATAAAATTTAATTCAATTTTTTAATCTTGAAAATCTACGAAATAAACTTTAAATAAAACATAAAATGAATTATTCCGAGCAAGAATTTAATCTCAGAATAAACAACAATAACTTTGCTCATGAAATTAATTTTTTCCAGTAAAAATAGTCGAATGAGAACAAATTATTAGGACGCGTTCACAGGTGGTCGCCACGCAGTCTGGGCTGGCTAGTACACAGAATAGTCTACTACAAAAACGTATTTACACATATTATATACATACAAACTATACTAGCAGTTCAACGTTTCCGTGGCCTCAGCGTCGCAAGCGTCCCTGGCCATCGATTACCAGAAAGGGATGGCAAGAGAAACAAGCGAGCTTCATCACCGCTGTTGCGCCACCATCGCTTAGCTTCCGTTTCCGTTCGTTGTGACGCAAGTGACGCCACACGGCGCTACCCTCGCTCTGCTTCTGTATTTTTTGTTCAGCGTGTTTCACAAATTTCAGCGCGCGCTCCTGCATAACGTATATATATATATATATACTATAGAATATATATACATATTATATATATATACTACACACAATAAGTAGGTATACATGTTGCTCAATCTTGATGCCGCTGACCTCCGGCATTCCACTGATTGTGACCTGGTGTAACCTAAACCTAACTCAACCTCCACCCGGTGTGTGCTTTCATTGTTTTCTTGAACAAAGTTATTTCCGGTATTGTTCAACGGAGCTTTGTTACAGTGGAGGAATGGTGTAATCTTCCATTCTTTTTGATTGTTAATTTATAATTTTTGATAGGAATATTAAGGAAAAACCATGGGGAATTCATAGTGAATACACATGAAATGTGAGATGAGATTATACAATGTCCGATACTGGATTGAGCTGTTTGTGAATTAGATAACAATACTGTGGTCCGTTTGTACTTTTATTATTAGGATTATCCATCGTTATTCTATTTCTTTTGTTTTGTTATTAGTTTTATTAATCGGTTTATCATTATCTGAATGTATTGAGTTCACAATTAGTGTGAGCATGTGCATAATCAGTCGTGAAATTTGATTGATTTTCATTATCTTGTCGACAAAGATTTAATGATATCAGGCTTGATGGAGATTAGGTCTTCATGTTGACTATAAAGTTTTTGCACTTGATATGATCGGATCAAGATATTGATACAGAAGTGATAGCCACTCAGTTGGGGTTGAGAGATGAAAAGTGATAGAGATTAATCGAGAATTGACGATTCACTTCACCTTGAATTGCACTCAATAAATTTTTTACATAAATCATCATCCAATTCTGATTGGAGTATGTTCAATTGGAAATCAAATGGAACATTGATGACATTTAGGTGGTAATGAATATGAAGTTGACCAAATTCTCTTTGGGAAAATATTTATTGTTGATTATTTATTAATACAAGATTGTCAAATGGAACTGGTCAATCAGAAATATTTGATGAAGTTATTTTAATTTCGCTTATATTTTATTTGACAGTTTATTGGGATTGATAATCTAAATTTTTTTACGTTAAGTTAAATGAGATTAAACCCACTGAGGTTCATATGATATCAAATAAATTTATCTAGTATAAATGCAGTGACTCAATATTCCAATGAACTAATTTATAATTGTCAAATTAAAATAACAAACGATATCTCTAAATGATTCAGTGAGCTAAACATGACACAACAATGAAATTGATAATATGTGGCTGATTAAAACACTGTCACATACATTATCATGTCGCCATTGTTTATATTCCATCTTGTGATGACAATTAGCTGGGTTGTCAGAGTGTTGTGGATAATTTACCATCCACTCTTGGCATAGATCTCAACGTGGCCTAGTTTTCTCTGTATATATACTCCAACAAGTTTTAATATTAATATTTATTTACCTGTAATTCATGAATTAGAACAAGTCAAAAGCAAAATTCACCATGTCGGAAACATCAGTGAGTTAATAAATTCGCATGCATAATTTTTTCAATTAACTAAAACGATATTAATTGTTATCATTTCACGACTCATTATGATAAATTACTAATGGAAATGTTACATCGATAATGCATCGTGTAATAATTAAATTAACTTCCGTTCAATATGCTAATGTAAAAAAGGGTGCGTAGATTATGACCTCACATATAAATATATCAATGAAAATGATCTCACAGAAAAGCTAAATATACTGCAGTTGCCCTGGCATAAACGAAAATGTATTGGCGACTAAACAGAAACTTCTTGTAGATGAAATCATGTAGTTAGTCTCATGTCTTTGGATAGAAGAAGTTTCTTCTTAGCAATATCTCTCTTCATTGAAGTGTGTAACGATGTGAGTGGCTTAATTTATCACGAAAATCTTGAGATTATCGAACTACCTTTCCATTAATTGGCTGTTCAGACATTGATTTTGTCTAAGAGTATCGTCATACAAAATTGTAATTTTTAATATTTCTTATTTTGTCAAATGTTTTTCTTGTTGAAGATTGTTCTATTGTTTTAATTCCCAATATTTTGTGGACATTCGATGTTAATTTGCAATTGAAACTTTACTGTTGTACAGTGAAAGTTTAGAGTGATCTATGACAAGTTGAAAAGCTCCTTTTTATATCACTAAATTGATATCGATAATGATACTTTGGAAGTTTCAATTATCATATAAAGTTCGTTGTCAGCAGTGGAGCCTCCTCGATCATAATCAGTGTATTGAAGTGTATGAACGAGCAATTGCTTGCCTTTACTAAAATTTCTATCATCATGACACTTGTCCTACTTGTAGAGTGTTTGGTGTCATCGTACTATTGAGTATCCACTTTGGTACCCGCAAGCGAAAGACACTTTCACTTGTTTTATTCTCGTCAGCTTCTGTTCTCATCAATTTTCATGTCAATCAAAAATTTTCTGGATAAAAAACCTGGGCAAACGTTCAGAAATCAAACTGAATTCCTTTTCGTGTATTGAATTGATTTATGTTTTGGATTTTTCAATTTTGATACGACAACAAAATCAATAAATCAAATTGTTTAGTTCATATCAAATTCTAATTCTTCTGGTTTGCAATTGATCTGGAATTCAAACTTCCATGAAATGATGACCAATCAAGAAAAAAATGTTATTTCTTTCCAATCGAATCTTCATTGTGATAACTGAGAATTGACAAGGGAATTTTTCTCTTCCAATGAATTTCCAACCTGTAAATTAATTCCTCTGCTCTTTCCGAGAACGAATACTTCTCCTCTTCTATTCTCATTTGAATGAAATTGATCTATATAGAAAACTCCACTCCGCATTCATCGTTATAATTATCGATGCCATATAATACCTCACCTATTATTACTCCTGACTTTTTCCGATACGTTTTGTGACCTTCTCATCCGACAATTTTATTTTCATACTGTATTGTATGATATTAATTGAAAAAAAGTATTGGCAAAGTTGACACTGTACAGGAAAATTTGTTCAAAGATGAAGAAATGGATTGTAAATATTCAACAAGACGTCAGTAGTAAATTTATTTGTTGCATTCTAAGTTGATCTGAATTCAGGCATAAATCAATAAATGACAAAGTCTCAATTGAGTATTACGTATCCTAGTAAAAGATTCTATTCATTCAACTACCTTCCAAGTATATATACTATCTATACTATATAGTTGATCAATATATTCAACAGTTTAATCCAATCATGAATAGCTTTATGAACAATGCAAAAGAGCCAAGAACAAATAAAATATCAATTTGATTCATGAATTATTACAGATAATCGGAGACACATTGATCTCGAGGAGATGCAACGTTGTCCATATCTTCACGAGATGAAGGAGCGTCTGCTGTCGCAACCGACCCCAACCGACAGCCTAGACATGGATCGTTTGGATGGTGGAACACCAGTGAAAGAAGCGAATATTCACAATGAATATCCAGCACATACAAATCCCGGTATTATTCCAGATCCACCTGAAATGCCACCTGACTCGTTGATTGGTACCGTCGTCAAGGTAAATGATCATGAGGTAAAGTAGTTGCACATCATTACACTTCACATGCACAACTTCAGAACATTAACATTTTTGTAAGAAAAATTCATTGATAATTGTATTTCCAATTTATACATTTTGATATACAAACTTTATATATACATTCAGGAGTTCATATCTATGAAGAAACGACGATAAATTGTTAACGTATTGAACTCTTTGATTGGACACATTTTGTTTGGTTAATTCATTTTTACTAAAGTTCGATTCTATCCTGATGAAATATATTTGACTTTTCAGGTAAATATTTCTATCGGTTGCCAGTGTTGATTTTCGGTGGTCTTTGAATTCATTTGGGATTCAATTATGGTGGATGTGGATCCGCAGAATATGAAATTTATATAAACTCGAAGAATTTGAAAAGAAAGTGACTAGAAATTGGATAATACTTCATCTGAAGTTGATTTACTATTATAAATTCAATTTATTATATAGATCTGATGGAGAATTCATAGAGAAATCCTATCAACGTAATTCAATCATAACCTCAATGATATTTTGTGGAATTAGTTTGCATTCAAATGAAGATTCATTTGGTGATTGTGAAATTCATTGAATGGAGGTAATTTTGTATGCAACAGTATTGTGACATAATCGATTTCTATTCTATTCACAATAGCAATCAATTAAATATTGTGTTGTGTGTTAAAATATAATTTTTATTTGTGGTGTTATCATTGTTCTATTGAATCAATTGTAGAAAGGCTGTCGAAATAATCTGCTGGCAATTTTTCATTCATAAGAATTTTTGTTGACATTTCAAATGAATGAATGATGACAAATTGAGTGACGAACTGATGTTAAATTATTTTTTATGTTGATTGTATGAATATGGCCATGCTGAGTGTACTATCACGCCTGTGTTCAATCAAACAGTCCAACTTTATGAGTTATTTCAACCAATGTTTCACAATGTCACGTGATGATGCCTATCTTTGATATTGTTTTCATTTTATTCTACAGCTCAATTCGGACGGTTATGGCTCGCATACATCCCCAGCGCACGCGAGACAACCCTTAGTGCCCCAAAGCTCAATGAACCCACCCTTATGTCTTACTCCAACTCATTCTGGCTATGGACATCATAATATGCCGAAAAATGCCAAGTAAGTATGTCAGTAAATCAGTTTTTTTATCAGACGAATGGAAAAATATGTCGATTTTTTGATACAGTTGTTGAATGAGTTACAGGAATTCGTTCCATCAATATTTCTGCGTTGTAAATATGTTTGTTATAACATTTTAATATTATTTTTGGTCACTAAGTCTTATCAACTTCAATTGTTGGAGTCACCTGTTGACATTCATAATAATCTAGAATAGCGAATGGAAAATATCTTCAAAACAATTTGAATGTTTGATCAAAAACAAATTCTCACGATAGATTTATCTGTTCATTTTCACTTTTAAATTATTCATTTGAAATGTGAACAATTAACAATGCAAAGGTCTTTCATCTCGCTAATGACTGATTCGAATATATCAGTGGCCTAGAATTTGCAAGTTTCACCATTGACTATCAAAAAGATAAATGAAAGAAATATCACAATTAAATTAATTATCTGTGAAAGTCCTAATATTTTCATGATGATAATTTCGTATTGTCACAAATTTTCTCTTTCAACAAATTGGTCCTACGGAATGAATTTTGTTTGAACCCCCATAGTAAATCTGTATAACCAAAAGTTAATTTCATTTTATCTTTTCCAATCTGTCAAAATTTCCATATTATTTCCATAGAAATTGCTATCAATTTGTCTCAAAATACATCATAATTCATACAGTCAATTTTATCACTCCACCACATCTTATCCTGAGTATTGTCTACATTCAACAGAATCTATCCAATGAAACCAACTCTACATTGATAGCAAAATTAACAACCACATAATCGTTTAACAATGTTATAAACATTCGATGATAAATTGAAGATAAAAAAAATGATGACGATGACTATAAAAAAAAATTGCAAGCTTCCTAGTTCTAAAATTGCTGAATCGCGGCAGCACTGCATAACGATCACCATCATCATCACCACCCTCTCTATGGCTCTTTCCTCCCTCTTTCATCCTCTAACGTGCCGCCCTCTCAATGTACTCTGCACGAAAATCAATACTCGCTCAAGAGTATATGCGTAAAAAAACAATCTTTACACACATTCCAAAGCTCCCCAAATAAATCCAAAAAAAAATCCCCAAAATATTCCCACTCATCCCCATCTCCATCCCCATCACAACTACCCCAAACTCACCAAAAAAAAAGTAAATCCCAACTAAAATAAATTTTAATTTTATAAAACCCATAAAAAATCAACTAAATTTCAAACGGAAACGCCCCGCGTACAATTCAACAGACTCCAAACGTGCGCGCGTACCTGATGCGATAAGAAGACGAGTATGGGGTGTAGAGACGTGCGGCTGATGAAATTTGATGCGAGGGAAAGGTCAGTGAACCTTCTCGGCAGGTTTATCGAGCGGGGGTCAGTGGGTCGGTTATCCTCATAGCAGTTGATTCTGGTTCCTTTCACGCACACACAAACCACCACGCATCAACGATCTCCAGATTCCTCTTCATCCAATATCCATCCCTAAAATTATCTTCACCAAAAAAAACCAATTCCTCTATAATTCCAATATCATTTCATTCGATAAATGAACATGATGTAGTGAATTTTGTAAAGTACATTTGTACAAATATTTAACTACAAATATGTATATAGAGTAAAAGCCGGGAAGTAGAGACTTGGAACTCTCGCGCTTGCTCAATATATGTACATATAAAAATGAGTATACAGTGATAGTAGCCAAATGTGAAAGGGGATAAAGTGTTGTTGCGCGGGCGCAAGAAGCTGCTGCCCGGGAAGAGACACATCCAGGCGAGAGCCTCAGTCTCCGGGATGCTGGGGGCAGTGGATCGTGATTCTATGTTTATTTCGGGTTTGTCCCGATTGAAAATCGTGTAATTAAAAAAATAGCAAAATTTGTAGTTTTATTAATTAAATTGTTGTTCGGTAATAATAAATCGTTGCAGTTAAAAAAAAAGAGGAAATTTAATTACGGTACACAGTGATTGAAATAAATAATTTCAACCTTTGTATTCTCTGTTATTTATTCTTCTTGTAATTTATCTTATTTTTTTCATCTGTTTAACCTACAATTTATCTGAAGGGGATTGATAATAGTTAAGGTATAGAAAATTAGGAAGAAGAATTGACAAAAGAAAAGAAAAATTCAGCAGAGCGCAATGGAAAAGAGAAGTCGCCTACTCTGACAATCGATTTGTTCGTTCGACCAAAAGCACGAGATCTAAGAGTTTGTTTGTATATTCATACATCGATTTAAGGGTGTTATATACATTTGAATTTTATTGTTGGTTCTATTTGGCGCTATTTTACCGCGCGATTTTTATTTGTTTGATACAATTCGTAGTGAATTCGCAAAGTTGTGACATAAAACAGTTTAATTTACATTTTAATTTTGTTCTGATCACTTCAACACTTTCTTAGAACTTCTTATTTGTATTTTTTATTAGTAAATTCAGTTACTTTTTAATAAATATTGAAGTTTCAATTTATTAAGGAGGGTTCAATGTGTTTAAACCTTTAGCTGAGTTATTGATAAAACAATTGGAGTAAATTTTCGATTATTTGAATTATTTTTAATAGATTGGAGAAAATGTAGGGTGGGAAAATTTATTTGCACTGATTCGGTTCACCAACATGGCGGTCGACGATCGGGGCTGACGCCCACCCTCTTGAAAAAAAAAACAAATGAACAAATCTTGTCAACTCTTTCTCGCTCTGCTGAAATGTAGAAAAAAAGGTCAATTCTATTTTTGATGAAATAAAGTAACGATGATTAGAATATATCTTATCAATTCTCTTTTTCTTTTTTTTATATACAAGTGAAAGGTTCAAAAATGGTGGGCGGGGGTGATTGTAAAGTGGCCACAGTGGAGGTGGAGGCAGCAGCAGTGAATGATAATACGGCGACATTACCGTCTAGTCGTCCACTAAATCCTCAGGGTGGTGGCGTTAGTCAGCCACCAAATGCTCAGGACAACGCTGAAAAAAACAACGCAGCGAACAAAGAAATGGAACTGAAGAACGTTCGTTCAACTCCCGCGAAACAGTAAGCTTTTGCCTACACACTGTATGCGTGGTGTGTATGAGTATGTGCGAGAATGCGAATATGAGAATAAAAAGATAGGAGGGAAAAAAAAAATTGACGAGACGAGGGTTGTTCATCACCCTCATATAAAGTTGATCAAAAGACTTCCTTTCAGCTTGTCTACGTGGATGCAAAATCATGAGATGAGGATATTCTGCACTCGATTTTACTTTTTGTTTTACATATTTTTTTTTACATCACTTGAAATGTTCTATAAAATAAATCGTATATATTTCTATTTATTTCTATTCATTTTCACATTAATCGATGGAATAAAAACACAAATGGAATGAAGAACAATGCGCAGTAAATGAAAATAAATGGGGACTGCAAGAAGTCAATACTTTCTTTTGTTCTTACATATTCGTGTATTTGGGATGAAATAATAACCACAATGATTTCGACGCTGAAATTTTCAGTTTTTTTAGTCGATCAAGAGCTTTTTGAGATTCATATTGAGAACTCTATAACAACTGATACAAAATGGCGGATCTCGTTGTAAGAAAAGATTTTGAAATAGTATTCAATTTATAAAACAATGTAAAAGCCTTTTACAATGTAAAAGTATTCAAACAAAATTCAAATTCAGGGCCTTAAAAATTTCTCAATATCAAACATAACCTAAATCGTATTAAATTATAATAAAACCAAAAAAATAGGAAGCAAAATGCGCGCTTTTGCGTCACTAACAAGGGCAGGGTTCGATTCCGCGCAGTACAGTTGATCTATCCTGGAATTCCCATCTCTATGTTGCCCAACCTACCTATTATGCCGAGGATATCATTCTCCTCTTGTACTACCAACCTAATAAGAATATATTTTACCTAACCCTACTTATAATACCATGCAAAATTCGATCTCATTATTAAAAACTATTGCAAATGACGTCAAAGTTACGAAATACTTTAAAACATCAGACTTGAATCGCTGATATTTATATTTCATAATAAATCCTTCTTTTACCAACCAACGAATTTAAGTTCGACAGTTGAAATGATCTTTCATTCTTCAATACTCCCAACCTTCTTTGGAAAAAAAAATAATTTTGTTCATGCCTCCAACAGAGTCTTGAATCAAACTAGCAAAAAACGTCTACTCTATTTCCTACCACACCAACAAAGTTAAAATAAATTCATAAACTATATAATCCAATTGTTTATTAAACCCATTAATTATACAAGTCAACCAACAATTCCAACCGATGACTAAAACTGTGATCCAATATCTGATAAAAATTGATCACATTGCAAAATTGTCGTAATAGGAACTTCAAGACAACTTCTCGAATTTCTCTCCCAATAAGTAACAAACATAATGTTGCAATACATCGATTCAATATAAAATTCATTAACCAGTTGCGTCGTGTCGCTCATCAAATTCTTATAAACAACCGAATTGAAAATAATCTCCCATGATAAATAAAAATTAAATATAAAACTTAGAAAATCAAATAAACACCTGATCTCCAATCAATCCATTAAAAAATCCCAAATTAATTCATTATCACATGATAGTTCATAACATTATACAATAAAAAAACTAATCACCATTCTCTAAAGTCTAATAAAACAACACCATAAATAATAACTCTCCAAAACTATTTTCATAAACCAAGAAAAGAACGGTAAATATGTAATAAGAGGAAATCAGGAAGGACAAAATAAAATAGCAATATAACACAGTAACTCTCAATGTTGTTGGGTGGGGAAAGAGAGGATTGTGATATGAGTGGGAGAGTTGAAAGTAGGTACTTGGATGGTATCGACCAGGCGAGAGCGCGCCCTGGTCCGCTTGGAGTCTGTGCTATGCACTACTGTTTCCACTTACAGTCGTACAGTCAACTCTTACTATATGTAACTTATCCTCATACACGAACTCATACGCTATCCCGTATTAATCACACGTATATCATGAGAAAAAACACCATCACAAACTCGTCACTGTCAATCTGTACATATATGTATATATACAACATATCCATACACATTATTCATGACTATAAACGTACTTGGTAGACGGTTGCAATTAGTGCGACCCGTTAAACCCCACTTGCAGTATTTTTTTTTCTTTCTCCTATTTTTTCGTTTACTCTCAAGAGCATTTTTAATTCTCCTCAACTTTTAAACTGATTTTTACATGAAGAGTTTATATATATTTTTATTTTTTTTATTATTCTCATTATATTGTTGTTATATATTAATTGAGAAGAGTTTTTTATCTTATTTTTTAAATTAATGAACGAGAATTAAGTGGATAGGGTTTTTAGTGTGCGCTCCAATTATTCATCGAAGGGTTACATCATGGAGGAATATGAAGAATTTTTTACCCTCAATACATTTATTAATTCATCAAGAGCATTGAATAATAGTGGAACATTGAGCTTTGGTTTTGAAAGTCTTTGATGGTTGAGTAAAAAGACAAAAGAATATTTGAATTAAAATAATTTTATAATGAAAAGTTTATTGATGTAATATTCATTATTATATTCATTGTTGAATGCGTTTTATGCCTACGCAATTGAGTTCAAATATCGATTGATCGCCCACAAACTAAATACGAGAGGAATAAATGAATCTAGTTGAAGGCCAACGGGATACCAACTTTGTATATATATAAATATGAAGACATCTGACATTATATTTTATAATGACAGTGTGTCAATACACTTTGAATAAATATTTCCTTCGATCCAGCTTGTATTAAACAGTGATGACAACCGCACGCTACAGCATATAATGACGACAACGAGTGAGGGAAAATAATTTCACAAGGTGGATGCAAGAAAACTATTGAGATGTGCTCAGTCTGGATTAAAGCCAGCAAGAAGAGTGGACGCTTTTGTTGCTCGGTTTAGTTTCAAATGCCATTCCTGATTATTACAATCTGGAAAATGGCAAAGGACATTTTTAAAAATTAATAATAAATGTGTTTTATTATTAAAACTAATATCAAAACAATTAATTTAAAATAGAACAGTTGGTTATTGTAAAATAATATACGAAAGAATTTATTAGAAAAGTTATCATCGAAAAAAAAACTGGGTGAAGTTAAACGTGACAAAAATGGAAACTGAAATTGTTCCATTTATGGACAATGGGGGCAATGGTGCGCCAATCATATTGCCTAGGAATAATAGTAGAGTCAGAGTAATGGAAAGAAAGCGGTAAGACAACTTGAGTGTAATGAAAAAAAATTTGAATGAAACTATTCAGTTCAATGATTCATTTGATTCATGAAGATTCATTTCAGTGTTTAATGAAAAGAGATTGGTATTCTTTTCAAACCCCAAATCATATTTAGATATTATAATTAATTATTTATATTTGAATTGAGAATTGAATTTCTAAGAAAACATTCCAAACACCTGATATCCATATTTCGTATCAGATTTCTAAAAGTTCTATTGTTGCTAATAAATAATTTCACAATCAACTTGTGGAATTGATAGTGACATTTTATCCAACAAAGTTGAATAACGAAAATGTTTAGTTTGATATTATAAAATGTTCAAGTGTAAAAAATAACATTGAAATTTTATTTTATTTTCAGAACTTCCCTGTTCATCATCATGAGTTTCATTTATGCCAAATTACTTGTGGTCGTGTGCGTGGCATATGTCATAAGTGAAGTTGTCACCCATAAACTGCCGTTGTACTACTTCGAGGGTTTCTTCACTTATATGTATGGAGTGAGCATTCTTTTCCTGCTCTATGTCTTCTGTTTCCTTCTGCAAGAGAGTGCTTGCTGTTCACGTGGTGTTGAAACACCACCGCCACCACCTAGACCACCAAAACAACCAAAAGAATCCAAAGATAAGAAGAAAGATAAAAAGGATAAGAAGGATAAGAAAGATGCAAAAAATAAGAAAGAATTTCAGGTAAAATTAGAATGAACGATTGATAAAACTATTTATTTATATTTATTTTAACAATGTTTTGAACGTGAGTCAGAATTCCGCGAAATTTAAATCAAGCAAGTATTCACGCTGACGTAATAACTTTTATGGGGGGGCATGTGTTATGCTAAAAATAAATTAAAGACGAATAACTGCGAGAAAAAGTGGGGAAAGTGTGTATATACAAATGCATAAACGTTTAGGTTATTTTGTGAAAGAGTCACGGACAACCCAGTTGGTAATCTAGATAAATTCAATGTAGATCGATTGCCCTTGGTGATCTAGAATAGAACTGTGCCAGGCGTTGAGAATGAAATCATATTTATGTGTGACTATGCATATTCAATGTTTTGTTTCAATCTCACCAATTGTTGTCGTTTCTAGGACACACCTGACGTTGAAGCTGGCGTATCTACGCGCGTTCTGCGGAAACGAAAAACATCTCAGAATGATCACAGTCATGGAAGTTTCTTCCTCAGAATTGGAGCTATTGGTAAATAATAATTGATGTGTCCGAGAGTTTTCTATCAGAAACTTCAAGTTGATCTTTGGTTATTTTAAGTCGATGGTAACACGAAAATTATTGAATGATAGCGCTTGATAAGTGAGATAATTCTGGAATGAATAGTCAGTTTCATCCTCCTTTTGAATAAAATGCGATGAAGAATTTCAGAAATTTGAAAATCATGGAGAAGAAATATTTTGCTGAATAAATTTGTTTAATATGAAAATATTGCAGTAGATTTTATTCAGTATTTAAAAATGCACAGAATTAATTATAGAATGCGCTATCTCTAGTGCTATCAAAATATTAGAGAATTCCTCTAGTTACAATTCTTCCAATACTTTCGTTGACGGTCGAATTCTCTAATAAATATTAAACCTTTCATCACTTATTCCTCTTCAGCCTTTGGACTTGGTACAATGGTATACAATGGATTGGAGTTTGGTGCTTTCTTTGAAATACCACCGACTTCACCTTGCTTCCAAATTCTCCATGGCGTCAATCCAATTCTCCAGATGGTTTTCACCTTCATGCAAATGTATTTCATTTTCATGAATTCCAGGGTATAACTTTTACAACTATCAATAATTTCTATACCTACACATGACTCATTACAATGTTTCACTGTACTTTCTGTGCTATAATAATCCACGAAAAGTCTCTATAATAAAATCAATAATTATCTTTTAGCTGAACATACATCGATTTAAAGTGATTGCTCGTTTCGGTCTCATGCATGTCGTGGCAACTAATATATGTGTATGGGTACGAACATTGGTATTCGAAAGCTTGAAGGAAATCACTCAAATTGGTGAACGTATGGGCAAACAAGAGCTTGGAATAATCGGTAAGTGTTTCCATATTTATTTCAACCATTCCATAATTTTATATACAAATGAAACCCAATAAACATTAATTACCTACCATTTTCCTTCTTCATCATTCCAGAGAGCATTCGGCAACACGCCCTGAACAATGCTGGTGTCATACTCGGAAGTGCACCGCGTGATATGGCACAACTGCGTCTGGCACCGTCAACTTTACGTTCAACAGTGACAACATTGGCTGCAAACGCCGCGACTACGACACGTAGATTAATCAGAACAACTCCCGTATCAATCAATCGATACGCTCGATCTACCGCTAGATCTGTAGCTCGTGCGATAACTCACGCTACTAGTACTTCAACATCACCAACATTCACTACCAGTACCACAATGACACCTTCAACATCCACCACCACCACCACCACAATGTTACCTACAACCACAACGACAACAACCACAACACCACCACCCACAACTTCAACATCAACCACCACTGAGCGTCCAACATTTTCCACAATTGTAGATGCTTTGACAAGCAGTTTGAATCCAAATAATTCAACACCAAGAATGACTACAACAACTACCACTACTACCACAATGGCGTCACCCACACCAACATCTTCACCATTAACATCATACTCACCACTTATGTGGGACTTTGTTGATGCTCAGCAGCCACTGAGCAAGGGCATACCCCAATTATTTGATGTAGTGAATCAAACAAATGGCACAAGCATTTGGAGTCCAACATTTGCATTCTATCAAGACACTCCATTGAATGATAATTCGTGTGGTCGTGTTAATATTATGGGAACTATTGTTCAAGATGCTGCGCCCTATCTCTTTCCATTTATCATTGAATACAGTCTTATTGGTGCCGCAGTTATTTATGTCATGTGGAAACATATTGGACGTCATCCACGCTGGCCACATCAGGCTGAAGCTGATTTAGAGCGTCGTCTAGAAGCTATGCTTTCACGTCGTGCTGTTGCATTGGCACATGCTGGTAATGGAAGGGTCGATTGCGTTGGCGCTAGCAAAGGTCTATTTCTTGGACTATTCCTTCTTGTTGGTTCACTTATTTGTCTCATTCTGTTCTTTGTATTAATTCATCATCCATCATTCGGACTGTTGGCAATTTATTTAGCTGATGTGTCTCATTGTATTCTAATGGCGCTATCAATTATCGCGATAACTATTGGATTTATACGGGTGCAAAATTTGAAATTCAAGGCAGAAGAGCAGAGTGATCTCAATGATATTTTATTGCGTGTCTCAGCATTTGGACTTTTTCTTTATGCGGTATTCAGTGTAATTGCCGGTTCACTTGCTGCATTTACTCATGAACCAAATCTTCTGGTAATGGTTACTGGACTATTGTCAATAGCTCAAGTTGTATTGCAAATGCTCTTCATTGCTGATGTATCGCGTAGGCGTGTACATTTACCCGAACATGATCGTAGCAAACCAGGACGTCAAGTCGTAACATTTCTTCTCATTTGTAATGTCACAATGTGGGTCATTTATACATTCGAGACACAAAAGGTCGTTGCTAATCCGGTGCAATTAGACTTTTACGGCTACCTTGCATGGACTATTGTTCAAAGAGTTACTATGCCGCTATGCATCTTTCATAGGTTTCATAGTGCTGTTACGCTCGCTGAAATATGGAAGACCAGCTACAAAGCACGTTTGGAGTAAATATTTACTGTTGACGGCTCAATGATGCGAATTATGAACCAAACTAAATGAATAAAGTTTGGAAAAAAAAAAAGATGATAAAGAAGAGGAAAGAACGATAACATACATTGAGAAGGAAAATAAATAATAAAGACTCCATGACAATTGTTGTTGACAATTTCATTCAATGAGGAGTCTCTAATCAACGCGCATTTTAATTTGCCAAAAGCGAGAAACAGACACAAATGATCGAACAAATGATTTGAAAAGGAAAAACGAACAACACTGTTTTTTAATCATCAAATGCATTTTTCTACTTTTATACCTTCAAACCCCCCCACCACCCCCATCGTGCATCGAGGGCACTGTGCATATTATTATAGATTTTATTCGAAAAATAATTCATCAAAGAGAAAGAAAAAATGAAATAAAAGTACACAGACATTCCATTGTTTGAAACCGTGCACATTTTTTTTTCCAAAAATGATAAAATAGATGAAAAATAAAAAGACGGAAAAAAACAGGCGGAACTTGAATACGAAGATGCGAGAGGACTCGATGCAGGAACAGGGCGGATTTTTTTTTTATTTCGTTACGTTTTTTTTTGTTTATTAGTGCTAGAGAAAAGCAGACAATTATGAGGCGAAAAACAAAAAGGAGAACGAAATTTTGATTATTTATTATTTTTAATAGCTTCTTGATGTGCATTCGCATCCACTGCGTTCATTGCGAGTTTGTAAAGTACAAAATTGTTTCTAACTCTTTAAGGATATATTTTATAATTGGCGTGTGCGTTTGCCCATATTGAAGAGGGCTCCTTTCACAATAGTAAAAATTAAGCAGAGACAAAGGGAGATTGAGAGACGAAGAGAACATGGAGAGCAATTGAAGGCAGGCAGCTGGGGGAAAAACCCAATTAAGAAAAAAAAAGTTGGGGGCATCATGAATAAGCGTGTATAAAAAAAAATATAGAGAGTATTTTTTTCCAATGATGCAAGAGATTAAATAAAAGAGTATGAATCAATTCTATGAAGTGATCAGCAAATCGAACAAACAAATAAAAAAACAAGGAAAAACCAGTGTGAGAAAAAAGATGGATTCAGTCATTATACGAACTATTAAAGTAATTAACGTAGTTAATATCATTAGGTATCAATAGATATATAATTGAACAGCAGATAATGCGAGAAAGATAAATAGTTAAAATTCATCGCTATCTTAAATTAGATGAAATGAACGAAAATAAGACGATAAGAAAAAAAAGCAAGAGAAAATAATAATTAAACATTCGTGTCATTATTCAATATAAATTTATTCATCAAAGTCATTGGACATTTGTTGAGATATGACTTAGAGAAATTAATCATAGAAATTGTTCTCCGTCAACATAAATGAATTATTAAATGATCCATATGATATGGAACTTCATGAATATAAATACAGTCCATACATTATTCCTCACACATACACACACGACATTCACATGAAATCTCATAAGAAACGTACGTAGCTTTTTCTGATGTAACTTTTTTCTGATTCTATTTGAACGAATTCGTGATGGATTGATCGATTGTTATTCAAGCGAAGAAACTTATAACTACGCTTGGGGTCTTCAATTAGCACGGACAATTTATGTTATATATTAGATTATAAATATGAATACGAAATTAAATTAAACGAACACTAAATATATATATGTACACAAATTAATATTAGATTATAAAGTGCGGCAAAGTGATGAAGACCACAATCACTCGGATAAATTTCATAAATAATATGTGGCAGAACAAAAAAATAAAATTAAACAAGTTGGATGTATTAATATCCAAAATGAAGGAAGAACATTTTATGCGTTGTAAATATCACGATTGGAACAAATAATGAAGTTGAATAATGATGACGAGCAGAGTATGTGTGAGACGAATATATTGATCTCAGATTAAATAAACATTTTTGATCGCTTTATTTATTTTTTTTCTCATTCATCATTATCAACAAGAGATATGGATCTTTTCACTGATGCTCTGCGTGTGAAATTAGAGAATGTGCAACTCTGAAAGAGACAAAGTTGGTCAGCAAAAATGAGAATGAAGGAAAAATTTATCACTGATGTACTAATTATTCAACACAGATAAATGTAGATGATAGATGTGAACAAGGCACTGCCATAAACACGGACCAACACCCGTACAAGTTTAACTGAACGTCTACAGTATGAATGGTAAAATGATAACTTTGTTTCCATAAAATGGAATTGAGTTTGAAATTAACCAGTAAAATGGACGAATAATTATTTTTAATTACATTGCGATTAGTCAACAATCCATGTTTTATTATGTTGAAACTTATGTGGATGAAAATAAAAATAGTGAGAGGTGTGAAATAATTTCAAAATATTTAACACAACCTTCGAAAATGTCTGGTCCAATTCAAGCTCATAAATATAATCATGCGTCTTTTAATCCCACTGATACAATTATACCCTCCAAAAATTCCTGAGACTGTGAATGCAAAAACAAAACGTGAGAGAAATTCAAAGTGAAATTGTCACAAGAAATATAATTTATTATTGAATTTATATTACAAAAATTGAGCCAATGATTTTGTCATTTGTAATTCTATGAATATGAATTAAAAATTATCGCGTGCATGAAATGAATAAAGGGAAAATAGTGACAACTGATATCTTCATACATTAAACGTAAAGCCCAACAAGATAAATTGATTTGAATGACGAATGCAAGCGATATTACATAAATAAATGCAAATCATCCTACGTTTTTTCCATGACGGAACTGACGTTACTAAGACTTCATGAGCGTACAATTTTCAACATTCGCCAGTTTTATCACACTTTTTCAATTATTATTTTTCTCCAATTTCGCACTCGTTTCCACTGAACAAAAATTCATCAAACACTTTACAATCTCACGTGAATAAAACAGTATAAATAGATAAACAAATAAAAAAACATTTCTAGATGTTTTTTCGAGTGCAATCTTTGAAATCTGTAAAACAACACGCGCACAAGTGACATTCAAAAAATGTTCACGTGACTATAAATATAAATATACAAAAAAATTATTTAACAAACTGAACTAATGATGAAATTGACTAAAAATAAAACAAAAAAAAAGGAAGAAAAATGAAAAAAAAAGTCATAAAATGTTAATGCACAAAAACGAAAAAAAAATACAAATAAAAACAAAGTGACACACATAAACAAAAACGTACAAGAGTGACGAAACGAAAAAATAAAAAAATAATAATAATATTAACATTAAATGTAAAAGAAGCCGTAATATATCCATGTTGTCGAGTAACCAAGTTCTCAAATCACACGTAGATGATAAAACTTAATTAATAATTAAGCGCCCTTCCCTCCCTTGAATTTAATTTAAACTCATCACACAACTATCATAAAAAAATTCTCTCGAGAAAGAATATGAAAAAACCGAGAAAAGAAAAGAAAAAAAAAATGAACAAACAAACAAATTAAGTATATATATAAAAAAAAAAACGTTGTAGCGTTTTTATTCTATATCTTTATTTTTATTCCCAATTATTACGCACGATGTAAATGCGTTAGCGTTGATTTGTAACGCAATAAATTGGTTAATAAAAGTTATCTGGATGTAAACAAATGTCGCCTTGATTATTCAAAACTATTGACACATTTATTTATTTACATTAAAATTTCTTATTTTCATTTTCGAATGTAATTGTTTTATGTTGAGATCAAGTTTAAGTGAAATAAAATATACATTTTTTTTATTCAACTGTCTGGTAATGAAGCACCGTTATACATTGGAATGGAAAGGTTTTATAGTACCACAACAACCAGCTGATATCGATTGAAACCAGTTTTATATCGAGCAGCAATTTATCCTGTTATATGATATTACTTACATGTACAAGGTCGTTATAAGTCGAGCCCCCAACCAAGTGAGATTATAATAAATGCAGGTGAGTTGATACGATAGAGGTTTCTTGATAATTGGACATTTATAAGTTTATGATACTTTCAAAATTTGTATGCAAAATCTTCCTGATTTTGTTGTAAAAATCATTTTTGCGTTGATAAAATTTTGATATTTATTCTTAATCCAAAGATTAAATTAAAATGTGGAGAAAGTGTAACATTAAATATTCATGAAATATATGAAAATTCATAGACTAAAACTTATCACATTTCCTAATATATTCCGTGGAAACATCATAATTTACTTTAGGTCATAGCGAAATGGTGTCAATAATATGATTCATAGATTTTTTTTATGAATTTTCAGAAAACAAAAAAGTGCTTCGTTAGACAATCATCACAATGATTATTATACAGAATGTAAAATTATTTCATTGTCGTTCAGGGAAAGCATTTTAGATTGACAATTCGATACTTCAATCAGAATCGATGGACCCCAATTGACCCTAAGCTTTTGATTTGGGTCACAATCTCGCCATTTCTTTTTCAGCATTCAAAAGCACCATTCTTGTGCCAGTTTCCACAAACTCGAGAGGATTATGTCGTGTCAAATAGTCTCTGAGAATAAGATAAGTATTCTCTCCTGAAACAATAAGATTATTACATTATTATTTATACATGAATGTGGATCCAAGTACCAATTTTTCACAAATCAAATAATATCAATTAATTATATACTTAGAGAAACAGCTGGGAGTCCTCTTAGCATCGTAAAACCATCACCACCACTGGACATGAAATCAGTTACCAGAACACTATAAATTTTATCTTCGTTAAGGTTCTGAAAAATTTTTCCTTCACACGTGTGACATTGAACCAATACTGATATCACTCTTGATCCAATTGGCTGAGTTAGATTATAAGTAACCTACAGAAATAATCTTCATGGGTTACATTTATAAATAATGTATCCACTGAAACTATTCAATTTCAACCTACCTTAAGTCCTGCAAAATGCACAAATTCACCCTTATAAAGACCGTATCGTTCCACACTATGTTCTAACATCTGACGAATTATAGTTCCGTTCAATTCCATCTTCACCATCACATTTCCATATGACAACGCTTTAAGAACATCACTTCCAGTGACCTGCGAACAAATTATCAAACAATCAATAAACAACAGGATATAATTGACCAAACAAGATGAATCAATGATTATTACATTTCGATAAGCTCCATTTGTTCCACCATTAATTGTTCCTGTTAAACATCCACTTGCATGAATAGCAAAATCAGCGTTTATATTTTTCACATTTCTAGTCTGAAAATTGAATTAATAATGGGTTTGGATAGTACGTGAATCCAATCATCTTCCTGTTCATATACAAATGTTCAATTGACTTACATAATCCAACATTGCATCAACGACAGCGTTACCTAAAGTACATTCGCGTAATCGACAAATTCCAGAATTGTGATCCAATGGATCTTTAATTCTACCTACTATTCTTTGATCCATATCTTTAAGCTTCTTATCAAACTTGTCAAGTTCAATTATGATATTTTTACATTCATGCATAGTTTTTTCAAGCAATACAAGGTTTGCTCTGAAGTCTTTGATCTCACCATTACGATCAAAATCAATGTCTATGTCACCAAGATATCTAGTATGAGCAGTAGCTTGAACAACATAAACTGTTCTATTCCCTTTTCCATTAACCATAGTTGGATATGGACCATATCTCTTCAATTCTGTTTCATTGTCAACTCCAGTAAAAAGGTATGTATGAGTGTGACCTCCAACAACTAAGTCTAAATCAGTCACTTCTTCAGCAATTTTCTGATCTATCTCGTATCCCGAATGACCAAGAGCTATAAGGATTGTGACATTTTTTGCTTTGAGAATATTTACTTCATCTTGAATTGCCTTCACCTCATCCAAGAAGTGAATCTTTCCAGTACCACCAGCATCTTTAGTTTCACTTGTTAAATAACCAATCACACCAATATCGAATCCACCTTTATTTATGATAACACTTCTTTTCAGTTTTGATGCACGCAGTTTAGGTTCTTCACTGAGATCTATATTAGCTGTTACTATATCAAACATCGCATTATTGATGAAAGGAATCAATTCGTCGATACCAAGGTCAAACTCATGATTGCCTAAAGCCTGAAAAGTTTTAATAGAACAGAATTCAAATTCTATGAATATTAAAAGAGTTAAGGTTTTGTGATAACTTACAAAGACATCTAAGTTCATAAGGTTTAGTATAGTAGAAACTATTTTGAATTGATGTACTGTCCATAGCAAACTTCCAAAACAGACATCACCAGCATCAAGATAAATTGTATTTGAATTGAGTTTTTTTTTCTCTGTCACATATGAAGCAACTCTTGTAATTCCTCCGTAACATTTCTTTTCTCTTTGATTTGAACACACATCTTGTTCCCAAGAACACTCGCGAAATCTGCAATTCGAATAAATTGAATATGCTGATGAGATATATTTATTTTTATTGATGACAAAGATGTAAATGAGCAGAGAGTGATAACATTTTTCATTTTTACTGTTGTGCAGAGAATATATTATTGATATAGATCATTTTGTATGTGAAATGTGAACAATTCAATGGATATGCAATTGCTATTCATTAGCCAACTCTGATAATAACTATTCTTCGTTTCATTTTGGTTTGAGACATAATTTCCTTCATTCTAATAATTTCATTCACATCTTTGTTAAATTTTTCTCGTTATAATTCATGATTACATTAATTCCAAATGTGGATGTTAGTACCTATGTGAAAAAAAAAACATGCAATACATAAATAAATTCTGTATTATTTTTTTGGTATTTAAAATATAATTTGATCAATTACTTGGAGTGCATATCATTTGTGTGAATGATCTTCAGAAACAATCCGTCCTCTTTTTCAATTGACTGAGTATAACCATAAGCGATGAAACAGGTGATGATCAACATCAATAATTTTATCAACTCCATATATTGCTCGGCTCTGAAAATAGTGAAGTGATTGACGATTCATATTATTCTCAATCTTCAGATCCAATGACTAATGAAAGTTTGAGAATGAGATTATAATGTATCATTTGATAAAATCATTGTAATGATTTATTTTTCAACAATTATAAAACGAAATTATCTTCACAATCATGAATATCATATGCGTATCAAATTGATCATCATCAATTTACTAAACATTTTTATTGTTCTCTGTACTATTTTACACCAACCATCTACACATTCATTGTCATCCAATCATTGATACATCTGAATCTATACAAATTCCTTTACAGATAAATGTTTTATAAATGTTTGAGTGATCAGTCTAACATAACATCAAGAATGTTTCAATAGACGCTCAAGTATCAGCTGGCTGTTTTGATTGTTGCAGTTGAAGATTAAAAACTGTCAACGTGTTTGAAACTTTATTCCAAACAAGATGTTGGAAGAATTTCTGCACGAGTTTGAAAAATAACTGCAAATGATAAAACCAACATTACCAAACAGACAATGCTAAAGATTTTTTGTCAGAAAAATTGTTCCTATAATTAATTTTTCATGGAAGTTTAAATTTCACAGAATATTAGAATTATGCTGATACATCAACAATGATAATACTTCCCAGGTGTGAAACTTACTTTTTATGCATCACGAAGTTGAAGAGGTTAAGATTAACAGGATTCATTTCAATGTGATGAGAGATTAAGTGTTGTCGGAATATAATTGTAGTGTCTACTGTATGTGATGTTCTGTTGATCATACTCGTCTTTTTTATAAAGCTCATACGGTCCTAAAAATTATATTGCCACCGATGCACCTGATAATTATATATTATCATGGAATTATACGACAATTGTCTGTCGTATAATTCCAATCATATTTTTATATCTCGTAGCTTTATGGCAAACAAGTAAAAAAAAAAATATTTTAAAAATTCACTTCCTAGGTTATTGCTATTATCTGCCCCTGAAATATAACTATCACCTGTATTTTCCATGCAATGGCAAAAAAATAATGAAAAATACCAGAAGAGATAATAAAAAAAGCTATTTCTGCTATTTATTATCACAAATGTTACTCCACAAATGTACGCAATATTTTTTTTATAAGTTCTTGATAAATTTTTGCCTCTGAATATGGAATGTTTCCTTAAAAGTGCTGTTGGCTGAATATTTATTGCAATATTTTTTTTTTTTCTTTGAAAACGGCTCAGTTACGAATAATACTCGATCAGTTCAAGTATGAATTGAGGAGATGGATAAATAAAGAGAAATTAAAAGAACAATATATATCATATGTTTGAATAATTATATTCAATTCAGAAAATGAAAATTCAATTTTAAACAATTGTGAACAATTGTAACCATGAAAGTTTATTATCATAAGGTGACAATGCAATGAAAACAATTTGTCATTGTGTTTTCATAACGAACTAAACCATTGAATTTTATATAATGACATATGAGATAGCACTGTTGACAGCTTCTAATGTTTTATGATCACATTACTGCATCTGCCACCATCCAAAAGTAAGTAGATTTTGTATTTATCATAAAAATTTCCCAAAAATGGTTTTTTCTTCCTATTTTACCGTCCCTTCGACTGTTCAACTGTGATGAGCATTCAGTAACTCGATTCTACCGTCGATCCCAGGATATACAGGTGTATGTTCTTGTATATAATCAGCGAGCATCTGATCTGTAGTGATGCCTGTCAGAATACCAAAAAGTTTGGTCCATAAACATTTCTTATAAAATAGATTTACCATAGAATAGAATTTATCTGTTACCACATGCTTGCGACGGTATGCCTTTCAACATTGAATATCCATCACCACCATTTTTGAGAAAGTCAATCGTTAAAACTTTATAAATTTTATTGTCGTCCAATGGCTCAAAAATTGGAACCTCACAATAAGCACAACGTACCAAGACTGATTTTACTCTTGCTCCAACTGATTTAGATAAGTCATAAGTCACCTGAAGAAAAACCGACACGTATTAAATTTATTTATTTAATCTTTTGGTTTATTCAATGTCAACGTACTCGAAGTCCTGAAAAGTGTAGGAAGGCCCCAACTGGATCCAGTGAAGATATATTATAGAACTCCACACTGTGTTCCAACATCTGACGAATGACACTTCCAGACAAATCCATTTTCACCAATCCGTTATGGAAGGGCAAAACTTCCACAACGTCTCCCATGGTGATCTGAAAAAGAGATATGAAGCTATCGGTAAAGAACGATAAATGAATGAATAACGTGAAGAATGATTTTTCAAGACTTTTTTTCCAGGTCCTTTTCTGATTGATGATTGAATGGTACCGCTTGATTGTAAAGCAATAGCAGCATCGGTCCATGGACTATTCCCACCGTATTCGTGAACATTCTGCAGATAAAGAATAAATAATGGCACGAATATTATTCTACATTCGAAATCACTCTATGTCAATGTCCAACTGATCACTCAACTCACATAATCAACCATTGCATCGACGACTAAATTACCCAGATTACATTCATTTCGCCGACATGACTTTTTTTCACCATCTAAACTAACTGTAGCTATGCCCAAAACTCTGTTGTTTAATGCATCAACTTCTGATTGCCAGTTATTCTTCAGCTCGTCTAGAACATCTTGTGCTTGGTTTATCTTATAGTCCACTAATATAGGATTACCCTGAATTCTTGTGATCTCACCCTCGCCGTCAAAATCAATAGTTAAATTGCCAAGATACTTTGTATAAGCGTAAGCTTGAACAACATAAACTTTCCTGCCTCCTACTCCGATCACTTCAGTTGGATATGGACCAACTGAATGCTCCAAACTTGGGTCAGGTCCGTTGTAAAGAAATGTATTGTCATGACCACCGATAACCAAGTCTAAATCTTCAACTTCAGCAGCGATTCTCCGGTCTACATGGAATCCAGAATGACCAAGAGCAATCAAAATCTTGACACCCGCTGCTTTAAGCCGCTTTACTTCTTCCTTGATGGACTGTACTTCGTCCGAGAAGATAACTTTGCCAGTTGCTGAAATGAATTCAGTTTCAGGAGTTAAATAACCAATAACTCCAATTCGATGACCATCTTTAATGAGGATAGTGCTGTTTTGGATCCTGGACCCAGCTAGTGCTGGTTCTTCAGAGAAGTCTAAATTCGCCGCCAATATAGGGAAAGTTGTGTTATTGATAAAGGGAAGAAGTCCTGCTGGTGAGTCATCGAATTCATGATTTCCCAAAGACTGAAAATTGTGAAGTCGTGAGTTGTATACAGGGATCGAAAAATTATTCTCCAAGTCTTACCATGGCATCAGGACTAAGGAGATTCAAAAATTTAGCAACTATTCTCCATCTGTACGCAGTAAACCATTTAGTTCCTTTATATGTGTCACCAGCATTGAGGAAAATGACTGGAATTGTTGAAGTGTTTCTTGCCTCTCTCACGAGTTCGGCTATTCGAGCAACTCCGCCGAAACATTGGCCACGTCCAGCTTGTTTCCGACTACAATCAGTTGAGTCAGCGGAAGTTTGGTGGAATCTTTAATCAAAATATTGGCAAAATTTTCATGAAATATATTCTGAAATGGGGAAAAAAGTGATCAATGAAACATGAACAGGTCTTACAGATAACTTGTTGACACTATTCAACATTTACCGTATTTGTCTAAGCTCATCTTCTTTAATCGCAATATTTATACAAAAATATCATCACAATAATAATATTAGAAAACGAATTCGTCCGAGAATATTACCTAGAATGCATGTCATTTGTATGTATGATTTTCAGTGTCCATGAACCATTCGCTGCAAGGGCCTGCGCTGAACAAAACGTTGCGCAACAACCAAACACCGCTAAAAGGAATATTGCCAACAGATCCATTTGTAGCAACTGCAACCAAAAAGTGAACTCATATTTATTAGTTCGCAATGTCTTGATATAGCCAAATCCAAAAACATGAGAATTCATCTACTACATCTTCACTCTCATTCAGTCTGTCGCATTTTTAAATGCTCCGAATATATTGACAGTGAATTATTGACATCACAAAAAATTTTCGACATTCATTCATATCACGCAGAATGTCATCAATCGTTAATAATAACAATCTTATCTATGCTGTTTGAATGTTTATTTTATATATGCTGATACTCACAATGAATTCCTGCTTAGAATTAAACACTGCTCTTAGTGACTTCGCAAGGAATTATACTGCCTAAGTATGTTAGTGTGATTCTTGAAGTAATACCTCTTGCAAAAAGCTGGCAATTATTTATATATTCATGCAACTAGGATATTTCTGTTTACGCAATTTTGAAAGTGTTCATTATCCATAAATGTGTTGGGAATAACTCGAAATTTAATCACCAACCCAATGATTCCGTGAAAGATTATGTTAAATTGTTATTTTTTTTACTCGTGACAAACTTTAATGTTCTCATATACGAAAATATAAGATAACGCGGCGAAGAACGCGAATAATAAACATCAATAGCCGATGATAAACAATCGGAAAGAACTGTCTGCTGATGACGAATCATCTATTTTCTAAGAAATTCAATAATTTCATCTATTACTATAATTGAACAGGATTTCTAACTCTTCAAAGTATACATTGTAACGGTCGATTTTTCAGAAAATTCTAAAACGATAGTAATCCCTCCTTCTTCGCCTTTCTAGGGACAAAGAGAATTGTTACAATTGGTTGGATTAATAATTATAAAGCGCAAAAAAGCGCTAGGGATGCCACCCAGGCAATTATATTGAATGATTGGAATAAATCAAGCGCTCGGGTACTTGATCTATCTTATGACGAAAAAAAAATATATAATTAAGGGAAAATATCAATAAAATAATTAATGTATGTGTAGGTTGGTGGTTTATTCAACCTGACCACTAGCCAGATTGCTTTTTAATGGAATATTTTACAAAATATCAACGTTACAAAAGTTCGATGATTAACACGTGCTACTATATCTATAGAGTCTGGCTGTTCGATTAACAGGCGCGATCGTACGCTGCCGTCGCTCGCTGGCTGCTCACCGATATTTTATTTTTTACAACGTATTTTATTGAATATTCCCAATGATTTCATTAATGGTTTTATGCTTGATTTTAACGCGCAGAGGATAGAAAGGGATTCCAGGGTGATTCACCCCCAAAAAATCCATCCTCGGTCATTTCAACCCTGCAATTTCAACTTTAAAAATTCATCCGCCGGTCATTTCATACGTAAGAACAAAAGGAAAGAAGGAAGCTTGCACAAAATAATCATAAAAAGTAGGGTTGTATTTGCTCGCTCGCTACGCTCGCTCACGAGTAGGGTGCCCATATGTAGTAGTAGATATTTTTTGGTGGTGCTTAAATTACAGGATTAAATGACTGAGGGTGGAATGCACAAGGATGAATCGCTCGGCCGACTCGAAAGGATTCTCGACGATGAGTCAACGGCTGAGAAATCCATAAACTAAATAAAAAAATGAAATATTCAACGAACGAACAGAGAGCGATATAATTTAATTGAATTGAATTTTCGTACAGTCGCGAACGCTTATTTCCGTTAAATAAATAAATAAGTAATTGATCGCACCAGCAGGACAACTCACAATACGAATTTCCAATCGAACGATGTGCAAGTCTTTGCCCCGTGGTAGTCGGCGGGTGACGATGAGGATGATGAAGACGGCAAAGATGATGAAGACGATATCGTGGTGAAGACGATGACCATATGGTGGTGAAGACGATGAGAATGATGTTCGTTCGCCTGTCTGCTCCCGGATCTCACGCTTTCCTCGTGGAACCTCCTCCGCACACACACAATTCCACTGAATTTCTCTCAAACCCCGTCCACCTAACTTTCGCTCCCTTCTTCCTTCTCTTCACTTTTCTTTACTTTTCTTTTCTTTTCTTCGCACTTTCTCAATATCTGGCACAATTTGGCACTCAGTCTTGGCTGCACAATATTCAATTAGACTTGATTGCACTAGGCGCGTCCTTGACCAGAAGTGTCTCGTCTTCATGTAGTCAGCTATTTTATAGCCTCGGTCGTTTTCTCCAAATGTTGATCCAATTTACCCAATGGGTGTTAATTTCGGTCGATTTTAGGGAAAGTGAAATTTGTATTGAATTGAGGCCTAGGATTGGTCATCAACCGTCGTGGCATCTATATCTTGTCCCCTCGCTGTGATTTATAGATAATCACGTACGTGCCAGCCGATGTGTCTGCGCCGTACGTACTTCTTCCATCCCACCTAGGCCACTTGTCCATGACCTAAGGTAATAATATTCGGTGATTCACAGGTGAGGTTATTTTATACACGCGTAATTCGAATCGTAAATTTGTAAATGTGGATGTCTCGTATCATTGAGTTGCCCATAATGCGTCGCATATTTTTTCCTATTCTAATAATCAATTATTATATATATATTTCAGGGAAAATAATAAAAAATTAACAGTGAGCGACTAGAATCGCTAAATTTATACTATACTCGAGTGTGGCCGGTGCCTCTCCGTCGCAACATTTACCTGTCACTTTTATTTTATTATAGGCCTGAGGGTTTTGAATCACTGATTTCATCTTTGAAATAGATCTTCGAAAATTCAACATTACAAACGTAATTTTATAGAAACAAAAGTGCTCAATAGATCGAAATCATGATGATACGTCAACAACAATAATAATTTTCAGGTGATAAGTTTTATTTTTATATCCGTCGAAATTAGAGAAATGAGATTGTATAGCATTGAATCGATGTGAGGAGGAATCAAGTTGATGCCTTTATTAATATCAATAGTTCACTTCCTCGATGGTAGCTTGGTTTTTTTCTCTGAAATATAATTACTGCGTCCTATTTTCATTTTTTTTTCTCCGCGAAGAGAACCCAAAAGATTAATATTTCACATATTTCATTATCAAGTGGTAGTTACTGTGTTGGAAATCATGTGATGATTTATAAAGATAAGCTAGTCACTTCATGAAATCCTTGAAAAATCCATATAAAGTTTAAAAATACTTTTATTACTCTTCATAAATATGAGAATGTTATCGAAGTACATCTTGACAGTATTCGAAAATGGCTTTTTTTTATAGATATGCTCGCGAATTTTCAACAGAATTTTTTTCTGAATGCATTCATTGCTACTACATCTCATACAAAATTATCTCTCAGCTCGATTAGTTCGAATTGTGACTGTCAACTACTGAGGGCATTATTGCTACTAATATAAGTAGCAAATAGTTATGGCGCTGAGCGTTATTTTACGTAATTTAGAGGCCTTTACATTCTCAATCGGATTTTTGCTTATTCTCTAGAAATTTTTTTTCTAGATTCGAACATCTGCGCTCAATGCCAACCTGAAATCATATTCTATCCACATAAATTGGGAGTTGAATAGATGACTAAGAAGCTCGACTGATGTATGTACTTATGAACTAGTTAAATTGTACGTGAAATTCCAACAAGCAAACATGGAAATTGTGAGAGCGGGATAAATGATAATTGGTCAGAGAGAATTTGATTTTTCAAACTATATTTTGTGAATTGCATCAGTCTGACCAATGCGTCATCAGTAAATCGGCTTGAAAGCATCAAAATTACACAGTTTAATCGGAAATAAATTCCTCGAATCTATTTCTATCATGCAGACGGGTAGCACTCAAAATACCCCGAATATAATTTCCAATACAAAATAACCATAAAAATAACATCTATATACTACAATATTTCGGTGCTTTTATATCCTTACGATTTTGATATAAAAGCAATAGTTACTGGTTATGCTTTTGCTTGTATTAAAAATTGTGCTCACTTTTCAAAATATTTAATTTAATGCATCATATTTAATGTTGCGTAATTGACATTGTAGATATTCATGTTAATTTTTATTTCGTGAATTTTTACTATACTATCATACTGTATCGAATAATTATGTAAGAAGAAAATTCTGGCATAAGCCTAGCAAAGTTGCAGGATAACTTCGGCGTCATTACCAAAAACATACGAATCCTGTATTATTGTAAATTTAGAATATTATTGCCGATTTTATATGGAATTGTTATGGTAAAAGTTCGGCATTTTTGCAGTATTTTTATGGTATTATTCTGGTAACTCTACAGCAAAAGTACAGTAAATGTGCTGCATAACTATAGTAAAAAAGTGGCCCATACGATTACAATAATTCCGAACTATTACGGCATTTTTACAGCATTCTCAAAACCGCGAGGGATGTAACCGTACAGAATAGTGGAATAAAAATTGATTTATTATGGACTCCTGCAATGTGATTCGAGAACTGACTGTCCCATTCTCCCTTCTTTGGAGCAGTTTCTATAAATTTTATTCTACCACCAGTTCCTGGATACACAGGGCTATATTTTTTCAAATAATTAGAAAGAATCTCACGCGTAGTGATACCTGGAAGAAAGATGAATAGTTAAATATATCAGTGTGTATTTGAAGAATATGCA
>JAPYZF010000237.1:0-124573 GCA_030523045.1 Meteorus cinctellus | reverse complement strand
AAGAGAAAATGACGCTTAACGAAAAATATTCTGAATATAGACTTTGTCTTTTCAATTATTCAATTACTCTCATAAATTCTTATTCATTCTTTTGTTTATGAATTTGGAAGGGAAGTTCCTTCTCATAATCTCTACTTTATTTCAACGCGCCTGTTTTACATGTATCAATTTTTGAGGTTATGTTAGTAACATATTCGAATATTCCCTCTCCGACTAAAAAGGGCGCGAGAAAAATAGCCATTGCCCTTCATTCTATTGGTTGAGAAATCTGGTAGGGAGGGCATCCAGTAAATTCTATTTCCAGGGATTCTCAGTCCAGTACGCTCGAATTAATAGGAGTTGTACAAGGATATTCATCAAAATTATTTTATAAGGATTAACTGTATTCTTATTCCAATAATGTAGTCATTATTTATAATATTTGTCTGCATGCTCTTTCTCTGTTCTCATTGTTCACAGGCTTCAGGGCACAGAATTATGTGTGGGACATGTTGATTCGATAGTGAGTGAACTGAAATATAATCCCAAATTCGAGGAACATTTTGCACCAGATGTTGGGCTCCATACCCATTCAAAACAGTATAGTAATTTTACTTTCATTTTAATTAATTTGAAAAGTTTCAGCGTCAATTGAAACATTTATTTATTCTCCAGGATAAGCTTTGGATTCCACTGTGAATGATAATGCAGAAGGAAGTAAAACATTCATTGATGCTACTGAAGTAAATAAAGAGAAGGGTAGCAAAACTGTGTTTGAAAGTATCTCTTTGATAATCAGATATGCAAAACAAGAGAGTATTGCAGCCCTTTGGCATCTTCATGAGCACAGCAATGACTGGATGGAATAGGAAAATAAAATTCTGGAATTGAATAGTTATATATCCTGTCGTATTATTTATTAACAAGTCTTCAGAGTATCACAACACATAAATTGATAACTGAAGCAAATCTGATGAATGCCGTGGAAAGCCTCACTACAACTGAGAACAAAATAATTGTTTTATAAACAGTGAGATTTCATGACCGAATTTCTTATCTGCCATTCGCCTTTTTGTTTATGATGTTGAACAAACAATATTCTTATAATATAACATCGACTGAAGGGTACTCGAGAAATTTTATTCCCATTGGAAATGAAATGTTGTGAGCAGTCATTTCTCTGAATGTGAAGCATTACAAAATATATTGATCGATATATAATGAAATGGAAGGTTCATCTCATTAAAAAAGAGTTTGAGAATAATATTTCGTCTTTTCTCTTCATTTCAATTATTAAATAAGTCATCTACAATTACACAAAGTCAAACACCTTCGAAAATCCTATCATTACAACTTAACATGATGATGCTGTATATAAAATTAAAGTCAGAGTCATTTTAAGTTTTGATCATCATCGTCTTGCAACGAATCAACAACACTAGACTATCCAATTAACCATCCATTCAAAATTCACTACCCTTAATGGCAACAATTTATAGATAGAAACTCGGTCGGTGAGAGAGAACGTTTTCTGAGACCACAGTAAATCAATAACTCCCGCAACGGCTATCAGAATCTACTAAACCCATTGCAGTGTGAGACTAAAATCAACACTGAACGATTGTAACTATCACAATCGGAGCAATTTATCATGATTGTTCAATCTTAATTTGAAATCCAGCATTGAACATAATTGTAAATCCAAAAGTACAATAAATCCATTATTCACTGAAGAAAAAAAAAGAAACAATCCACAAAGGTGAATATTTCATATCTTTATTCACAGCGACAGTTTATTGTTTTGATCGTTCAACTCAGCTGATTTACGTCAATTTTTATTTCGTTGAAGATGATACAATTTTACTTTTTGGATACTATATTATAACATTTTTTACTATCAACTAATTTATTTTTATACAATGAGCAGTAAATCAACGGAGATTTGGAAAACTTGGAATAATGGACAGCTCTGGATTGGGCTACTCCTATCATCTTCCATCAGGTGGATGGAATTTAAAGATAAGAAATGCATTGACACAATTTAGTGATCTCTTCAGTGAATTCAATAAATATATTGCGCCTGCTTATCATCATGATCGATGCGAAAGGTAATTTTGAATAGATTTACAAACCAAAAATGTTCTACAATTCTTATCCTAATTTATTTATATCATTCAGATCTGTTCCAATGCGTCTTTATTCGATGCACAAACGTGAATTTGTGATGGTATTCGTTGCCTTTTTCGCGTGCTTTGGATTAGCTGTTTTTATTGGACTTGCTGGACCACCAATAACATCTACTACCAAACAAAAAGCTCATCTTAATGGTAGTGAAATGGCTACAGGTCCATTTATAATGAAGACTCCAACATTATCTACATACAGCCAACAACTGTGGGTCATTGCAAAATTGTCAACAGCAAATACTGATGGTGAATATAATTAAAGTTGTTTGATCAGAAAATTCACGAAAGAGTTTGTAATTTCGGGACTTTTATTCCTAGATGAAAGATATGATAAAAGCTTTCATGTAAGTGTTGCCATTGATGGTATCACTCCAGACGATAAACTCGTGTCAATATTAGCAACAGAAGCTGGCCACAACCGAACGAGACATTTAAAATGCGAGAGACAATTGTGCGAAGAATTCGTCGTAGCACATCTTGGTTCACTCGATTACACACATTATATTATTACGATTAGATTTTATGGATTGGAGGGCTTCCATCAACGTTACCTCATACGAGATCTAATTTTCTATGTAAGGATGCAGAAGAATTATGAATTATTACTTAATCTCTAAGAATATTGTTTATACAATTAATTCATCTTGTTATTTTTGATTGCCCTGTCGACAGTTCAAAAATTACAATCCAGCCTTTACCCAAATCGAAATATGGTTCCGATTAATTTTTCTACTCGCAGCTTTCCTCGTCACGGTAATTATCACGATATTCATTAAGAAGAGAATGATTTTCTGCGAATTCATCATGAAATTTAATTATTTTAGTGTTGGTTTGGTCATGCATTGAGGAAGTATCCAATGACTGACTGGTCCATCGAACAAAAATGGATTTCAATTCTTCTACCGTTACTAATTCTTTACAACAGTAAGATATTAATTAACTTGATAAATTGTCCGTTGGGATTTTCTTCATTTACTTATTGTAATTACTCAATTCATTTCTTTTGTTTTAGATCCATTATTCCCCATGATATTCTTGATTAATTCATGGGTGCCTGGAATGCTAGATGCACTTATGCAGACGACATTTTTATGTGCTATTCTCATGTTCTGGCTCTGTGTTTATCATGGATTGCGACAGGTAATGAGAAAGATGTGATGATATCATTGAATAAGAAACTAAAGACATTGATATCTTCTAGAATGAGAGAAGACTGACGACATTTTATCTACCTAAACTAATAGTAATTGGTTGCTTATGGGGTGCAGCTTTAACTCTTGCAACGTGGCTTCGTTGCACAGAACTTGAAGATCCAACGTACAATTATGTCCTCGACACATCGAATTACTACGTGAGTTGATTATGAAGAGACATGACAATGAAATATGTATTTAAACATGATTGCTCTAGGGATTCAAAGTGTTTTTCTTCACCGTTGGTGGGATCTACATTGCGTATCTTCTCTTACTGATGCTACGAGCGTACAGCGAGTTGCGTTCTATGCCTTTTTTCGGTGATGAATTGATTCAGTTAATGCTCAAACGCTACATGTTTGACCAACAAAAATAACATGATCATTATAATTTGATTTTCAGATCTACGTTTGCGATTTTTGACTCTACTCGCTGTGATTGTTGCTGGTGTTTGTGCTTTAGTAACATCTCGACAATTTGGTGCTGGTGTCTTAGAAGACAGTTTTGCATCACGATTATCAACTTATTATCGTACATCAGCACAATTCATGGCGCTTTATGGACTTCTTAATTTTTATTTATACACAATGGCCTATGTTTATTCACCTGGCATTCAACAAGTTTACGGCCAACGTGAGTTCATGAATTTAAGAATATCAACAACTGTTAATCATAATTCATTAATCAAATATGAACCAATTACAGATTCATCTATAACAAAAGACAATCCAGCATTTTCAATGATTAATGATTCAGATGAAGAAGTACTTTATGGCTCTGACGAAGATAGTCGAAGACCATTAACAAGAACAACTCGAAATACCGACGACAGTGATTAAATAATCAATTTTTACTGTTTTAATAATCAAGCATTGATAATTGAATTGATAATCTATTCATTTAATTGCCAATTTGACAATACGAAGAAAAAACAAACAGCGAAAGAAGATTTAATAAAATAATCTCATCCAAATGACGCTTAATCAGTGTCGATATAATATTCCTTTGTAAAAGGACGATATCACAATTTTCAACATCACACTATTTTTTTTACGAATTCCATATACACATATGACGAATAAAATTCATGCATGGCAAATTTTGTGTCTACGATGCAGTTATATAAATATTAAATATGGTTACATTCGGATTAGATATGATAATTAAATATATTATGAATGGTTACTTGATTATTGTGAATAAGTAGAAAATTGGGTGTAAATATGAGAGAAAAAAGAATTGAATATTAAAATCACCGTTGGGTATAATAAAATTGGTTTAAACGTATCTTTGATGTTATGATGTATATTACTGTACTCCAATGACATTCTGAACATTAATAGTCCATCCCACCATCCGCTTTTCTGATCCTGATTAACCAGTTTAGCATTAAAAACGGTTTGAAAGGAATCGTTTTCAACTGCTAATGCTGCTGGGCTCCCACTATGGAATAAATTGTTTCAAATGCTCCTTTCTAATCAGTGCACACAATGCATTCTTCTCCTAACCGATTTCCACTCTATTCCTGAAACGAATCAATAAACGACATCAAATTCAATCTTATATACTTTCTATTATCCATACAATAGAAAAAATTCATCAAAACCTCAAGCCGGCATTGTGGAAAAAAATTAGCGGGAGATTAATCCATTGGCCAGCATTTTCCCGCCACTTTCTTCACCAACCAATCAACCGTTATTTTCAACCGTTGGAATAACTTTCTCTTCCACATTACTCCTTGGTCTTTATTGTTTCCTTCATTCACCGGATGTTTTGTCAAAAAATAGCAATACCTTGTTGGATTTCATCTGTATTACATTTATTTCGTCGCAATATCCGTACGAGCATCCTAACCTGTAAGTTTTATTATCATAAATTAATTTACTATTGATAACATGTCGGTATTAATCCAAACATAAAGTTAATCCTGTTCATTTTATCGAACAATATTGCACGAAGATTTCCTCCGTATATATATATATATATATATATATGCATAGATATATACATATATCTATGTAGACCTGATTTACCGCATATTGGAGGTTATGTAAACAAAAGTATATATAACTCATCGAAATATTGATTATAACATATCAAAAGCGCGATATTTCTGACAATGTGTTCAATTCTATACAGGGTCAAGAGATAAGAGATAATAGAAGATTGTTATTCACTTTTCAATTGTGTCATAACCTGAAATTTTCTGTTTCATAGACAGTGATAAATATCAAGGTATTTGGACTGAAGACATAGATTCCTCATTCGAGATGCCGAAATCAAGGGAATATCTGTCCAGTGATGATTCTAACAGTAACAGCAGTGAAGTAAGTAACGGAATAAAAATATCAAAAAAATGTAATATTTCTAGAATTGATGAAGATAATGATACTGCTTGAAGATTGTTTATCGTTTGGTTGAATTTCATCATAGGACGAGAAACCTAAGAAGAAGTTGAAGAGAGATAAAGAAGTAAAGAAATCAAAAGCAGAAAAATCCGAGGATGATTCTTCAAGCAAGAAAGCAACTTCTTCAAATAAAGCTGATGAGTCTGAACCAACGTGGGAGCTTGGTAATATGAAGGAGATCAAAGTTCGTGAGTGGAAAGGAAAGTTGTATGTTGATATTCGTGAGATGTATCTGGATAAAAGTGGAGATATCAAGCCGGGACGTAAAGGTATACGATAAAAGAATTTGAGTTTTCAACAAATTAGAAATTTGCACCGCGAACAATAACTAACCATTGATTTTTTGAACTGTTACAGGGATATCATTGAATGCACCGCAGTTCAGGAAATTAGTCGAGTGCATTAAAGAAGTCGATGAGGTTGTTAAAGCCAAGTCATAAACTGTACAAATTAAAGTTCGTTGGTATTAATTATTTTGTGGCTTATAATCGTTTCCAGTTCTTCTCAACATAATTGTTGCTATTATCACTGTGTCGTAGATGCATTGATTAAAAACTTCGTAAATGTATCAATAAATGAAGAATACTTCCTTATTAGCATATATAAATATATTTCTGTATTGAATTATCACTTATTGCAACAAGAACGAATAGATAAATACCGAAAAAAAAGTATAGAATCAAAAGAAAAATTGATATACTTCATTTCTTAATATTGTAATTAACATCACAATTCTTTTCGCCTTGTATGATAACATATCTTACAGACATCACGTCTTAACTTATAATGAGAACCTTATTAAAAATACTATATATGTACAGCTGAGGATGAAAGAGTTCTCAAACGTTAAATTCGATGTGAAATAACGATAGTATTCATCATCGAGTCAATTGTCTTACACAAACTCCACTCATTTTCATTCTAATAATTTTTTGTCGTATAAAAATATTATTTACTGATATAATATGAGTGAATTGTACTGAATGATAGTGAAACAGGAGAATAACATTCGAGAACATTGTCTTAATGGCTAAAAATACTTTGACATTGTTTTCGTTTACCTAAAAATTATAGAATGAGTGAGAACAAATAAGAGAATTAAGTTAACTGATGCCCAAAAATCTAAACAGTTATCAAACCGTTTGCTTTTTACAATTTGCCCCGGCATGTTGTCATTCAACGTCAGTCTTCCCCGAGGCGCTAAAAACTGATGACTAAAAACTAACTTATGATAATGATCATATTACTAAAAATATCAACAGAACAATATTCAACATATTTCTCCTCTTGATCTTCGGCTATGAAACAAATAATTAAAATCAACTTTTCGTGACTGGTCCATGTACAGTAGTGAGGAATTCATCAATATTCACTCGACTCAACAGGAATTTTGGATTTGTCACGGCGACCTTTTTCTCAATCTAGAAAGATTAACAATAAATTTAGATTAATAATAATTAATGTCTATCATAGTTAGCATCAATGATGGCTACACATTACATTCTTGTATTTACCGGTTCATCCTCTTTAGATTCAGATCGTTCTTTTCGTTTTCGTGTTGTCATGGATTGTTTTTTAATTTCTTGTTTAGTACTTTTTGATTTAGTGGTAGAATCATCAATATTCTCACTTGTTAGTTTCACTTTTCCGGTTACTTTTGGTATTGTTTCTGTTTGTACTGGTGATGATGTCGCAAGAGGTTGAGAAACTACTGCAGAATTCGATGGTAATTTATTGGTTTTTGTTGCTGTTGCTCCTTTGAGGATTTTTATTGATCTTATTGTGGGTTTAGCGGTTTTAGTTTCAGCTTTAACTTCGAATTTAGGTTTCCTCGTTTGTCTAGCTCTAACACTTTTTGGCGGCAGTGTAAATAAGATTTCAAACCTTGAGGCTGTCATAGTTGCATATTGATCATTTCTCAATTGAATTGCAAATTCTAAATCTGATGGACCGAATTTTTTAACATTTCGCTTTTTTGTATTGACTGCGTCATCGTGAACAAAAGAAAATTCACGATGACATTTTTGTGATAATTGAGATGAATTTGCATCAGGATTTTCTACAACTTCAATTTTACTTGCTGGAACTAATTTTAATGACTCCAAAACTGATAACTCTGCTTTGGTAGTTGCTGAATTCACTTCGATATTTTCTTCACTGGTGGGAAAAGATTGGGGATCAGAATTGTGAGTTGGTAGCAATTCAGACTTCTTCGGGACATGCGACTCAGCTGTTACATCATCAATAGATAATTTATTTGTCGATTTGATTGAATTCTTGACATCATTCCCAACATTTTGTTTCAATAGTTCATTTTCCTTGTCTATCTCTTCTTCCTGTGCATTTTTTCTGTCCAATAACTTGTCAGTAGCCATAATTTCTCTTTTCGATTTACGTAGAGCATTTTGATTGTCTGTTTGTTCAATAATTTGTCCAGTTATTTTCAATCGGAGTTTAATTGGACATTCAACTGCGGGTTCTTCAATCAATCTGATTCTACCATTTTCTTCACTTAACGTTTCACTCTCCTTTGCTTGTGCATTTTCATTCGATTTTGCGGCTTCATTAACTTTTCTAGTCACCAGCGACTCTTTTCCCAATCTGCTTGTACCACCTGGATTACTCAATGACGCTAAAATATTTGTCTTTACACTTTCAACAGAAAGTTTCGCATCTAATTTACGCAGTGAACCTTGATACTTCCTAGAAGTTGGTTCTTTTGCAACAATGAACGCTGATATTTTTGACGTAAGATTAGTAAGAGTTTCAATTCCACTTTTTGAACCACTTGGAGTTTCGGAAATTTCTGCCTCACACAATAAGGTTTCATCTTTAGCCGGAGTCTCTGTGTCCGCATCATCCAACGCTTGTTGTGTTTTAGTAATTGGAAAAACTTTTTCCGGTGACGCTTCATTTTTTTTCCACATTACATTTTGACTTGGATCATTTTCTCGTTGATCACATGGCGTACTATCCAAAGGAACAACTCGTGCGATTTGTCTTTCGCTTCGCTCACACGAATTTACCAATCTTTCATCGTTAGTCTTATCGATAATCTTTGGGATGGAACTTGGCAGCGATGTTTGAATTTCAATTTTGTTCGGTGTCTCTTTGAATCGTCTACTTGTGGACATTCGGGATGAATTGTTCGTTGTGTCATCATTGCAACTGCATGAAGAAGACGAAGAACATGAACTGGATGTAGTGTCGCTCTCACTATCTGACGAATCACTCAACGTTGTTCCAGTATTTTCTGTACTTTTATTCGTCTTTGAATCATCAATAGTCTCCTTTGTATCCTCGATAGTATTTTTGGTCAATTGCGAAGCTTCAGAATCTTTGGAATTTATTAAAATATTGAGTTCCTTGCACGCCTCATCTTTCGGTAAATTCTCTTTGATTACTTCGAACTGTGTTATCTCAGGTTTATTTCCCTTCACCTTGTCATGCTGATTCTGTGATGGAATTTCTTTTATTTCGGTACTGGGATGATAATACGGCGCAGAAAATTCGCCATTGGTTGTATCTGCAGTGCTCTCTAACGCCTGCCTTGGTGTTAAATTTATACAAGGAGTTGCAGGGAATTCCGGTGTTGTTATGAAACAACGAACTTTGCCTGAATCTTCAGTAACTTGAGTGAATGGTGTTGAATGACTTGGACTCAACATACGTGGCGTTGGTGGAATACCCAAAGTAATTTCACTTTTTCGCGGTGTTTCTAATTCCATTGCAATATCAGAAGAATTTTGTGGCAAATGTTTGGTCAATTCGATCGATTTTTCATTTACTTCACTGCTTATATTAATATTCAATAAATTATTCCGATCATTTTTATCAATTCGTTTGATATTGGTTGCCAAAGTTTTTAATTTTGCATATTTTTTCGTGACACCTTTTTTGTCAACAGTTATCGTTTCTGTTAAATTTGTTTTTAATACCTTAATATTGCAAATACTATTATCACTCTCAACAATTGGTGATAACTTATTTTTATTTAATTTATTCTGTAATGGAGGTTCAGATGTTGAATTCAATTTTTCCTCTGTGTCCATGATCGTTTTAATTTCATCCACATTAGATTTTGTATTTCTTCTACGTAATTTTTCCCGGGGTTTCGGCTCGTTTTCAGGAATATCTAGAGACTGTCGTAGATCCGCATCCCAACTTTTAGTTTGCAATGGTTGCCGACTCTGTTGTGCATTTGCATCAGAAGATGAATCATTTTTTTTTGGCATTATTGCTTGAGTTGTTGAAACACTTGGTGAAACATTGCCAAGTATTGTGCCAACGCCTGAAACTTTGTCCCATCCACCATAAAGTTTTGGTACTGGCGATGAATCTGCACTTGGTGCTTTAGTTGATTGTAAAATCTGTGAATTTTTCAACCGATCAATAGGTGAATTTTCAAACGGTGGTGATTTGAATAAACTCGTACGACAAATAGACTTAGAATTGTCTGCTGACTTTGTTGAATACGGACATGCATCCGCCTCGCTCAATCTACGACTTGTATTTATTTCTTTTGGAGGAGTATTAAAGTCCAACGCTCTTATATGACCACTACGACGTCTCGGCGTTGATAAACTCAATCGATGATTCATCGCACGACTCTTCAACAATGATTTGGGAGTTCTTTTGGTTATATCACAGTCACTTGTGCGTACCTCTACGATATTATTGTTAATAGGAATATTCTTAGCCGTTGATTCTTCTGAATTCAATAATTGTGGTAATTTTTTGTTGAATTTTAAAAACGGTGACAAACCTGAACCAGGAAACGGAACAGATTCTTCAACATTGATTGTCGGTAGACTGGGAGATTCAAGAACTTCACCAGAATTATTTTCATTAACACCATAAAGAGTGATTGCTTCGTTAGTTGATTTTGTTTCCTTTAACTTTTCATTCGGTGTCACAGAATTCTGCACTCTTTGTTCAGATTTCTTTTCACTGGTCGACTTCGTTGCGCTCGAGTTTACACCTGGAACTCTCGTGGCAACGTTCACTGTACGAAGATAAATAGTTGATGATGTTGGAACACAGCCTGGCTCTTTTGGCGCGATTGGAACATAATGTGGTTTTTGTCCAGCACAAATATTATTTGTTGTCTCAATATTGTTGAATGGTCGCAACGTTGGAACCGGCGCTGCAACTGTGAGATCATTTTTATTACATACGATTAATGTTGGTACAGTAACCACAGTATCTACAGGTATTGGTATCGGTATCGGTACTTGGGGTTTGCGTAATTTAGCTTTCAACTTTTGTTCACTCATTTTTGATTTCCGTACTGACTTCAGTTTTGACGATGGATTTTTAGCACTGATGACTTCAGTATTATGTTCAACTGGCATTTGTTCATGATTTTGCGCAGTATTTTCTTCAGAAATTAAAGAATGTATCACTGCATCCGTATTCGTCGTTGGAAAATTAAATTGCTCATTGTTTAATTGTTTGTCGCATGAATTTTCAATTTCTATTACCATCTCTTCAGTTATTTTATTGTTGGCATTGATAATACTCTGCACAGCAGCAGCATTAAAATCTTCTAGTGCCTGATTTTCTGTGGTAGACGTAGTTGTCGTCTTTGTTGATGCTATTGTTGTCATTGTAGTTGTTGCTGCGGTAACTGTTGCATCGACATTTACCAATTCTGTATTGACTGGCGCAGCGTTTGATGCAACAGTTGACTGTGAATTTTTATCATTTGGTGATATTTCAAGTGTGTTATTTTCTCTATCGCTCTCTGATGTTCTGGGGTATCCATCCGTCGTTGAGGGCGATTGATCACTTGGTGATCTGTAATAATGTAAAGTTAATTATAACGTAGAAAAGGAGTAAAAGAAAATTAAAACATACTCATTGCTGTGAATATTTCGTCGAGCATCCTCATCAAGACTTTGTTCTCCCTCGATTTCAGGTTGGAAGATTTCATCAAAAAATCTCTCAAACATTGGATCCGTTTGCGTTGCCGTAACAATCGATTTGATAGCATTATTTAATTCAGTCATAATTGATGTATTACATTCAGAAGTAGCAGTATATTCTGAAAAACTCAGATCCTTCAATGAAAATCCGTCTGTTGGAAGAATAGCTTTGTTAATATTCTCAGCTATTCTCTCGTGAATTTCAGTTCGATTCAGCAGTTCTTTTGTCAACAACTATAAAAACATAAAATCAAATAATATAAAACTTCGTTATTGGTCTGTTAATTAATATCTGTCAGTGGTAGTTCGAATCAGACGTAAAATGGCGTTTATGTTGCAAACATTCCGTGATTTCAAGAAAAATAAACAATGGACAATAAACGAAAGAATTCACTTACACTAAGATTCTCAACTGGTTCATCAGTCATTTCTGACTCCGACTCCATCATATCATATGGAGTTGTTTGTACTTCAGCAGTAGAATACTTCATCAATTCCTGTGTATCTGTACCAGTAGACAATTTCTTCGGTATTAAATTTTCAATTATCTCATCCTCTGCATCATTCTGTGTTCTACTCGTCGCACTATCACTCTTCTCTGATCTTGATTTCTTACTACTATCATCTTGCGACGATTGAACACTATTGGCAGTTTCACCAACAGTTGATGAACATTGAACTGGCATTTCCTCCGACGAACCAGAAGATTCTTCTGATTTTTTAGAATTCGTCGTTGGATTTACGATCACTCGATCTTTTGATGACTCAATATTATTATCACCCCATCGATTTGTTGCGGTTCCAGTTTCATGATTATCAGGTAATGATTGTGATTTAACTGGATTACTTTTTTCCCGATTACTTGGACCACTGTGTCGTCGTTTTCTTATACTACTAGTAATAATCGGTGAACCACCAGTCATGTGATTCACTCGCTGTATAGGAACATTATTACCATCATTAACTAAGAAACGTTGACCACGGCAGCCATCAATCAATATTTTCAATTGTTCACACAAATTCCCACATCGTTGTAACTGGTCATTATCATCAATTTTACTCAATCTTTCTTGCACCAAACCATAAATATCACAGAATGTATGCAATATATTCATCAACGTTAGACCAAACACTCGTGTGATGAAACGACCGTCGGTGGCAGCCACACGGCGGCACTCCTGGAGGTCTGGTGAGGTTTCAAGGAATAAACGAGCTGCCTCTGGGCATGATGATGCCTCCAAGTAATCTGAAAGGATTTTTAATTACAAAGGTTATCTAGATGCGATAGAGCAATTGAATCATCGTTGATCTGGTGATGGTGTTACATAATATTATGAAAACACCGTAAACTAGGGGGGAATTTTCTCTTTTTATGTTTTTTAGTTAAAGTTTCAGGTTAGCGTTGGGATGAACATGAGAAAAAAAAATCGGTTCTCACCTAACACCAGCCGTGCAATTTCCGATGGCAAAATTCCGTGCATGCTGTTGTATCAATTAATATTTGTTGAATACAACAACTTAAACATTCGAATTGTTCTCATAACTTTCGATTTTCTTTGATTCTTCTGCTTTTTTCATCTGTTGATTGTCGTTATTTTTATTATTTGTTAACGATAAAGAGTAGCGTAGGTACGGGGAACTTCAATAACGCTTTGAATGTTTTCATTCCTTCTCTTTCTATTCGTATATCCCCACCACTGTTAGTTTCTTGAGAAAATGAGCGTCAGATTCTGTAGATGCTGCTTCTGCTTATAGAATTGTATAAGAGCAAATTTGAGGGCAAAATTGTGGAGTATTTTTATCCGAAACGCATATTTGAGGTTAGGGAATTTGCAATTGTGGATTTTGTTTAAAGAATATTAATTAATTGAGGATAATCTTATTGTTATTGTTCAATTTCGATTGTTGAAACCATTTTTGTGGTCGTTGCATGATCTTAGTGCGCCATCTTTCGGAATTTTGACGAATTGTTATTTTAGGTTATGATAAACCACAAAAATTGCATTTCAAATTGATGAAACAGGCGTTAGATGTCGTGACGGGTAATATCTGCAAGCTCAAAATCACGGCTAAATTTGGAATATTGAGAGAAGAAATATTGGAATTATTGCTACCAATGATCATAACAATTAATAAAAAGAGAAATTCATGGGTTGGGCATGCTATTCATATATCTTACTACGGATGATGAAAAATTCACGCTGTTAAACTTTATTGAGATAAAAATTGATACAAACATAATTCATAAACTTACTGCGAAATAAACTATACGCCAACATTTTTTTCATTTCTGTTCAGTCTAATATCTACCAATCTACCAACGACAATAAATGTGGTACTGGCGTCCTTAACGTCGATACATCTACAAGTGTATTCCTGTGATGGATGGCGAGCTTTATATTATTCGTTCTTAATCTAGTTACTGCAATCGCTTCCTCAATGAAATCATTGGTGACTGCAGTGCATCCTGTCATGGTGATTTGCCTGAGTTTCGGTGCTTTTTTCACTATTTTCATTAGCCCGGGATCTTTCACTTCTGTACATTTGTCGCAACATAAATGTTGAAGGGTATCGGGCAGATCACCGAAGGGTTCATCAGTTATGTTTTTTAAATTTGCTATTACGAGTTGTGCGAGCTTCTTTAATTTACAAATGCTAAATATTCCAACGTTGGTCAAGTTATTGCATGAATACACATGAATTTGTTCAATTTGTTTGCAACCATCCACAATATTTCTAAGATTATCATCCGTCAATTCTGAATTTTTATCAAGGCACAATATTGTCAAATTACCTAGTTCCACTAAATCATTAAAAGAACTTGACAATTTGAATGAATTCGGTATTGAAAGTGTGAGTAATTTTTTCCTGGTAGGAATAATTCTAGCTAGAGCTTCTCCCAACCAAGCACCCTTTTCGCATTCAAATATACGTAAATTATTAAATCTAGGTAACGCGGAGACTATAAAACATGGATCCGTCTTATCGAAGGTACCCAATAATCGTAGTTCTTCCAAACCGTCTGGTAAATATTCGAAAAACTTGCCAGATACACCCGACGTTGGAACTCCGCACAATGTGAAACTCTTGAAATTAGTATTATAAATAGGTAACATCGATAAATCCTCTTCCATTGTCTTGTTCATGTTTAGAATACTCAACTTCTTCAAGTTTGGACTGTTTCTGAGTATTTCATCAATCCGGAAAAATGTCGGTGAACTCGGCATGAAGATAGTAACGTCTTCAAGATGTTTGCAATACTCTATGACTGTTGATAAGAGAGTTCTAAATTCAACCAAATCATTATCATTCACCTCTAAATGAAAAATCTTGATAAATGGACCACAATATTGAAGCATTTCTCTCAATTCATTTATCGATCTAACCACATGGATATCTGAGGAATTTTTTTTGCCAAAATTCCACATATATTCACCACATTTCAATATGCACACAGACCTCCATAATTCTGGCCACACGGAATCCCAACGTCTGCAAACTGGGAAATAAAACAATTATATATTTATCAATTTGTTATTATTTATTCTTTTGTTTGGCAACGAAACTGATTGACTGGGAATTGAGTTTGAATGTTTGATTGTACTCTGGATTCTTACCTTTTTGAGAGTCTCTCAGTTCAACAATGCTCAGGTATGAAAGTATTTCTATTAAACAATCATCATTGAGCAGTTCGTTTATTAGTCCATTCGACATTGTGAATAACAATTTTATTAAATGTTCACGAGAATTTTAGAAAATAATTTTTAGATATGCACTTTTCTTAACATAACCTCAACTATGTTTGTGACTCATCGCTTCATGAAGGTCTGATAATTACTGAGATCATTCGGCCGTTATTACTCATTTATGAACATGAATATGACACGTTTGAGCAAGATGTTAGTTAATGGCCCTTTTTCTTGAGGCATTTCCTATTGGCTTAAATTGGGAAGTGCCCAAATGCATTAAGGAAAATTGAAATACGGTTAGGGGGACTCATTGGAATTTCCAATTGATTTCAGTGAATTTCTGATTATTCTGAACATTAGCGCAAAATATTGATTTTATATTTCGATTAAAATATTGATTCAGCCATTATCAGAAGTCCCATTAAGCAAACGTGACTTCAACCATAAATAAAATTCCACTTCGTCTTTAAAAACTTCACCAAGTCGTTTCAAGTATGATTTTGATGGTGGTTTATCAATTCTCTCTTTTGGTGGTGTCACTATTGAAGAAATATCTTCGATTAATGAGATTTATCATCTGTATAATTTTATATAACTCAATTCTACGTACACATTTTTTTATATACATCTTTGGCACCATGAAAAAAATATGGAAAAGCATCTTTCATTCGATCCAATGTTTCTTCCATGTTTTCCAATATTCCAACGACATAATACCATTTTTTTACATTTTCTTTAGCACGTTCAAGTGGCCATCGACTATTACGCTCTCTGAAATTGATAAATAATTAATTTATAAGAAAGATTAAGAATATAAAACCATTCAAATGTTCTCATGCTAATCAATTTATTATGGGACATTAATTCAACTAATAAACAATACTCTAAACAAAAAATATAAATAGAATTTTCTTCATTATCTATTCAGTGCTAGTTCAACTTAATCTTAAAATATTTCTACTTGTCCATTAATAACTAAAAAAATGAAGTTGTTAAATAATTAATTATATTTGTCAAAGAAAGAATTTATAAAATACAAACGTGCAACGAGTCTCTTGACCACAGAAATGAGAAATTGCTCCTGGATAAACTGCTGAGACACCTCTCTTCTTGTATCTATTGAATAATCGTAAATTATATAAAAGATAACAACACTCATTAACATATAACTGGATAAAATTCCTAAGTAAACCGAGCTCGTAAATATAAAATTATAATAATTAAATTTATCAACAGTCTTACATAATAAATTCACATCAAAAAATAAACTGCAAAAAAATCGTACAATAGAAAGAATAAAATTATTTAGGAATTTTTTTTTTTCAAGCATGTGACTAATTCGACAGTGACATTAATTACAAATTTATTCACCTGTTAAAAATTCTGACATCCAAAGGATCTCGTACCATTGAAATAAACATCGGCGCCTGTCTTCCAAATTGTGAGAAATTCAAAAATTTCACATCACCATCAAAACTCAAGGGAATTGCCTCTTGTCGTATTATACCAGTTATCTCCTCAATCAGTAATTCCTGAGAGCAATAAAAAAAAAGAATACAAAATCAAATTAACAAACTCTGATTCAATACATTTAAAAATATTAAATCCAAACAGGATTTCAATGATCTAACTCTCATCAAGTAACAAAAATATCAATAAATATTTGCATTGCAATCCAAACAGAAAAATTCTATTAGAGCAACATTCACACTCGTGATTAAATCAACCGGTTCTTATTAAATACATATAAATTATACATTTCATTAGACAATAAATTCGACTTTCTCGAAATTTATTCAATTAATATTCCAAATGTGTATTAAGTATTGAACTAAATCATTAATTCTTTCAATTTATAAATACAAATATGAAAGCAAATAGTTAAGTCAGGTTGATATTTGATCCTGTTTCAAAGTTCATGTCCTGATGAAATAAATATTGTTAAACGAAGCACCCAGTCGAAGGCTATTGTGTATTTCAAACGAGATTCTCTTATATAACAGAGACTTCTCGATAACATTTCCCTTTCACTTTGACTCATCTTTGTAGTTCATATCAAATTCCCACGGTTTTATGGTTAACAATAAAAGAAAAAATTAGATAAGTTTACACAATAATTTAATAATCTATAATTAAAATAACTTATATATATATAATTTAATTTGTTCTTCACCTGTTGCAATAAAGTAAGTAGACCACTGTCACCCGGTGGTAATCTGATGTGTTTAAATGCATTGTAACCCTGTAGTCGTTGCAAAAGTAAAATTAATAATTCAGCACCGGCACCTGGTATTCGAGTCAACATTAACACGTGATTATTTATTATTGGTGGCATTCCATGGACACCAAGTTCGGCTAAAGATGGTGTGACATATCGTGGAGTCTGAAAATAAACCGGAAAATATTCGGTTGTATTTAATTGATTTGAGTTTGTAATAATTTGTTCGGAAATTAATTTAGAAATATTTTGCAGATAATTAGAAAGTGTGATGAACGTTTTGTTATTTAGTCTAATAAAAAATTTAAATTGAAACACTACGCAATGCTTCTACCTCGATTTTCTTTATACAGATAACAAAAAAAATTATTGAAAGAAAAAGAACAATTAAATATTAAATGAACCTGAGTCGCAGTTAATTCCCTCTGAAATTCTATCGCATCGCTTCTTGTTTCTTCATAATATCCCATAGAATTATTCTCAAATGGTTTCGCATTAAATACAATTAAAAACACTGTTAAAGACGTGAGGACAATTAATAAATTGCGAATACGCGACATCGATATGAAGATTTAATTACACTTTCTGTCTGAACCATTTAATATTGCAATCACTTGGCCAATAATTTTGCTTTGATAAATTATGTAAAAAGAAATTGTAAAATAAAAAATAACAGTCGCGTGTAATGACTGGAACGTTCGCGTTTGTACTGAAGCAGAATGCGAGTGGGTCAGACACTTTGAATTGTGATCCAGTCCCCACATATCGTCTGGCAGAATGTGTTCACATACAAATCCTCTCCAGTCATTTTTATGTACGTGAAACCTTTGATGCATTTTATGCATCAGCAAGAAACATTGACCGCATAATTAAGATTATTCGCTTAATCCTTACATATAATAACGATAATTCCAAAAGAATCGTTTGTGTAGTTCATTATCTTTTTTTGATCGTTTGATTTACAATTACTTTCAATAATTAACGCAGTTTTACATTTAAAAAAAGTCTGTTGCATGTTGTAAATTATTTGAAACGACCTAAGAAGATTCTGGTGAGTGCAGTGAAAGTTGCATTCGCATTCGCATTCAAGCGCCTATTACGCACGATTACTCATTCAAACTCTCACGCATGGTACATACACGGACGATTATACTACTGAATGGAATTTACAGTGTTATTTTTTTGTGTGGTAGTAAATCAGAAAAGTCTTGTTAAAAAGTTAAATAAATAAAATTTAGCTTCATATTGTATAAAAGAACAAAAATTTTTTCGTGGTGTTCTTATCTGTTTGTTTTTTATTCATCTGAAAATTTCATTATCACGTATATGTGTTTATATATGTAACAAACATATATATATATATATATATATCAATTTTTTTCTTCAACGAAAATATGTCATACATTTTTAAGAAATTTGGAAGTTTCATTTCTACTTCTTATTTTATATCTCTTTCCTTTTCATCTATGTGTACGTACAATGCTAGTTATAAATATTCAATATGAAAATACAGATGATTGATAAATTCCAGAAATTCACAGATCATTTTCTTTTTAGAGTTTGGTTTTCATTTATTTGTGTTTTGTGTTCATTTTCGTTTCAGCGAAATGCACACAATGAGGATATAGTTAACAAAGGCACAATTGTTATTTTTATTTCATTTACTCAGTTAATTTGTTATTAATTATTGAAGGCATTTTTTGAAGAGCTCGATATGTGCAGTGGTTTGATGTTGTTGGCAATTATTTAACACTGTTAAAGTTATAGAGTGAACAGGACAGCAAAAACAACACCAGAATTATATTCAAATGACAATTTTCTCCTATCTCACAAAATATTTCTGTATCGCATAATGAAATTATTTCTGGTTTTTTTCCTTTCCTTTACAAAAATACAGAGACAAATTGTTTATGTGATTTCAACACGACAGTCTCATTTCACTTCTCTACTCGTTAAATTTAAACATTTTATATTGTCAGAATGTTGAGAACAATTTTGGCAGCATATCATATAATTATTATATTATAAACAAAGTATTTCATTCAAAAGACAATAATAAAAAAACAACACACCTCTTCTCACTGTTACGAACAATAATTGTGTCAAATAATATTGCCTCTAATTTTTTCATATATTTTTAACAAAAATGGAAGAGTTAATTTACTGTTGCGTGCTCCATGCCTGATTAACTGTTCCTTCTTCTTTCCTCTTCTATATATATAAATAGCTACAAATGATTCTTATTTGTCTATAACTTACTAGGATCCTACGTTCTGTTTTTTTTTTCTGTACTTAATAATATCTACATTATATATAAACCATTGTTGTATTGTTTTCTTTTTCATTTAATTCTTCATTACAAAGATCGAAATGTACAGCAATTATTACTGTACAATTCGAGCAATACAAAATGGCAGTTGTTTATAATAAGAAAAAAAACGAAAAAAAAAAAAATTATTATAACAGAAAGAGAGTGGTGAACGTGCGGCGTTCTTAACTCTAATACTGTTGCCTCAACGCTCATTTGATTCAAGACGGATTTTCATTTTCTTTAATGCCCAAAAACAACAAATTTATTTATGTGATCAATATTTTTTGTTTTGTTTCTTGTTTTCGTTCACATTTTGACACGTAGAGACACTTTTATCGTGGTATTGTATAAAGTAGCGCCCACAATTCGTTCCCACCTCTTTCTTTTCTTGCCTTCTTTCAATCAACTATTTACAAAAAAAAATCGGAGAAAAAATTTGCCCCACGACAAAAATTCTGTTCATCAATATTAATTTCAGAATTCAAATTAATTTTCCGATACAACAAAAAAAAACAAAAGGAAATTGGTCTTTTTTCCCCAGAGATACATTTGCTCTTGCGCGCACACAGACATACAGACACATGAGTGAACAATTTAATTCAATCCTTTCCTTCTTTATATTTTCCAAAGTGAGAATAATTGAAATTTCAAAAACCCAAAGACGTTATTACAAAATTTAATGACTGAATTGATTTAGTTTTTGCTATTCTTTTGCAAGTGCACATTCTACGATTCAAACATGGCCTGAGAGTTTACCCGTCCGTATCAATCAGAATAAAAAAAAGCGAAAAAAAAAAATTAATAATGGAGGGAATGAGTGTATTTTTGTTTGAGATATAAAAAAAAATAGCAAACTGGATCTTTTGCATTCTTTCTCTCTCCGTTAATCAATCGCACAAACAGCCAGCGTTTGTTAATCTATATAAATGATTAAAGTGTGACTGTAAAATTATTAGCGATGGATCAGTGTTGTGTTTCAGTTATCGACTGTGCTGCTTCGACATCCCCAGTTTTCTTCTTCTTTGCTAGATCATCATCTTTATCAGGATTGTCCCACGCTTGTCGTTCACCAGAGCCAAATATAACGTAGAATGTTGCACAGACAATGTACACAGCTGCAGATATCATGAATACTACTTTCCATTTCGCTTGCGATATCTAGAGAAACAAAATGGGACATTAATTAAGTGGACCTTACAAAAGGAACTGTTTCAAACTACTTTAGTTATCAAAGATGCTAAACAAAGAAAACAAAATTGTGAAAGCATTGAATGTCATTAAATTTATTTAGATATTTCGTTTCATTGTACCTGTCCGGAAATTAACTGGCCAGCAGTTGTTGGCGCAAGAAGTCCAGCAAGATTGGCAAGACAATTAGTGAATGACATGAGAATGCCAGCAAATCTTGGTGAAATATCTAAATGATTGATTTTAAATCCAGAATAAATTCCACCATTGAGACCAATGCCAACAGTTAAAATTCCAACAGTTAACCATGGATTGCAGCCAGTATAAGATGCACCAACAAGTGCAAGTGCCGGACCGTATAAACCAATACTGTTGATCAATTTTCGTGATGTTGTATGAGTAAATCTTCCAGATGATATTAACCAATCAGCAACATGCGAAATTGACATTGAAAACATCCACATGGCAAGATACGGAAGCGCTGATACTGCTCCATTCTGCAAATGAACAAAATGTCATAAATCCAACGATGTAACCAGAATAACATGAACATTGATCACAGCACACATTTTTTCACATGAATTAATTGGAATAAACTTCACAGTTGGAAAATTGAATAACAAGACTAATAAATACTTACATATTTAATATCAAAATGTAAAATTTGCTTCATATATGTTGGTAATTCGGTCATTAATGTTTCATAACCATAATTATGTCCCATATGAGCAATCAAAATAGCCCAGAATGGTAACGATGTGATGATTGATTTCCATGGCACTGGTGGTGACTGCAGATAAACATCACCAAATTAATATAAACTTCGATACATAGATCAGATAAGAAATGGAAGAATCATACTCACAGATGATCCAGCAGAGCCCCAAAGTGCGCTCATAATATATTTCTTCTCATCTTCCGCGATTTTTGGATGACATTCTGGATCCTCATAAACCCAAATGAGGAATGCAATGCACCATAAAGCACCAACACCACCAAATACATAGAATATTGATGGCCATCCACCAGAAAATCCATATTTTGATAACAAGCCACTCAACGGCATTGAAACAACAGTTCCAAATTGTGCACCTATGATTGTTGAAGGAAAAAAAAAGGGAGAAAAAAATAAGGATGATTAGTCATGAACGTTTGAATGAATTTCTTTTTCTCATCTTTGAACACACGAAAATTCGAATGCACAAAGTAAAGAAAAAAATATCGATATTGGGCAATTGATTATGCATAATAATTTCAGATGAATAAATTCCAATTGTTTCATCCTTGATGGCATTTTGTGCGGCGCGAAGACTGGTGATGCGATGACTATTCGAATTATCTCGAACCCAACGGATAGGTGATGGTAGAAGTGTAGTGGTGGTAGGTTGGTTGGTAGTAAGGACACAGTCACGCGCCCGGAGCCGATAGAGGCATAGTTAACTGAAAGATTTGTGCATATCCATTGGTCTTAGCTTACCAGCATAAACAAAGGCGCCCATCCTGCTCCTCTCATTCGGTGGAATCCACTTTGCCAGCATTGCGTGCGTACAAGGCACGATTGGACCCTGCAATAGGGATAATCCATTCCTAGGGGGGAGGAAATATACCCGAACAATCAAAAAAAGCGTTCACACTTTGAATATTTTTTACTACATTTTTAAAAAAACATTTACTGAAATTTTTGTCTCAATTAAAATATCAAGAAATAAAATTCTACTTTTACCGTAAACCAATTTTAAAAAACAAAGAAGAATGATTCAATTTGGCTCTATGGAAAATGAAAAAGAAAATATTTCAAGTTAATGCTTAATTTATCATTGTTCAAATTTGGAATTAAATTCCTATGTGTTTTATTAAACACATTTATGAATTGACACCCAACCCACTGTGTGTTTCTTCTTCTATTGTTCACTTTTTCTCTCTATAATATAAACACTTTCAAAGAGTCGCACGTTCGAATACTTTTGTTCCTTTTTTTCTCTCGTTATATGAAAAGTTACTTACCTCGCCCAGACCCTGGATGAAACGAACGCCAACTAGCCATCCGATACCCCAATTGGCTGATATCGGTACAAGTAAACCAAATACTGAATTTATTAACATGCCAATGCCAAGGAAATATTTGCTTCCATAACGTTTAGCTAATATTCCAAATGGTATTTGCGTTATCACATAGCCATAAAAAAATGATCCCAATATAAGACCCTGCAGTTTTGTATCCCAAGGAAATGGTCCATCTGCAGCCTAAAAAAATAATCGGGGTTAGTTCATTCAATGAATAAAGACAAATTTCATTCTATATACATTGTAGATAATTCTATTTATTTGACGTACCGGATCTATTGTATTATTCCTTATTTCATTCTCAGGACATTCATTGAGAACAATTTCATCATGAGCTTCTTCACTTGCTGCTGTATGATTCACCATTGCGACAATTGCCACTGACATATTCGTTCTCATTATGTAGGCATTAGCCATCCCCAAGAACAGCATAAATGTCACAATGTGGCGAGATCCAATACATGCTGTAACATAAATATTAAAAGATATTTGAAATTACAAATTTTACAGCAGAGATTACAATTAATTTATCCAAGAAACTTAGGAAGAATCAACTATGGAAACTTTTTCGCAATATGTAGGAAAATACTTTGATTCTTTTCCTCTTCTTCATACAGATCAGAGGTGCTCTGAATCTGTCTGTCTATGTAAACGTAAGTGAAATAATATTGTTTGTCTTGTTGACACTTGACTAGACTTGATGTTTAATCTTGATTACATTATACATTCATGAACTAACACTTTCAATCTATTTTTCATTGAGTTAAAAATTCTTCTTTCCATTCCAGACGACAAAATAAAAGAAGTGAAATAACGAAACAAGACATTGCAAAGCTAATAATAATTTTTTTTCTTCAACCTGATTAACATCAACTGTAAAAATAAAAAGCGATTAATCGTGACATGGTTGATGGTCATCCGCCTACACATTTTCTCCTCATTCTTTCAACAAATTTATATCCAATTGACTCTCAAGTGACCGACAGCCACCCTAACACTATTATAAATTTCTAGTCACATATTCTCATAAATTATTTATGAAATCAAGTCCACCAATACATGTATCTATTTATTTATGTTAAATTTTTTTCTTCCACCCTTCGCAATTTTATGAGTGGAAAATATAAAAATATAAATTTCGTTGAAGAAATTTTTTGTCTTTCACAATTAAAAAGCAGAGATAAATGAAAATGTAAATGTAATTTTTAAATCTTCGCAAATTAAATGTAGAAAAATAATAAAATTTGTTTTGAATCACTTAAATGGGGTTTTACTTGATTAAACAGAATCATAATTACGCAGATTGACCTCACGCTACTGACCCTAAATTATTTCTTCGCTTTACTGTCTCTCTGTATCTCTAAATAAATACACATAAAATCACGTAATTTCAAGCAATCGTTGATTATGTTACATATAATATTTACGCCTTTGATTATCAAAGAAGAAAAGAAACATTTTCGTACAATAGAAAAAATAATTTCGTTACATCATGAATTATTTGAAGAATATAAATGAATAAATTACATATTTTAAATACATTTACAAGAGTATTTCTCAATATTGAGTGTCGTGAGTTCAATGGCGATGATGATAAATAACAGATGAAGGTCATCATCGCCAAGAGTTTATTGGCCGTGTTCCAAAGACAGAATTCATTTTTCTGTTCGATTCACTTAGAAAAACAACTCAAACTTGCAATTTTCCAATAAAACAACATTACATACAATTTAAATTATTTCTCTACATAAAATATTTTGTAGGCACTTCATCATATCAATTAACACGTGATGATAATCTTTATAATTATTCTACTGCCCTTTACCACAATTCGATTCATTATTTGCCAGTACATTTCACATCATTCAATTTTCCATCATTGAAAATTCTATTTAATTTTCAATTTCATTCAGTATAGAAAATTAATTAAATGATTTATTTGTACCAATCAATTAATAAGTCAATTCTAAATGACTTCGATGTGTCTAATGCAATAAAAATTAATAACCAAAAATTTCTATCACATTTTTTCCATATAAAATTAAATTTCTCAATCATCTTTGTGATTATCTGGTGATGCGCTGACAATTACATTGGCAATGAGATGAATGTCTTGTCAGCATATTGCCAATTGTCATGCAATACACATCAACAACGCATCGAATAAATGGAAAAAAAAAATGCAAATAAATAATTGTACCTTGGCAATGCGGGATTTTACAGATGATTCATCTAAACATTTTTCATTATCAAATTATTATAAAATGTAAACTTTTAATTTGCTATTAAACCTTTTTTTTACTATCTCCAACTGATTTCACATTTATTCTTCTTCATTCAACTCTTAAAACTCTTAATCCATCGTACAAATATTTATAAATTCGTGATTATACAAAGCTACGAAATAGGAATATAAAAGTCATAATTTTTATGACGTGAAGAAGTGGAATGAGGATGAACTGAAGACATGAAGTGAAATGACAGTGCAAATAACACGTGAATCGTTTATGTACACGTGAACATTGCAGTCTAGTCTGGCGATCGTTGTTATGCATAGTAATGATATGACGTCATATGTATGTGTATGGGTTCTTATTCGTGATCAACAGCTGCTAATTTAACGAGTTTTTTTTTATAGTTTGAGAATAGATGAAACATGAAGCAAAGTGGAATATAAAGTTATCTATAGTTAGGAGAAATTACGATTGTGTAAGATTACAATTTTTTAATGCTGTTCATTATTGTTCTACTTCGCCTTTTTTTTGTCAATATAAAATGATAAGAGCGAATGAATCAACATAAATACGTGGTCAATATTTGTTATGAACGAAACATTTTAGTTGGAGATGTAGAAGAAATTCTATAAATTATTTGATGCATTTGGGAATAAAATTGAGTGTCGTATCAGTCTGAGATTGAATTGGAATTTAATTATACTGCATTAGAGTTAAAGTTATTTTCAATAATGAAATACTGAGATGTTTCAATTGAGTTGGCTGAGTTTTTGTTTATACTGTCGTTAAATTTTCTTTTGTCTTGTTTTGTTGGTTATTTTTAGAAGTGTTCAACAAATTCATCAAGCTGTCAATGGTACTTGTTCTTATCTTTTGTTTAGATTTAAATTGTCTCGCTTTTGGCATCTAATGAGATTGAAAATAAATTTAAGAATCTTTTTTAAACATTGATATAAGAAGATTTTACTTTGATTGATTGGTAGAAGAATATTGTTGTTAATTTTATTAGATAAGTTTGGTTTAGTTATTTTGGTACGATAATAGATAATATAGAGCAATTCAGAAAAATGTGTTGACTTCTATTTCGTGTATTTTCAGTGTTTGGAATTTTTAAAACATGTTCAACGAATGAGACGATGAAATGAAAAAGAGAAAAATATAAAACACTATAAATCCATCATTTTATCTATAATAATTCTCCTCAAATTATGTCCGAATTTATTTATGAATTTTACTTCCACAAATAATTTTTAATGAATTGCCGAAATTGATTGTTCACCAAACTGGAGAAATTCTTGAATAAATCAAAAAGAAATAATCAAAAAAGTCTAATAAAATAATTCTATAGTAACATAAATCATCGAACCTATTGCTAAACATAATCTAACCCGCCAATTAATTACCCAATCGAATTCTGTGTCAAAAATTTCTATGCCAAGTCAGACTCTTCGCAATTGTTATTAACTCTAATTTAAAATAAGAACAATATTGAACTTCGCACTTGAGGAGAATTAACAAAAAAAAAATAAACACCAGAACAATAAACCGATACATGCACAAATGTTTAACAAATGTCTCTACATATACTTTACAAGTATGTATACCTTGCTATCTTTAAATAACCGCGCGCGAAGCTCAACCAGAAACTCTTCGTAACCATCTATATTCGAAAACATTTGGACACGCCAACCAGCGTGACAACACATTCAGCGATTCTCAAATAAATACAAGTCCAACGTGCGAAATCACATTTGGACATTCAAGACTACAGGTAAAAAAAAAATTAAACATGTGGCTATTTCACAAGGTTACCCGCAATAAAAGTATCAAATGTAGAAGATAAAAAGAAACTTGATAAAGCGAAAAGTTTGTGGTCTTCCTTAATATCTTCATATAATACTGAAGATATCTTTGTCACTATCAATCAGAAAAAAAAAAACGTAGAGTACAATTATAAACACAATCGAATTTGCTACAAAATTTTATCTAACTATTTTTTACATTGGATCTATAGATTTGGAGTTATTGGAGTTTTTTTCTAGCATTGACAGTGAACAATGATCATTCATCAGGTTTAAGAATGTGGAATTTTTCTCTACGAAGGTTTTATAATTTTCCTATAGCGAAACTACAATTTATTTCCTTCTGAACAATGAACAAAAACTGTAAACCTGCAGAATTTCCCTAAGTCATTTTGTTCCAATGGTATAAATGTTGTATAACAATTATCGGTAGCAATGAGAATCTACTAATCAGTATTTACAAATCAACGATGAATCATCTAACAAGAATGATATTAGTGAAGCGTCAGTGATTCCTCTAGCACAATCCACTCACGGAAATCGATAATGTAATCGGAAGAAAATGATATCTGATGATCAGCTGGTAGTTCAGAATTCTTAAAAAAAATCCTCTTTATATTTTTATCTAAAGTCACTTCTTTTATACTGAAAATCATTCTTGATATCTTTCCTAAAATGTTTTATCATAATTCTCCATTCTAATCAGAAAAAATGAGTAATTCATAAACTTTCTCATCTATTTATAAGAATGAATCATTATTTTTCTCGAATTAAGGAACCAACTAACCAAACTGCACAAGATAAAAACATAAATGCAATTACAGTGCATAAAATTTCAAAAAGTTTCATCCCAAAATCTCCTCGTCCTCTCACAATATTTTCCTTCATCTACAAAACTAATCCTCCAATTCCCCTAAACGCAAAGTTCAATTAACATTATAAAACAATTATTTTATTATGTTTAATTAGAAATATTCATTACCTATTGTCCTAATTGTACAGTCAAATAACAAAAAAACTAATATACAGAATTCCAATTTAACCATAATCTATATTAGATAGCAAGCCCCATAAAAGAATCAATGAAACAATGAAACAAAACCCTCAAATCATATAAAAAGACATGAAATTTAATTTGTTTTGCACGTGTATTCATTGCTCAACCAACAATTCAACATACTCTATAAAAAAAAATTCTAAACTCATCAGCGTGACTATCACGAGTTAACATATATAAATACATATGTAAAAAATAAAACAAAATTCGTCTCTGTCTTTCCTCAGTCCACCTCACTTCCTTTCTTTACATATCAACCGCTCAAACACAATGATACACCCGGCTTACAGCAGTGTACTATTTTCATATATATATAATAATACAAAAGCACATTTGGATAGCGGATTGGCGCGTACAATGTGTTCTCGGATTACGCGACTGACCATGTTCTCTTCTCTCTTTCAAAACATTTCTCATTTCCAAATGGCCATATTACAATAATTTGTAATACAAAATCGTGCAAATAATGCAATTCAATCATTCAAATTCACCTATAAAAACGAGAAAAGAACAACAATATAATAAATATACCAGTTTCAACAACAATTGATGAACAAAATAACTTGACTATTCCTTTGGTGTTAATACCCATATATGTATATGTGTGTGTGTTTGTGTGTTGTATACCTCGCTGATTTTTAAGTTGTCTTTCATTTTCATCCAAACCCGGCTGCTCCCATACTAGCACGTGGCCATTTCTCCCACGATTTTCGCCGTTCATATTCTGTCCTCCACTCATTTCTCGTTCAATTAATTTAATCAATAATTAAAATTCTCTCAACACTCGACGATTAATTAATCGACTGTGTCAAATCAATACAATTTATTATCAATTGTGATGGTTGATCAGTTTGAATTATGTTTCACGTACTGTACAACGGAAATACAAATTTTTACTTCAAAATGTCGGTAATTTTTGTGATTTTTGTTATTTTATTGTTACCGATATATAAATTTGTTCTTAAATATTTGGAGAGTTTTAGATTTGTTATGGAATTGTGTATTAAATAGTGAGAAGTGATGGTAATTGGAAGAGAGAAGTCGGTAGGAAAAAAATAAATGAAAATACAGCGAAAATGGATTGGTGGAATTTTTTCTAAAATGTTAAAAATCGAACACACGAGTATCGTTAGCCGTGAATGAACCGACAACTGCGTAAAGACGACGGCATCGCGACGACGGGAGGTATTCACATATACAATTGTGTTCAAATGTGTGAGAAGTTGTGTATGAGGAGTTTTTGTCGTGTATGTGTGTTTGTATAGGTTATGTTGGAAGCCGATAGCGACGATTATTCGTTTGTGTGTTGTGTGTGTGAGATAAATTTGTGTTTGAGTGTCGTGAGAGCACGCAAGTAATGAGAAATGTGATTGGTCGTGTGTTATTTGCGTTTGTGTGAGTCAATATTTGTGTGGCTTTGTGTATGTATGAGCATGTGTTGCGTATGTGGGTAACAATTGTGTGTGTTTGTATGTGTTGGAGTTTGAAGAGATGGGAGAAGTGGCTCCCGCGCTGTTGACCAATGTGATCGTGAAATTGAGAGGTTATGGCATATCCGCCATGTTGTGGATGATTTTGCAAACTTTGCGCGCGGTTTTTTAACGGGTTTAAATTGAAATTGTTTGAAATTAATGAAATTGAACGTTTGATGTAAATTTTTTTGCTTTTAAAGTTTGGAGATATAAATTAATAGTTTGAGAGCGGAATTATTATTGAATATTTTCATTGAACGAATATTATGAATTTTCGTTTAACATTATTGTTTGATATTATTATTTACAGTTTAAAATATAAACATGACTGCGTAAAGTGAGCATATCAATCATTAAAATTTCCATCCGCCTAAAATATTCTGATAAAAGTTTAATTAATTGTTGATAATTGTGTTATAAAGTAGGAGTGATTGAATTCACTGCATTCGAATGACTTTAATGAGATGAATAAACCGAAACAATCGAAGGAATTAATTATGCAAAATATCTATAATTAAGATATTGAAATAATTAAATGTGACATTCAGCAAAGCAATTTTTTTGTTAAGAGGGGAAAAAATTGTCTGAAATAATCAGACCTTGTGAACGACAAAATGTCCTCAACGCTATTTATACTGAACATAAAAAAGAAGAATTGTGTGAAAAAATTTTTCGTTCATATTTATAAATTTCATTTTAATGTTTAAAATTCATTGGAATATTTATTGCAATAATTAAAGATCAATTGATCAATCAATTGTAACCAGACATGACTCGACTTCCTTCGATTGTTATCAATTATCTCTGTATGTTATTTTTTTTTGTTGCGATATCTCCAAGGTTAACCAATAATCTCACTTCGTTGTTTTTTTCATTGTTATTTAATTTTTACTATTTCAATTTTCACTTTTTTCACATATTGTAAATTGAATTTTAGGTTATAAGGAACAGAATGTGAACTAAAATAACACGGAAATGTGATCGTGATAAGAAAAGATTAAATTTTAATATTTATGTTTAAAGTGTACGTTAGATGATATGAGGTGAAATAAATATCACATGGAAATGTTTGAAAATGAATAAATAGATAGGAATGTTCTTACAGAGAGATAAGAATTGTCAGTCAGTGTTATGATATTTTCATTATTAATTTCGTGTTATTCTAATAAAGTCGATTTTATAATTTTCCTTTGAAAATGTAAACCTTCGTTGATGTTATTATAAATTGTATATGAGTTTGTAAATCATTTGTGAATGTACGTCGTGATGATAATTATTTATATCGTACTTTAATAATGGGAGTTCTTTAAAGCGAGAGAAATTAATAAATTAAATAATAATTCTTATTTGTGCGACGAATGGAAACAGATAAGGGGAAAGTGAATGAGATATGGAAGAATTGAGAATCGAATGTGTGAGAGATTAAAATGAGAATTTCATTGTAAATTGAAATTTGTTTAGTATTGTTATTCTTTATATGTTTGTGATCTATTTTATATTCTAAATTCGGTAAATTGTTATTTCTTTTGCGCTTTTAGTTAAGTATATTTAATTTATTGATTTATTTCCACATTGTTAACGTTATTATTATTTTGGCATTTGATTTTCATTAATTTTGACATTTCATTCATTTACTTGTGGAAATATTTGTTGGCTGGAAATTACATTCACACAAATAAACTTACATGTTCATAGCTAAATATAAAATTTTTCAATATGTGCCAAAATTTATTGCTCAAGTTGCTTTATTATTAAGTTAAAATATTGTACCCTTGGCCTTGACCCTCAGGGTTGATGTAAATTTATTCTGTTTCCGAATACATTGGGATAATATTTTTTGTTTTGGTTCCAGAACGATTTTGCTTGTTATTGGGAAAAAATATTTAGAAAAATAGTTTGATAATTCTATTCCTATTTGTTTAAGTTGAGTGAAAGTATTCTGAAGACGTTCGTTCAACTCAATGCTGTTATTGAAATATATTAAAAAAAATATGATCCACCGAGAATTGATTAATTTATTTTGAATAGGAACAAAACAAATTTCAGCATTAAATTATTTTTTCCATGTCGGCTGACCTCATATCTCGAAAAGTTATCATCAGATTGACTTCAAACTTACAACAAATATTGACAATGTGCGTTGTTACAGCAGGAACTATCAGTTCTGCCATGTCTTTTTCTTTTATATCAAAATTCTATGTGAAATCTCAAACGACCAAATTTCCTTCATAACCTAAAAATTGCATTTTAAATTTATCATCCAAACTATAATACATTTTTATTCCCAAATTAACCAAATCATCTGTTTGACCTGATTCTCAAATCTAATCAATCCGTCGCTCATCTGCAAATAAACTTGTTGATATTCACATTTAAATATAAAGAAATAAAAAAACATTATCCATCAGAGATATTTAAAAAAATTTCATTATTCCACTTCGATTATCAAATTGCCCCTCTCTATAAATATTCCATGCTCAATATATTCACATCATTCTCTTTAAGCTTCATGACAAACTCAAAGATAATTATAATTGAATCACCTCAAATATGATTATAATTACTGAAACTACTTCAATGAATGACTCACAAATTCTAATAAATCATGCGCATTTAAAATTGTTCACGACAACTTCCAAGAATAAATTCTTCTGGCTTTTCAATTCTAGATCCATTCACAATAATATTCTTCATCAATTCTATTATAGAAATAACAATCACAATGGAATATTGGGCGCCATAAATTATATCTAATGGCAAAAGGTCTTGGTCAAACAAATTAAATAAATTTCTGCACTGAATCAAAAATGGATGGTAAAATCCCTACGTTGATAACCATCAACAGCTGATTCGATACAGTATTTTCAACTATGAATTAACTGACCATTTCATCCCAATGTTCTATTTTCAATTGTAACAGTAGAAACAAAAAGGGACTAGAAAATTATCCAACTGGATCTAACAATTGTATAGAAAATAATTGTGATCATAAAAATATATTGTTCTTTGTATTGAATCAAATTATGTATTATTTGTAACATAAATTTAAATTTACTGATAGAAATATTTTAATTTTATAATATGGGCAATTGTGTGGTATATTTAACACTAGAAATAATTGTGAATGCAATGGTGGGACAATTATCAATGGTAATTGTATCGTACAAGGTCATGAATTAATTATTGCATGACTCGATGCAATGGACGAATATAACAGAAATTGTATATAAAGCAAAATTTTTCTTTAGCAAAATTACATTCATGAATTCTTATGTCATAAATGTTATAAATTCTTATGCCAAAGTATGCGATTGTGATTGCACAAAAAATAAAAATATTCAAAAGAAAGAATTTATATATAATAATGATAAAATTAAAAATGAGAATAGAAATAATAGAATAGCCAGACATAGTGTTATAATTATAAGTATTGTATTCATGATAACAATAATAATGTGAGAGTGTGATTGGATGATTTGTGCTGACGACTGATCGTCGACTTTGACTCGAGCTATTTTTAATATCCGCTTGTGTAATTGGATTTGGTGTACGCATTTGTGATTCAATGTGTGTGATATAAGTTTGATTTTGTGATTATAAAAAATATTACAGAGCTTGAAATTCAATCGGTAAAATAGTACGACACAATTTTTTATAATTGTGTATCAACGGTAGGTAAGGTCGTTTTTACATTATCTAATAATGATAAGCGCGATTTTTTAACATGATATTAAATGAAGTGTTTCAATGAAATTTTTTTATTCTATTCAAAAAAGAAAATTTAATATTTTTCCAAGTAAATATTAATTTTTTTCGTGTTACATCAAAGAAAGAAAATTTCCTTTTGTTTTCTAAATCTGTTAATGATAAAAAAAATCCCTGCATATCAATTGGTGAATGAGAATTTTTTTTTTGATATTTACAATTGTGAATTTTCTAATTTATTCAATTAGTCCGAATGAAATTTGGCAAAATAAATAACACGAACATTCGGCAGTTATTTTATACATGTGCGTGTTTTCTTAACTCTGTACGTGTTGTATAAAATGAGGATGTCGACGATTTCCTGATTATCCGATTACACATACGACACTCCACGTCTTTTAAACCCACTGAAATGTGTCAAGTCTATCATTATGTATATTATTCGTACTATCCATTTCAAGTGGCACGTTCGACCCTAATAAACACACATAACCTATACGTGTACGAATCCATAATGTGGATGAGCAAAAGCGAAACTCTCTATGTAAGAATAAACCGGAAGCCCGAAGGTCGCAAATTACAACTATAAAATCATTCAATTCAGTTAAATTTCATTGGTTTTTTTCTCTCTCTTCGTAATTGATGATTTGATATCATAGGATAAATAATTTTACCATATTAACTATGGTAATAAACAATTGAATTAGCACTTAAAGGTCATTCAATAATCACAGTTGGAAAATCCTGTATTGGAATTTCTACATAAAATTATGATTGGATTCATTTTCGAATTCAATTCACCAATTTTCATTGTCGATTCCTTAATTTTGACGATAAAATGGCGATCAAGTGGAGTTGGTAAAAGTATTGATCAAAAGTTTATTTGATCATTGGAAAAATAACTAAACGAAGAAACACTTTCTTATAATTTTCGTTCAAATGAAAAATAAATTACATCAACACTCCTCAATATATTTACATAAATTATTCGTCATAAATAATTTTATGATGTATTAAGAATAATATTTGAACAAAACAATAAAACAAAAGAAAATGATCTTCTATATAAGAAAATAGGGAAACATTTTTCATTTCTGTATTTCTAAGAATTATAACGTTGGAAATATAAAAGGAAATACCAATGTCTGGATTAGAAGAAAATATTTTCAAATATCCCATGTCATATATTCAACCGGTTCAAGATTTTAGATGCCCTCATCGATTGCTGTTGAAGATAAGACTTTCCCTTGTTAATAGAGGAAGATAGATAGAAGGGAGAAACTTCGGTTGACCATTTAAATATTTTTTTTTTCTTTCTAGGTAGTAAAATGTATAACTATGTTATAACTAAAGTGACAATCTTATGGTTGTTATCACCACAAAACTTTCTAGCCCGGCGGCGTATTTGTGCCCCTGTGTTAGTATTGAAACAAATGAGCTATGCCTTTGTGTTCTATTGATGTCGTGAAGACAAAAATGAATATAAACCCTCACAATAATAATTTTCTACCGACATTTATGGTATTATTTTTCTTAGAATTTTGTCTTCTCAACAATTTTGCTATCTGACAAACCACCTTGTAATTTTCCAAGTTATTATATAATTATATGAGGAAATTTAGCATATTTTTTAATTGAAGAAAAATAGTAAAAAATTTGTTGGGTTGATGAATAAGATTTTGTGTAATTGTTCATAAGAGATTACTTCATAGTGTAATCAAATGAAGTGTGAGTAATTAGCATGAAGTTTGTAATTAGCATCAATACACAAACAGTCCTGTCATTAATTCAATCTAAAACTATTTGTTGATATTTTTTTTTCACTGTCATTTTCTTTCACAGTTTGGATTAATTTTGGATCATTTCTTTTGGTTATAACTCGAGAACTAAGCGATGTACAAAAAATTTCCATGGCACTTTTCGATTCAGTATAAAATTTTGCATAGAATGAGATTACGATCGACTCTCTACAACAAATAGAACCGGAGATATGAATTATTGAAGTTGGAAGTTTTACATTCTTCTGTAAATAAGATTTTCCAACATTCTTCCGTCCATAACTCAATTTCCACGAATCGCTCGACAAAAATTCAAGAGATATAGTTTAAAGTCAGCAAACAGACGAAGAAAAAGAGCTGCCACTCATTTCTCAGTGTCGAATGTCTCCCGAGAAATAAAAATACAAATGAAAGTTACAATAACAATACTGAAGTAAAATTCAAAGAAATTGTGAAAAAGACAAAGTATTTGTTTCTTCAAAAATATAAAAGAAGTGATAACACCTGAATACATATTTTCCCGATATGTTGACTCATTTATGTTCAAATAAATAAATATATCTATACACACATCCATTCATATCTACATACAAATACAAATCAACTCGGAATTGTTTGTCGCAATCGAGTATGAATTATTCAATGAACGTATCGATGGAAACATTCGAATTCACCTGTTCAATATATTTACATAAATATATTGAACAGGTGGGCGAGGAATCATCACGACAACGCACCAGCATAAAAAAATACCATGAGAATTGAATAAAAAAAATGTTTGAGGAACAAATCACTAACAGAAGGCCACGTTTAGATTCCTCAATGAAGGTCAACATTATTCAACCGTAAATCCTGCACTTGAAACTTCCACAAATTCTTCTATCCCTTTTAATTCTCATCATTATATCATCAAATCAATAAAATATTCCATAAAAAAAATACAATTCAAGAATTAAAATACATCTTTGTGCTCACGATTTTCAAACAATTAATTAAATAATATTGAATATTAAATTTAAATTTAAATTACTAATTCAAAGCGATAATATTTTTTTTGTTTTGTATAAAAGAGAAAAAGGCTATTTCTATAATAAGTGATTAAAATATACTTGAAACGTGTCATCGACACTGAAGTAAATATTTATATCCATATAAATAATAATCTGCGTAATTTTGTTTTTAATATCTGTCACATTTTTTATAATTAATTAGAATTACTTGATTTAATTACATGCCATGTTTTATCTGAACTACATGTAATACACTAAATATATATTACTAGAAAATCATATGGGTTTGAAGGCGCAAAAATAATCGCTACTTTCTGCTACACCCTAAGACGATAAACATTAATGTTAATAGCTGTTTCTAAGCAGACTTTTAATCGACATGTTAACTATAAATACATGAAATATAAATAATCAAACAAGCTATCTTATTTAATCGCTTGTATATTCATTAATAATATCGAATAATTATCTTTAAAATCAATAATTAATTCATCAACATTTTCATTCTATTACATGGGTAATTATTGGCAATAATTTACTAACACGAATTAATAATTTTCAAGAATTGATATTAAATAAAAGAACAATTAACTATTCTTCAATGTTTTCTGTAATATTTTTTAATGTTGGTAACTTTCTATTTTCACGTTGTCCTTTATTTTAAACTTGAATTGAGAAAAGAAAAAAAATTAATATACTTTATCTCTTCTGTTTGTTCAAGTTTTATTTTATTTCGCTTTCACCTTTTATTTTGTCATTTTTTTTTGTTATTCATTGAATGTGTATCTGTGATTGTTCTTTATGCATTTCTTTCTTTTTTTTCCTTATTTATTCTTTCATTTGTTTATTTATATGTGTGATAAGTTTGTGAATTATTGTGTGCGTGTTGAAGGTGAAGAATTTTTTAAGTGCCAGTGAAATATAATTCAATATGTGGAGAAAGTTTATTTGTGAGTTTGTAAAAATATATCCATGTACTTTTGTTATTTATTTATGTTTGAATGTGTGATATATCGATTTGATAATTTAATTTCTGATAAAAAATGTTAAAGAAATAAATTTTCCAAACTTTCCTCAAACTTGTTTTTAAAATGAGAAATAATTTTGCTTGTAATTTTTATCTTTGTTATTTTTATTTGAGTTAATTTTTTTTTATTTTTCTTCTTCTCTTTTTCAACTTCCTCTTTTATTATAAATTAATTCAAATTGTGCGTAATGTTTTATAAGCAGTCTGAGATGTATGAGGTCATGTGTATCAACTGGATGATCATAATTTATCTAATCCAGTTGTTTTTATGTGTATTTTTATATATAAATCTATGGTGAAACCTGTTTCCTGACCATCAAATGAATAGACAGAAACGTGTTACAGTATGACGTAGAAGAAAAGTTTTATATTCGTTGTAGACACCTGTTGCTCCAGTGTAAAACTGGTTTTGTATCTTTTTTTAATTCTTTTTCTCTTGATTTTTCATTCTTTATTTCATTCGTTCACTGTAAATCTTCCATTGAGGAATAAAATACAGCAATTGAGATGCACAATTATTACCACGTTGTAATCGATATTGATAACGTTGGATTTTTTTATGGGTTTAAAAGCGATATAAAAATTTAATAGATATGAAATATTGCTGATTAATTTGTTCTAAGAAATAAATAATATTTACAACATTTCTAATATTTTTTTAAAGTTTAACGTGAAATTTTTATTAGAATCAGAATTTTAATTATTACAAATTTATGTAAAGAGATAAATTTCGGTAGTTCTAACATTAGAAATTAATGCAATTCATTAACCTACATCGAAAGTCACATTAAAAAAAAAAAGAACCGGTTTGAAATTAGTTGGAAAGATTTTGATCACTATCGGTACAATAATTAACTAAAAATTAGTAGCGATTACAAATTATTAGTCGAGATATCAACACTTGTGTCAATGTTCGTAATTTTTCACACTGTTCAATAGAATAACCGGGTACGGTAACGAGTTTGTCACCCGTATATATAAATTACATTTCCACTGACATAAAATAACTGAGATAATCAGTCGAAGGTTCTTGTCTGTACTAGAATTTTTTTCTTTTTCCAACCGGTGAAATATTTCATTTTCTTTTTTTATAATTTATTATATATTTAAAGATTTTTAATCTTCGTCATGAACATCAACCTCATCAATGCCCATAAAAATATGTAACAATTATGAAATGATTAAACGAAAGTTCTATCAACTTCTGTCACTCGTTTAATTAACGATGATGTGAATAAACGAGATTATTGTTTATTCTTTTGTTTAAATATCCGTTTTTACCATAAAAATTAAAAACAGCTCAGTCAGATTTCTAAGAATTAACTGTAAAGATTTATCTAAATCCATAAATTATAAATTATGAATTTAATTTGTAAATTTCCATCCCACAATTATGATATAAATTTTATATTTCTTAATTGCATATTCTAAATCATAATAAACTTCGCAAATTGATAAAAAAAATCCCAAAATAATAATAAAATTATTAATAACATAATTTATCATCCAATAATTGATAAATCTAATTAAATATTTTTGTTAGAAAAGAATTGATAATTTTTCTCAAATTCTAAAGTAAATTATCACAATCACATTCAACATAACTGAATAAAACTTGGATCATTATCAAGTAATTTTATTTATACACAAAAACCAAATTAAATATTAATTATTCAATGTTGAATATGAAAAATATTCAATTATGATAATTCTAAAATAATTCAAACAATTCATTGTAATTAATTTGAGCAAAAGTTAAACAAGTTTAACATCAATTTAAAATTTATATGACTCAACTGTATCATTTGTTTAATTGCTCTGTCGGAATAATGTTTGTATAGTGAGTGATTTGTTAAGGAGTGGAAAATAAACAGAGAAATAGATAAATTACTTGAAACTCAGCAGTTCATCTTTGTGCAATATGTGTGTAAAGTGTTTATGCCGATGTGGCCTTGACACATGAACACATACACATAAATATATTTCAAAGTAGTATTGGAATAATTTCAGTAAAGAGGCGTGTACGGAAATTGGTGCTGGATAAATGGCACAGAGTGAATACACTACACGTTCATTTTTATAGCCAATGTAACGTCGACGTACTGAGTTTATTACCTCGTTTTTTTTACACTCTCTTGCCTGTTTTTTTTCTACGCCTTATTTGTTTTTTCTTTCTCATTTCATTACTTTGCATGAATCATTTTGGCTGTACTTGAAAGCAATGCAAAATTGATTTTGGAATAATTTTTCTATTTATAAGGAATAATTTATGTGATTGGAATTGATGATGTATAGAGCTGTCGTAGTTGATAGATAGAAAAATTAAATTATGGTAAAATAAGGAAGGAATTTTTTTTTCTATTCAGCTTTAGATAAAGTGAGATTGGATATTTGTATGTAGGATTAAGTTTGTTTGATGGAATTATTTGGATAAAGATTAAATTAACCTCGGTGGATAATATTTCGTTTTTCAAATCTTCATTTTATGTTGTTAAATATTTTTATAGAGATTTTCCTGAAATTGTGTCGGAGAGATTAAATATTTTGGATTTGTTAATTCAGATAGAAACAATATTTAATATTTTTTTCATTGTTGCAAGTTAATAAATAAATGACAGAATTTCTTTTCTTGTTCAAATATTAATTTCAGGCTGACCATAAAATACGAAGGAAATTGAAGTTTATTTTATTTATTAAGTCTTCACATGACGTATTTGTCTTCAATTTTTGATAATTACATAGTGAGCTTGGACTCAAAGCGATGACTAAAACGAATAACGATAAAAAAAAAACACCACAAATAATGATAATATATGAACGAAAAAATAGATAAAAATAGTCATCCATTGTGAATTCATGAAATTCTAAAGTTTTTCTATATTCTTAAGAAAACCATTGACAAGTCAGCATCAAATTAAAAGAAAATATTTTCCTGTTACTCAAAATTTATCACTTCAATCCGAATGAACCACAAAATCCAAAAATAAATATCCAACTAATAATAATTAATATTCTAAAAATTCAATCCTATCAACAAATCAACCGCAAGATAAATTAAACTACGAGCACATTCAAGGTAAGAATTTTGCCAAGGCTAAAACAGTTTTGAATTGAATATTTTCATGGCAAAACCGCAATAAAATTGTTCTTTTAGATTATCCCAATAAAAATAGATAAATTAAAAGAAATATAATGAAATGTTGTAATTAAGATAAATAATTTTCTGTGCACAGATATTTTCAAGTCAATAAATTTCATGACGCTTTCAATAAATCCATTAAATCTCAATATAATTTTAATTCATTTGAAAAATAAACCATGTGAATAACGTAGAATATACTGCGTTATACATTTATTTGTTTATTTATTCATTCATTCATTCATTATTGTTATCATTGTCGTTATTATTGTCGTGCATAATTGCACAATTTATAATAATAAATATCTAAATAAAACTCCAGCCGCGATAGAAACATTGCAAAGATTTATAAAACGTTAGCGTTGGAATTATAAATATTATAAGCAATGATGTGAAAAACAAAAATATACTCAGGATAGGTCAATGAACAGAGTTGTGACGCATCAACATTTGCACGTATGAATATAAATACAATATTATTTTGCTCATTTGTGTGCCAGAGAAAGTCTTTTGTAACGTTATAAATCCGGCATAAAGAATGAATTTGTATATTCAAATTGAAACATTCTTCTTCCTTTTTAATTTTCTCACTTTTGAAAGTTTATTATTTACTAACAAAATATTATTTTGTGTCAAGAACGAATAAATACAGCTTGCAAAAAAATCCAATACATAAATTATTCATGACGAAGACAAAAAAATATTATATTTATATTTAATCAACCGAATTGTGAGAATGAAGAAAAAAAGAAATAAGTTCAGACACGTGTGCTCTCATTTCCTTGAGGACTTGAACGAAAATTGTGTTGAATTGTTTGTTATTTTATTTTCTCATTATTTATATTCAGTTATTCAATTAATTATTCATATCCATTCAATGGATAAACAGAAGAAGATAAAAACGAATGAATTAATTGTTAAAAATATTATTTAAATAGAATAAAAAGAAATATTTGTAAGCTCACCTTTTGGTGCACTGACTTCTGCCTCGAAAACATGAGGAGGTTTCTTCACGTCGTTCTTCATTGCCAGCCCATTTTCCACGCCCATTTTCGTTATTTTATTTATCAATAAATTCTTTCAATTTAAATAAATATTAAATACAATGAAAATTAATTGTTGTATAATCGAAAACCAACTGAATTAATTCAATACAAATTTAAATTTTGCAAATTGAAATAATTCTTTGATAAATATGAAAGAATTAAAATTATTGAAATATCGAAAATGCTCCACGTGGGATGAGTTAATTTATATTGTAATTTTTGTGATAGTGGTCACTATCGTGCCAGCGTGGTCACTGTGTCACTGGCAACAAGCCGACGCAAGCCACGACACTTTAGACTGCTTTAGACCTACCGACACCTCACGTTACACCAACCAATCAGAGTATTTTGCCCCCCTCTTTAAACTCTCTTCTGTCAATTTATCTTTGTAGTTGTATATACACGCAGATATTTACACATACAGGAATTCATCCCCACTAAAAACAATTAACACATTCATTAAAGGTGTGCTCAGTACTACACATACGTAATTAAATCCAAACTATATTTCAAAAAATATTTTGGTGATTATGTCATGCACAAACACTTGTACAATATCATCAGAGTCATTTTTATAATGTCATTAAATCTATTGATTAAATTTCTTTTTTTTAGTTTCGTAAATTTAGATATAGACTGAAACGTGAAAAAAAAAAAGAACAAAAGAGAATGACTTTAATGATTTTATATTTGATTGGTGTTATTTATTAGTTTTTTTTTTTTCCTTATTTTTTTTCCCAGTCGAATTTTTAGTACTTAGTATTTGTCACTGCTTATTCACAATTTTGTATAACTACTACACAATGTTTTGTATAGTGATTTCTAGTGAATTTTTTCTTTTGTTCAACAGCTCATGTTTAATAGCTGCATTTTATTTCTAATAATCTGTGTAAGGAAAATTAGAACAATGAGAATTGAAGAATGATAAATGATTGGGGGAAGTGATGTATTGTTGTAAATATTGAGGAATTGTAATGGAAAGAAATATTTTTTAATTTATGATTATTTGTATGAAGTTTATTTTGTTGGAGACTTTTGAATTGTTATAGGTGAAATGATATAATTTAGTTCATTCTTTTTAATTATCTATTTGTGAGGTTGGTTTTTTTTTGGAAGATCGTCTATTTATCTACTTCCGGTATTTATGTAGTCTCGGAAGAGTTAATGGGGGAATTGGTGTAGTGGAAGAGCAGGAATTTTTAAGATGAAGAAAAAAAATTGATGGATTAACAAATTTTGAAGTTGATTTTTCTTCAATAAAATTTCTTGATATGGCGTTTATGATATCTCAAGAAGTTATCGGCGGAATGAGTCTGTATTCAGCACATATATTGTGTGGATAATGTTTTATCGCAAGTTCTATCAGTCTTTCAAAGTCTGCAATAGTTTATTTTTAGCATGACTGTTCATTAGAACAATATTAAAACAAAAAAAAATTCACAATAACTCAAATCTATCTAATGCAAAGAATAAAAATTGATTGTTGTTAATTTAAATTTAACTACTTTTATATAATTATGATGGACATAATTTATCATTTATCAATTCTAATTATTCATAAAATTTACAAAGAAAAACAATATAAATAATAAAATACACAAAATTTTCCATAAGAAAATCCAAAATAAATTTCCAAGAATAAATTTATCAGTTTAAATTTTTCCAGCTTACATTATCACCTGCAACATCTCATAAACCATTAAACAATGCAAAAAAACAAAATGAACAATTACTCTTAGAATTATTTCCTCAAAGAATTATTACGAAAATAAAATTAATTATGCAAACGCATTAAAAATGTCAACATTAAAAATTTACTCGTCATAATTTCTTCATCGGCATTCACTTCACCTCTTTCACCTACATCTTATCCTCATTTTTATTTTCATCCCATTATTATTTCTCTTTTCTTATCAAACTTTTAGAATTTGATAAGAAAATAAATCCAACAAGGGGCACAACAGTTCATGCGCCAATCATCGACTGTGCACGCGCATTATACACCTCGATTTCTTGAGTACACGCCAATCAACACAACGGCAATGATGATGTTGATATTGAATTAACCGACGTTATCACATCTAGAAAAAAAAAAGCCACAAATAATAATGATAACAATAGCCAGAGAAATAATAATAAAATTATTGACATTGTATTGCAGCAAAATATGAAATAAAATCTAAGACATTAAATATTGAAGACAAAACATTTAAACAATTAACTTTTTTACAATCTATTGCGTGTGAACATATTTAATATTGAGCAACAGAAAAATTTTCTTTGAGTCATTAGTCCACTTGGCCTAATTGCACATTGACGCCGATGATTTCCATCGATAATTTATACAAGAAAAAGAAATAAATTCCATAAATTTTTGCGGTTATTGTTGGTAGAGATAAATATAATGACTGTCATTGTCACGTGAATTTTGTAGTGTTGAGAGAAATAGTTTTATGTTTCGTATCATCTACACACGTGAACAGATCATAAACAATTTTTAGTATATTTTTATCACAGAATATCTCGTGTTACTGATATGAAATTAATCGTAAATAAAATCATTTGATTAACACCCCCACAATCACACTTGAGAAATTAACAAAGAGAAAATGATATTCAATAAACTATAATTTTCCATTAATTATATTTATAATTAACAGTAAAAGAATTTATCTTTACAATTCTTTTTTTTCTGCATTTTGTTTATGAATATTAATTATTCTGTATTTATTATTATGTGTCATTGAAATTTTACTTTCCATTCTTTCAATGTAGTTAGAATAAATGATTGATAAAAAAACAAAAGGACTGTTACAATTGTTTGAAAAAAAAATAAATAAATAATTTATTGTACTTAATTATAAAATTTACTTTCAATATTTGAATGTACAATTTATCTTGAGAATTAGTTAAAGAATTTATTCATGTTTATATTATTGTATTTTATTAGCTGATGGAAAAGCACAGACTGTTTATAAAGTTCAACCAACTGGATATGAGTGCAGATATAAAAATAATAAATATGTGTGAGAATGTACCGGGTGGTGTAGGGTAACATTGATGTAAAGCCAACAGCAATTGTAGATAATAAATGTACAATTTCGTTCCTTTTCTTTTCAATTACAGAATTTAATTCTCAATTATATTATTATAATAAATTGGCAGTTGTATGAATTCATTTTTTTATTTGTACCAAGAATTTCTTTTCGTGACTGAAATTATCTTATAGTTTGTCATATTGAGTTTGCATGTTCAGACCTGTAGTTGATTTTCTATCTCTTTTTATCGAATATTTCAATTGTAGAGAATGAAATTGAACATTTTTGTCATTTTACAAATATTAATGGAGTTGTGATGATAATTATTATTGAATTTGATTGAAAAAGGTGTTTATTTATGTTAATTTAGTGACTGTATTGATTTGTAGAATTTAATTATTCATAATTATTAATAAATGGATTAATTAAGTTGATGAAATAATACAGAATGTTGCACTTAGTTTTTAATACATTTTTTTTTTCTCTTTTCTGATATTCAAGTGTTAATTTTTTTCTTTCTATTTTGTCAAGGATAATTAATTGTGTAAGAGAAAATGATTGTGTTTTACACTCTATTTTATTCTCTATTATTAATTTATAATTGTGAGTCGTTACGTTTAATTGACAAGACCACAGGAGACTTTATTGTTGACGTGACAACATTATTATATGCAAGATCGAGAATGACAGCATTTTTTTGCATCAATCAAGGTGATAATCAATGCATGCAAGTGCAATTTTATTCTTATCTTAGCAGTTGAGAATTGAGTGGTTTTGTTGTTATCATTATAATCATTTTAATTTATTAACGTATTAGATTTCATTTTATTTTTAATTTCCAGCATATAACTCGCAATTATTTTTATTATTTTATCGTATTTTTAATTATTCAACTTATTTGATCATTTTTACAATGGAAATTTTAAGATATTAAGCAAAATTGTTTAAAGATTTTATTTTTACTTAAAATATTCATAAGATGAATTTGCAATTAAAATAGTTTGATTACATGAAATTGAGCTGGAATAATTAACAAACAGAATTGTTAAATTATTTTTCAGATGCAACAATAAAATTTTCAAAACAGATGTCACAACATTATTTAATCCATGAAATAAAAAACATTTCTTTACCAGTGAATACCAATGAATTATCATCAAAAGTATCATCACAAAATTTTTTTGTCTTAGATCTTGATTGTCCAAATGCTGAAAATTTATTGATCCAGGTATGAATAACAGAATGAGTGAAGAGAAGAAAAAAAACACCATTGGGATTGATATCAGAATTGGAAGAAGAGAGTAATTTCTAAAATACTTTTTCAAATTTTTATTTCCATTATGTCAATCAATGGCTTAACTATTTTTTTTTATTTCTTCTTTTTTGCTATGATTTATTATCCTAAGTCTATTTGTCATGAATTTCTACACGAGACATCAGTGATTAATCTGATGATTCAACTAAGAAAAAATATTTGTTTTTGTATATTGGCAGCTGGAGGAATTTTATTGACTCGATGTTAATCTTTATTCCAACAATACTTTGCCTATTCATATTTATAAATCTATCACCAAATGACCTTGTGAATAATATGAGGAATCCGGATCTATTGAAGAGATTTGAATTATCTATTACCCAACTCTCTTTATATAAATTCGATCATAATTTAACTAGCCATAAAAAATGTGAATGAAAACATTCCACAAAAGTATTTGAAATAATTGTCATTCTATTTTTCTTTTATAATTATTCAAGTTGCGTCAACGAAATTAGGTCGATAACATCTGAAAAAATCATTACGGTGTACAATTATATAAATTATTTGTATGTTTGTAGTAAATTACAGCACGCACATTCTCTGTAATAATTTTCTGTAATTCCAAGGATTCATTTACGTGCAAAACTTCAATGTTGGACAATGAATTTTCTCATGGTCAAAAATCAGGAAATATATCTGAAGGTTCATTTATGTCATTGACCATATGACTCAACTTTTAAACATTAATTCGATCAGCAAACTATTTTACGAGAATAATTTCTCATTTATAATTTTATTTATTAACTAATTCATTACTAACAAATGTATTATCGTGATTATAATTTGATTATCGCAATAAAGTGACAAAGATCTGATTATTATCTCTGCTCGTGTATTATCATGACGATAATGTCATTTTTCTTTCGGATGATAATGTGACAATGTCATAGTCAAGGAATTCTGATGATCATCATGGAAATAAATCCATTGAAAATTTATTTTTGCTTATAAGCACAAGAACTTCAATTGAAACTTTTCCATTTTATTCCAGGCAAATTCTAGTCAGTTGTTCCAAGCACCAAGCAAATGGTTGATCCTTCAGAACTTGAACCAAGAAAAAGATTCAACAATTGTTGAATTAAAATTGCGTGAGATATTTGAAGAATTCGAAATATTCCCAGACAGTGAAGTGATAATTGGTCAGAGAATAGAGAAAGATAATTTCAAGATTTTATCTTTATATCGACCAAGTCCATATCGAGATCTTATAGTTGAATTTCGTGGAAATTGGAATGATATCAATCGCTTTCATTTGAATGATCAAATGCCAACATCAAGAAGACGACAAAATCTTCAGGGAACTCCATTAAAATCTTGCCTTGTGGTATTGTATACATTTTTCCTTTTGTTGTTATACCTTGATAAGAAATTAGCGACAGATAAATCTAGAGTTGAGTATTATTCGCAGTGCAGAATAATTTAATCGTTCTAATGTGAAGATAAAAAATTGATTCTCAAGTGTTTGAAAAATATTTGGGGAATTACCTGAGAGATATTTCTCTTCTTCATATCTAAATTTTCTCTGTTATCAATTTAGATGACTGATCCAGACACGTTGAATCATCTGACTGATTACAAGAATAAATTGGTTGATGCAGTTACTAAAGCTAATTATATTTGGCTGCAACATATTGCAGAACGAATGAATGTAACGTAAATATTATTGATTATTAATTCGATGGATTTGCAATACATATCAGAATGTGCAAATGTCTTAGTTTCATTTCAATTGTGTTCTATCTTTGGACGAGACAATTTGTTATTCAAATTTCCTTCAACACCAATTGACTAATCAACAGACTTCCATCAAAATGATCTGGCTGTTTCTATTTGCAGAGTCAATTATACCTGGCGAAATACTTGGGGCTATCGTGATAAAAATGGAACTTGGAGTGGCATGATTGGATTGTTGGATCGTGGAGAGATTGATATTGGTGGCACTGGAACATTTCTCATTGGTGAAAGAATTGGCATTGTTGACTATGTTCAATTGTACACACCAGTCGGGTATTCAATTTTGATAAGAACTCAAAGCGAATCACAACATCATCATGAATAAATAGATGACAATGAAAGTACTTACAACTCTGATTTTATTTTATTTTTTCTGTTGCTTTATCATTCAGATCAAGATTCTTATTTCGACGTCCACCACTGTCCTACACCAGCAATCTTTTCACTCTTCCATTTGATCGAATTGTTTGGATTGCTATTGCTGTATTATTGATCCTTGTTTATGTCCTCTCGTACATATCGATGAAATGGGATTGGAGAATAATTGAGAACAAGCAAGTTGAAAGTAATATACCAGGTGAATTAGAATCAGATCCAACATTCAGCGATAATTTCATCGTTGTTTTGGGTGCTGTGTCACAACAAGGTGAATTGAAAGGGAAAATTTTTATGGTGAATGTTTGTAGAAGTTTTTTTTTGTTAGCTGTTGAAAAAAAGAACCACAAGTATTCCGAATGACTCCATTATTTATTGTTCAGTCACTTTTTAACTTTCTTTGAATGAAAATGAGGTCGGTAATTTATGTTACCTTCATTGGGTGGTGATTTACTGCTGGCGTAATTAATAACTTCTCATGTAGTCGTCTCAGGATGTGAAATGAAGAGGATTCTATGATGATACCAGTGTGACTATCGCACGAACTAAGGATTATTTTTTCTGTATTCAATTTCTGTACTTTATCACAGTCACTGAAAAATCAAATTTCACATTCTACCCATGAAGTTTTCACTTTACCATTTTGTCAGATAATTTAATTCGGAAAAAATTTATAGATGTGTAAATAACTATGTTTATATACTTACTGAAATTGTTTCTGTTCTTCTGATTATTGATCCGGGTAAAGAGAGTTATCGATGACGCCAGTCAAAAAAGTAAGACTGAAAGTTAAGTTGTAACAACTTTCCTTTTTTTTTTACTCCACTTAAACATTGCAAGCAAAAAAATTCCCAGAGTTCTTCGCAAACGAAACAATCACAATTCTGCTCATAAAACTTCTATCAATTAATTACAAGGAAAATTCATTCTCCCCTTCACTGTAATATTCTCTGTAATTTTTTTTTCCTACAATTAAGGAGTAAATTTGTGTGTCGAAGATGATTCATTCGTTTTTCATCAACATGTTGATGAAATAAATATCCAATGAGAATATTAAACAACATAAAAATTAGTTCCTTCCGTAGATCGATAATGTATCAAAGGCAACCTTTCCATGATATCGATAATTATTATTCTGATTTATTTAAATAGGATTCACCTACGAACCACACACAATTTCATCTCGAATTGTGATCTTCGTCCTTCTGATCGCAGCCTTGAGTTTGTATGCTTCATACACTGCAAATATTGTTGCATTACTGCAATCAACATCATCATCAATAAATACAATCGAAGATCTTGGGGAGAGTGGATTAAAAATAGGAGTTCATGATATCGTTTACAATCGATATTACTTTGGGTCATTTAAAGATCCTCCAAGGAAGAATTTTTATGAACAATTTATTGAGAATAGAACTGATGTGTGGATGCCATTGAACGAAGGGATTCAACAATTACGAATGGGATTGTTTGCTATTCATGGAGATTCATCATGTGGTTATGAATTGATACAACAGACATTTGAAGAGCATGAAAAATGTGGCATACATGAAATTGACTATTTGAAAGTACTTGATCCAATGCTGGTGATAAAACGTCATTCACCTTATCGAGAAATCTTTCGTGTTGGGTAAGTAATTCTAATGTTCATATGGAAATTTATAATTAATTTGGCATTCAATATGCAAAAAATTCATCGAATTTGATTCATAGAGCACAATGGGTGAAAGAAACTGGACTGCAGAAACGTGATGCACCAAAATTATTTACTGAAAAACCAATTTGTACAAGTCAAGCAAGTTTTGTAAGTGTTGGAACAACTGAGTGTTATGCTGCGTTTCTCACTATGGGTTATGGAATGGCAATAAGTTTTGGACTATTTTTACTAGAAATAATATGGAATAGAAGGTATTTATATAAATAATTCAACAGTAATGAATTGGTGATTAATAAAATGCTTTTTAAGCTTCGGACATGATAAAAGGGCAGATGTTGAAACGAATCATACACTGGAAGAAAAAGCTACTTCAGCAGAATTGGAATCAATTGACTAGAAAATTTTCTTAGGCGTCATTTGAAGGTATTGCGAGAATGGTAGATCTCTAACGTTTGATAAAGAATTAATGCTCTAACAACTCGATTATTATGTTGAACATAATAGTTAAAAAATGATTCTACAAAAAATATAAAATTTTCATCATTAATTCTTTTGTCAGTTTAATAATGAAATTGTTCGCTGAGCGCCTGAACTATTTCAAGCATTTTTCAATAATGAAATATCTTTTTTTGCTAAATTTAGTGTATATAGTATCGTATAATATATAAATATGACATGTAGTGTATAAAATATTTCCGTAGCTATTTCGGCAATGGCAGAAAATGCTGATAATAATTCTTTGTAAAATCAATCATAAGATCTAACGTACATTCAGGCAAATCTTCTGTAGGCATCGCAGGATTTCCAGAAAATCTCGTAAAAGATGGAACAATAGTTTCAGGTGGTATCACAGCACCATCTTCAACGTAGCAGCAATCTTTTAGGATGCATCGCCTCCCCTAGAAAAATGATTCCAAAGCTTCGTTAATTATACTCAAATGGAACAATAAATGTAATAATTATAATATTATAAAGAGTTGTATTGCAAATGATTCATACAATGACTGCATTTTTTCCTATGTAAACATATGAACCAACGACTGCAGCATTCACTACAGCACGTTCACCAACAAAAACATGATCGCCCATTTGTAAAGGAAAGAAAGCGACACTGAAATAATAAATAGACATTAGTAAATATATATCAGAATATTTTCCATTTATTCCGATACTTCGATGTGAATCAAAATATCTAATAGATCTTACTGGTGCAATATAATACTCACCCTTTACTGAATTTTTTGAATGGAGGTCTTATAACAACATTTTTACTGATAATACAGTACCGACCAATTCTAACGTTGGCTAAATCACCACGAATTATCGCATCAGATTGCACAATAACTTTTCCATGTAGTACAATATTCTGTGATCCACATAACACAGTTTGTCTGCTAACTTTGTTACCCGATGCCTGTAAAAAATATAAGTAAATAAATAAAAGTTGATACATCATACAGATGGAAGTGTACATAACCTATATTTGCACTATCATAAATGAAGAATTGAAGCTCAAAGCTGAAAAATATTATCAATACCAATATTGCTACAATTTACAACAATATGAACTATGGAATTAAATAATTAAAGGGCTACCAGGTATCAATGAAAATGAATTTTGAGGTTATGAGTCATTCAAGTTGCAATAAAAACATTTCTGTACTCAAAAATACGAAAATTTCTTACAGTTTCAATATATTCTGCCTTGTTGTAATAAATATCTTGTGGTTCCATATTGTTAATAAATAAAACAACTCAATTATTTTAATTTTATTATCGCATGTGTATATTTATATATTACTTGACAAATCAACAATTGGAAGCAATTGCGAATGTTATGACGTTTGTTCGTAATAATTCGGAGAATATTCCCTTCTTTGTTTCATGGTGGCAGCATTGTAGAATTGCATGGCGCGAATTCTTGAATTTGAATTCAGTAATTGATCAGAATTGAGAGGATATCATTCGATAGATCGATAGACGCAATAGTGAGTTGTTGAATGAATTTCTCGAGTTATTTTGTAACATAATCATTTAATCCCATGCTTTGTTTCTTATTTATTTCACATATAAATTGCGTACATTCAAAACTTTATATTAATTATTATAAATTCTATGATTTGACAAAATTGGGGATCCCAGCTCATTACAAACATACCGACATAACCTACAAACCAAACAAGTACGAATTCTCCAAGTTGATAAAAATAATAATGATAATTATTTCATTCTGTAAGGTGCTGCCATCTTTTCCACTTGACCTGTGTAAGAGTAAAAACATTGTGGAATACAATTTGAGTTTAATTTACAATATTTTCTTAATCAGAAAGCTGAATGAAATGAACTCTGGTATCATTTTGATGATTGAATAATCAAGACCGTGACGATGTTTGAAGAAATAAAAAACATTTGGTTGAACAGATTGATAAATTATGAAAGGGATATGATACATTTCTTGAAAATGAGTTGATTTGAATTAATATTAGCTCAGAATGTTTGTACGCTTCATCTCCATGCCAACAATGGAACCATCTCTTAGTAGATGCACCCCTATATTATGTACAACTAGTAGTTTGAGGGTTAATTTCACTTATATCAGTTGAATTGTAGGTAGAAATTTTCTTATGGCAAACCGCAAAATAAGCAATTCAATTTTTTCATTATATGTAGCAAGCTCTAATTTATAAATAATGTCACTGTTTCGTACTAAAGAATGGTGGAGAACAGATTGTGGCAGTGGTGAAGTATTCGATGGACAAAGTCTTTTAGTTTTACCATTGTTTGGTGATGATAAAAAAGATATTATAGTTGTGTCAAGTCATAGTGGATATTTAAGATTATATTCACCTGTAGCACAGTGGAATGATGAAGTTAATGACTCTACTGGCTATAAAGTAACTGATTTAATTATTGAAACTAAAATTGCTGACTGTATTGTTGACGTTAAAGCTGGAAAATTCATCTCGTGAGTATTATTTACATATGAAATAATTTTGTTTCTGATATTTATATAATTCAATGTTTCTATTTTTGATATTAGAATTTACTCAATAAAATAATCACCTGGACGAATTGTTTTCGACAGATATTCTATCAATATAATTAACAATAAATTGTTCTATATTGAAAATTATTAGTTTATGGATTCAAAACCAATTGTGATAATCATGTTCTGCATTTTCATTTTGCATTGAAATGATTTCTCAATCATCAATTCTTAAGTAATATCAAAGAGAATTTAATACAGTCATTAAAAATTGATTTTTAATTAGATAAATAGCGGGTCAATCTCTATCAACATCTTACTCAATTGAAATGTGGAAGAGTTTACATATTCACTTATTTTATTAGTGTTATTCCATGTGTCTCACAAGATGAAATATTAACATTGCAAAGGACAAGTTTCACACCGTCATTTACAGACATATCTACAGTCATCTACGATGTCATTCGCAATCCCATTAGTTGGACATTAAACCAACCTTTCATAAGACAACTAAAAAAGAAGAATAATTCAAAGTGGAAGAAAATTGAATAACTGAATATAAATGAAAAAAATAAATCAAATAAAATTCATTATCGATAATTGAGCCGGTTTCCACGAAAACTTGGTTTTGCTGTTACGCATGTTCAGATCGTAAACCGCACGTGGAGAATCAACTCATACTAATTAGCACTACTTCGATGTTCTTATCTTCTTCTTCTGCTTTTTTTCCATCTCTTCGTTTTATCATCATCAATTTTTATCGTATTTGATTTCTTCTTCTTATTTTATTATCCTTTTTTTTTTCTTGATGATCGAGCAATATCACCCGGGTTCCACGTCACCTTTAAAACTTGATCGTAATCATTTTGATGTTGTTACAGGGGTTCTCAGGAGCTACAACTGGCCATACTCACACCAAATAAACTCACAGTTTGCTCAGTTGCATTTAATCCAGGACATACTGAATATGGTATGTCGAATTTTAATTATTATCATCAATATCTTCATTTATATCATTACGGTCTTGTCTTTCATTCAACATTTGGCAGGATTCCAAAGCTTATGCTGCTACTCAATCTATTCATGATGTGATGAAGAGACTGTTCATGTTCTGAAATTAAAATAGAAGTTATAAAATTGTTGTTGACATCTAAAGATGTTCATAAATTTAATCTTTGATGATGGAACTTCTCGATTGTGATTGTTGATGATTCTGAGTTACAGAATACAATCGAATATGAACAAATTATTCCTCTTCTACAAAAATATAATTCATTCACCACTTTTTTCTTGATCATTATTATCGTCATCATCATAATTCTCATATTTTTCTCTTCATCTTCATAATTCAATGAAAATTGTCCTGGGTATACATAATTTAACAGCACTTTCACGTGCATCTCTTGCAACTCTCATCATTCTGAACGACATGAAGTGGCAAATCTCGTTAAAAAGAACCGCAAGATATTTAATGCTTGACACGTTGGTTGGCGACCAATTCAATGGCCCCATCGCAAGAGCATCACACATTTTATAACATAAAAAATAAAAATGATATACCAGGGCCACCATATCAACTCGTTTCCACACTGTTGCCAGTTGTATGGCTTGTTAGATCAACATGAACACCATGAACTGTATGTTTAATAACCTAAAAAATTAATACACTATTTTTATAGTTACAAAATTAGCTAATCTCATAACTACATTCATAACAATTTCTTACCTCTAAAATCAATATAGATTCATATTCGATTGTTAATTATCTCCAGTCCATTCATTCGTCTATTTTTATCATCCATTTTCTGTTCTCTCATTTCTTTTTTTATAAGAAATATTTTGGCTATTCAAAGTAGAGAGATAGTAACTGTTGACATGTGAGTAATAAAAAAGTCTTTAGTGGTATTCGAAACGACAACGACTACGATGACTACTTCTATAGGCTTTGGAATTTGTTTTGATGGATCTTCTAATTGGCTTGAACGGAATAGATATAAATACAAATATATTTGTATATAAATAATATATTTTCGTAGAACTGCGGCATCTGTTGAATGAATAGATGATTCACATTTTAGTCATTCTGCTTATTATTACATGATTAAATAATTTTGTATGATAAGGTGGATATTAAATTTGTAGCATATCTCCATCTAAATTTTTTTTTACGTTTATTTTTGATACACGGATGTAGTGTTGAGAGAAGAATTGAATTATTATGAGGATTTTTATAGATACGAGAGAAATTAATTAAAATTAATGGATGATTCAACGTAGGAAAGTAACACATTTGTTGTGTGATTAATTTTTATTTTTACTTTTGTAGTATTTATCATTTGTGATAGTGAAAGTATGATGGATTTGTGTATGTCTGTTTATAGTTTTTATCTATTTTCTCGTTTTCTTCAATGGGTTTTGTTTATTTCACTTTGTGTATTACTTCAATGGGTTCTGTTTGTCTATTACTCGATTTTTCTTGTTCTGTTTAATGTCTCATTTCTCAGTGCCTATTTCTCATGGATCCAACACTCAATTTTATCTCTGTCTTTATGTTCTTCTGGTTGATGGTCCACTCAATTATTATCACATTCAGATACTTCAAAGATTTTATTACGAGCATTTTACTTTAAAGTTTTATGGGTTCTTTGGGACCTGGAAATTCCATATAATGAAACCCAATTGTCCTTTTAAACCCATAAAATTTTTTCTTCTTCATTTCTTATCCTCCCTTTTTTTTATGTTAGGAGTGGAATTACACCTGGTTAGCATCGTGGGAATTAAATAGAGCGTGTCAAGTTATATTGGGGAAATAAAATAATTGGATTACAATTTATTTTAGAATATTTACTGAATGCAATTGATGTTGAATAGAATTATGATTTAAGTGTATTTATTATTTGTATTATTGTGTTTTTAATTTGAGAAATATTTTTGTGATTGTAAATTATTTGCAAGCACAATTTAAAGTCTGATGAATATCTTCAAATGATTTATGATGAAAAAGAAAAGAATTTCATTATTTTGTTGTTTGATTTTAATTTATCTGTTTTTATTTTCTACATTTCTTTTTTTACCGCTGAGATATTCAGCTACCGGTTATGAATATTCTCAAGTTAAGATCTTCAACATGGACATAAGGATGAAAAATAAGCAGATAAAGAAGAAGTGAAAGAGGAAGGCAAACATTTAATATAAAATTCTGCCATTCGATTTCAATTGAAAATTGTGGCGTGAATGGACGTTTGATATCAACTCAATAAATGAAATAAAAACTTTAAAATTCCAGGCATAATAAATAATATTTCCACCCCTTATTAAATAATTATAAAGAAAAGAAAAAGAAAATCAGAATGAAACATAACAGAAAATCTTTCAAGTAAAAACGAGATCTTTTACCAACAAACTCAATTATAAAGATTCATAATTACACTTTAAAAGAATATAAACAAAAAAACTTCTCTAAATAGCGACAAAGAAATTCATAGGCAATAAAAAGAAAGAAAGACAGAGAAAATGAGAGTGATAAAGTGAAATAAAAGAGAATTTGTGCGAGCGCGATTTTTGCGTGGATGAGAAGAGGCGAAAGAATGGAATGTGATGCGGTGGTCGTTCGTCGATTGGATGGGCTCATTACGTTAATTGGCCGCCGGGTTTTGCGAATGAGACGAGGGGGGATGAAGGGTGTTGTGCAGGGGGAATAAACATATACACAGTATATAAAACGATGAGGAGAAGAAATTGCGATTGAGGTGGTAGAAGGGCACGACGCAAAGTAAATTTAATCATGACAATAATCCTTTTTTTTTGTTGTCCATTTTGTTTCATTTAATTTTTTTTTTCTCTGCGTTTTACAGGGGATCGGTGCGCCATTGATGCAGTTTATGAACATCAATTGCCACGTTTTCCAGCGTCATTGATATCCGGCCCGTTTGGTGGTGTAAAAGGACGTGATTTTTTTTGTGTTCAATGCCTGGATGGAACTTTAATATTTTATGAACAGGAATCACATACGTTTAATCAGGCTTTTAAGGATCGTTTATTGCCCGAGCGTATTATATATGTTCCGAAAAATGATGTATTTATTACTGTTAATCCTGGATGGGTTATCGAGTGTTACAGGTATGAGAAAAAAAATTTATTTATATCTTTTATTATTAATTTTCTTTTACTTGGAGTAAATTTAGTTGATCTTATTGATGTTTTATCAATCCAGTTGGTATAATTGCTTATTTATTATCTTGTTTTTCATTTATTTCACAGTATTTTATTAATTAAAAATCACAAGTTTAAATTAATGTGGAAGAAAAATTAATAGAATATCTAAAAATGATCAATAAATTAATTTTCTTAGCAATAATCTTTTTCTTGAATGAATTCAAAGAATTTGATGATGAACTAATGAAAAATATTGACAGATTTTTTGTTTTTTAACAATAATAATGTTAATATAAATGGAAACAAATGCGATGAGAAAATGGAAATGAAAATAATGAAAAAAAATGAAAGAAAGAAGAGACAAACATAGTGGCGCCTACGCAAATATGTTGATGCCATGACGTTCACATACCGACATACAAATACTTACACACATGTGGAATATATATAAATAATAATAACCGTTGACCGCATCTTCTTGGCCTTTAATTAGGTCGCTTCATCGTTTAAGTCATCTGCGCGAGTGCGCAGCCTCAAGATCATGAGAACTCACTACTGACTAAACTCTTTTGTATATCAACATTAATTTGAATTGGAATTGAAAGAATTTCTCAGATTGCAATTTTATCTTGCAGATCGACATTTTATGATAGTCAAAACAATTTTTTCTTTTGAGAAATGATAACACTTTCTAACTTTAATAATCGTCAAATCAACATAACCTCTACCAAAAAAATTAACTTCAATCAGTAAAATCACAAAGTTTCATTTGATCATTTAATCATCCAAAAAAAAATGGGTTGACTTGAATAAAATGATTTTTCATTGTCAAATATTTATGAATTTCATCCTCATTACTCTATCAAATTCCAAAAATCAATCAAACTATTATGAAATTAATATATCTAATCAAAATCTGTTGATTCTCTCAAAATGAAACACAACTAACCATAACCCCCAATTTAAAAATAAAATAAATAAATACTTAAAAACCAAAGAATAAAAAAAAATAAATAGAAAACACAAATTAGAAAATATAAAATATAAAATACCAACAGAGAGAATCTTAGTTGCGTCTATATGTATATTAAGTATAAATAATTTATGCCGAACGCACTTAGAGCCCATTTGAAATAGTCGAGAGTTGTATATACATATAAATAAATATATATACATAGATATATATTTATTTTACCAATGAATAATGTATGTAACGAGGTATGTATAACCATATACGAGCTCGGCGACGATGACGACGCTCGACAGAGCGAGAAGTATGCATGAGAGAGCCTGTGTGTGATGTTGCTGTCTGGAATTGTGAAATTTCATTGGGAGCCAAAGCAGTTATCATTCCAAGTTGTTCCACGAAACGTTTTCCCATCAATCGTCCTTGTCTATTATTTATTCTTTTATTTTATCTCTTTCTACTTTATTATTTCAGACTCTTTCTTATTTTATATTATCAACTAGATGTATATATATATACATCTGATATTTCATTTATATTAATTTATATTGGTTAGGACCTGTTATTCAATTCAAACTAATTTTGATTTGTTGTTTTTGATGAACAGGTACCAGAACATGGCAGAGTTTGGACGAATACTCGTGGAGAATATTACTAACACTAATATCATTGGTGATATTAACTCGCGTGACATGCGACCAGATGACAAGTGGCTCGAACCCGATTGGACTTATAATATTGGTGAAGCTGTCCTCGCTATTCAACCTGTCACATTGAGCAGCTTCGAGGTCGGAATTGTCGTACTTGGCGAGAGAAATCTGTATTGCTTCCGTGATAATTGTACTGGTGTTAAATATATGAAGAAACTTGACTACAATCCGTTGTGTTGTCATTCTTATGTCATTGGTAAATTGGAATTTTTCTTTATTTATTGTTTGATTGGATGGGTATTTTAATTGTTGTGAAATGTTTGGAGGTATTTTTTGTTATTTAGTGGTTGATAAACAGAGTTTTTGATTGTTATGTTTGGAATTTATTTTTTTTTAGGATTGAATTCTTTTGTGGGGTGGTCGTGGAGAAGTGAAAGATTTATTTTGAGTCGATTGGAGTTTTCACTTCCAAGTTTGGCATTTTGTTTCAGTGAAGTATTTTTTAATTGAGGAATTCAGTTGTGTTTTTTTTTTCAGGAGCTCGTTATTGTGGAGTTATTTTTGGTTGAAGAATTATCGTTCGCAAAGAACAATAAATGAATTCGACTACACATTCAGGAATTGAATTAATTAATTATTCACTAAATCGATTTCTTTACAATTGCAAAATGTGCAATTCAAAATAAATTTCACGATGGAATAACGAAATACCAAATATTTGCGTTTTATATTTAAAACTGAGAATATAAAAATCTAATCACCAAATATTTTCGATTTCTAATCGATTAGAATAAATTAATTCGATAGAAAAATAAAAATTTTAATTAGTTTCACGAACATTTGAAAGACGATTAATTAATACGAATAATTTATTTTGCATAAATTATGAATGAGTGTGAATATTATTTATGTTTTTTTATTTCTCGAGTTTGTAACTAATTATCATATCATTTTCTTGTATGTTGACCATTTGTTTCATTATTTAGTCTTTTATATTCTCATTTATCTGCTTATTTATTTGCGATATGAATTTTTATTTTTCTCTATATTTTTAGAACCAGACGGTAAACTGATGGTTCTCGTTGTTGCGGACACGGACACCCTGCTGGTTTACGAGGGCACAACGCTCAAGTGGTCCGCGCAATTGCCTTTCACACCTGTCGCGATTGCGAGAGCACATTTTCTGGTAAACGGAGCAACATATGTGTATATATACGTGTATATATTTATTTATATACATACAATATTCAGCCCACACGCTGAGGCAGGATACAACACGTTTTAATTTTTATATTATTGTGAATTGATCGTGGCTCTTTAGTTTACTTGTTTGTTTTATTTATGTTCGACAGTTATGTTTCATTTTTTTTTACGTTGAAAAAATGAGTGTTCTCTCTTGTTTGTTTGAATTTTTCTTTTATTGTGAAAGCAGTTCATGTAATTGCCTGCCTGAATTTGGTAGAAATATTTAAACGTGTTCCACAAAGAATTTATGCGAAAATTCATTAGAGTGAATATGAATTGTTTATTGAAGAAAATTTTGAACGTTAATTTATCTTCTGTTGTCACTTTCTTCATTAATTATTCAGCACAATTAATTTTATTTTTGTGTTAATTGCGAATCGATAGTTCTTACGTAGTAAAATTATTAATGAAAGTATTTTGATAAAATTTAATTGAAAATATTACTGGAACGATAAAAAATATTGGGCGATTGTGAAATTTTCTAATTTATTATTTAAATTCTATTCATAATCAGGAGTAGTAATAAATATTTCTAATAGCTCGGCTTATCGAGATAATTCTAGAATTTTTCTCTACAAAATATTTCATAATGAGGAACAAAATTTTTTCAATTTATAAACACTGTAAAAAATTATGGGGATTTATATGACTTAGGTCAATTATTGTAGAGTTAATACAATGACCCCACAATTATTTCAACATCAAATTCATAAATTCATGTTTGACTTCAATTTTAATTTTTTTCTTTTTTTTAAATCACAATAATTGTGTGATAAACTAAAAATAATACCTTGGTGACACTGATATGGAATAGAATCAAAATAATATTAAATATCGTAGACACTTTGATTCCAAATTATCACACAAAAAATGACCTTTGACTGAATAATCAACGAATTATTTATGTATAATATAATATACATTCATAAATATGATTCCTTTCTGTTGTGTAACAGCTATCTATGTCCCATGTTTGCTGATTTGCTAACGAGTATATACACACTTCTATCAAAGACGACAATCTTTCTCCGGCAACGCTGCACTCAATGAAAAAAATTCTCATGAATTAAATTCAATATCACAATATACATTCATACATTCAACTCATTAAAAATTTAATATTTCACAGACATAGAAAATTTATCTCATGAAATATGTGAGATGAATAATAATCTTACAAGTAGATTACACGAAAATTATAGATAAATAAAATGTTTATGTGATGCAGGAAAAAAAAAATATGAATGAAAAATTAGAATTAAGCAAAGCAACGTCCTGAAAAATATAAAATTCGATAATAAAATTCAGGATAATAAATGACAAAATGATGATCAGTTAAAAATATATTTATAACAGTGTAAAATATAAATGAAAAACAGATAATCAAAATCAGACAAATGAAAGTCACAAAAAATATTACTGACATCAAACATTGGAATTGTGAAGAAATGAAAAAATAAAGAATTGACATCAAGCAAATGAATGTCATGAAAAATGCAAATCTATAAAAGAATTCCAACTGTGCAAAAAAAGAAACATTGAGTAAATAAATGTCATCAAAACTACCAGTAGATAAAAACCACTCAAATGTTGACTAAATAATAGAAATAGAAAATAAAAATAATACAAATGGAATCCCCAAAATTTGTAAATTAAAAACCAAATCGAAATAACACAAAAATTGTCCACTGAAATATTCCATTCATCCAACAGAACAAGAAAGAAAACCAAAATGAATCACCAAGAAAGAACATAAAAAGTAAAAAAAATTCTTCAATGATGACTCAAATCATAAAAGGAGATGCCGATGGGTATCACCAAAGTACATCGTAAGACAGCGGAAGAGATGGAAGAATACAAAAAAAATACCAAAGACGTCCGAAAAAACAATGGACATATAGAAGGATCGTTATGAGTCAAAGAGAAAAAGGAAAAAAAAAAGATAATGGATCGTCGATAGTAATTCGAATGCGAAACGCAATATCTCGCTTGATGGCATATAAGGCAGAGTGAAGTGGCCAAAAGACCCAAAGACAAGAAACCCGCACGTTGCTTATACTGGTCATAGCCGATATCCGACCCCACTACCGATAAGCTAATGGCTCGCTCGAATTTTTTGTTGTCGAATTTGTCGTGGTTGTGGTACGATAGATTGAGTGGGTACAAAAAGAAAAGGAAAGTTAAAAAAAAAACAAAAGTTAAAAGAAAAAAAAGAGAGAAGAAAAAAGAATCAGGTATCAGACTTTAAAAATATTACCAATTCCTTTTAGCGTCATTTATAATGTCTCGTGGGAAAGAAAAAAAAATGTTTAGTTGAAAATTCTGGATGAGTAATTTTTCGTTTGAGTTTATTCTGATTAATTGTTATTTGTTTGGTTGATTGAATTTTTGTATTGGCATTGGAATTATATTTTTTATTGTTCCACTTGATTGAATAATTGATAAGGGTGAATTTTATTCTGTCATGTTTGATAGGGTTTTAATAACAAAAAATAAAAATATATTGATATGTAGAATTTTATTTTAGATGTGGGACGTGACAGATTTTTGCTTATCTAGGCTTTGGCTAGGCTCCATAATTTATTTCTGGCAAATTATGTTGGTTAAGTGCGAGAATTTATTATGCGATGTAGCCAAATGTTCCAACATCCTTTTATGGGGTTTTTTTTTGGTAAACTAAATTTGAATTTTATAAAATAAAAATATACAAATTCTCATGAACAAGTCAGTGGAAAAAAAAATGAGGAACTTTGTCACTCTCACAAACTTTCCATGATGTACAATCAATTTTCTACTAATTTTTCTAATTTATGTAGAAAGTCGTTCAGTTGTAAACAGAATTTTTTCTATAAAAATTCATTTCTATGGGATAATTTTGTTGAATTACTAATAAATATTGATGTATAGAAAAGAAAAAACTAACATGAATTTTTTCTCATTAAAAGAAATAAATAGTAAACATTTTAATTGTTAAAAATAGAATTTTTATTAATTTTACTAAAGAAATTCTTTTCAATATTGTTTGAGCATCTGTTTGTGTTTATTTGATAATTCAAATTGAGTAGCTTTTTATTTACATTAATAGATAATTAAATTTTATTAGTTTGCTTTGTTGATATTTTATGAGTGAACTGTTTTTGTATTTATATTTCATCATCGTTATGTTGTTTTATCAAGCATTTGGACGCGGTCATTGTCATCTTGTCGGATGAGGGACGATTGGAGGTGTGTTACCTTGGCGCCGAGCCGTCTCTCTTCATTGCCCCGCCAATGCACAAACGTGGATTCGACTACCAAGCAGCTGAACAGGAGCTCATTGACTTGAGAAAGAGTGCAAAAAATAATATGAGTTCAGGTGAGTTCAATACAGTTCAGAAACTCAGATAATTATTTGAATTATAAATTTTATCAATTGAATTATTTCTATCAAAATATTATTCTCAATTGAATATGATAACAATTCAAATGAAAATCTTTTATTTAGGACAAATATCCGTTATTGAATTCAATTTCTTATTATTTAATTTTGTATCAATTCAATTTGGTTTTTTTTAGGTGAAACCTGTGTATGGAATGTTGTTCATTTCGATTAAGAAAATTAGAAACTCTTTAGAAGCTTTTATTATCCAACTCAGTACCTACTTTAAGTGTTTTACATTAACTTCCCAACATTTTTGGATCAAAGGAATTTTCCATTCATATCAATTTACATTAATTGGAAATTTTATTAACTGAATTATATTCAACATAGAATTCCAAGTGATTTAGAAATGAATATGCGATAAGAAAGTAATAGAAAAGAGAAAAATAATTTAAGATAAGCAGATTCTTCTTTATATTTTCTGCTTTTGGATTCATGTGCTTCGTTACATTCTCAATTATGTTGTCTTTCAGGTTTTTCTTGATAGAACAGTTACTCCAACAATCATTTCTAGACCTAGGAACTAATTTTCAATGTCTTGATCTCATATGTCAACTATAAATATGAAAGTCAATTTTTTTCTAAAGATTTTTTTAGTCCCATGTTGATACCTCAAACTTGACTGAAGTAAATCTTGAATTATTATCCAATTTATATCTCCAACTTTTTTTTTTTCTTCAAGATAATCTCATGTCTAATGCAACACTGGAATCCGAGTTACTCATCACCGTTAATTCATCAAACATAATTGAACAGCTGCCTGAAAAAAAAGAAACTGATGAACCAGAAAATCCTGAATCAATGTGCAAAGTTAATATAGAACTTTCTTCGTATACTCTTTTGCAAGACGTTCAAATTATTCTTGAGGTTATGTCACCTTTAATTGTCACTGATGATTATTATTCATTTCCTAATTTACGTGAGTAGAATTATCTTAATAAAATAATTTGCTTTCCAAATAGGAAATGTTAAATTTACTTATCAAAACAAAAAAAGAAGTGAATGATTGAATTCTCTTAACTATAAATCAATTCTTTTCTTTCCAATCAAATTAGGTGATCGACAAACAATCCAACCAGTAATTTATATAAATGGTGAATTACCACCATTATCATCAGAATTACGAGTGACAGCAACTTATGAAACTGACAATGGTGATCTACGTGTTGTACAAAAAATTGTTCAACTCCCTCTGAGAATAATTCTACGTGTTTGCCCACCTGAAAATACTACATCGTTTTCAGCAACGATTAAGTGTCTGGATCCACTCATAAATTTCAGTCAACTCTTTCCTGGTAAGTACCATAACATATTTTCAATAAATGCCAAACATCAATGGCGTAGTCAAAGTAAAATGCACTTATACAATTTATCATTATATTTATTAAACATAAAATATTTTATCTTTAATAATTCTTTATTTATTACAACAATTGTGTACATGCTGAATTAAATTGTACATCACTCAACAACTTTGTTGATTATTAATTGCAAGAATTCAATAAAAAAATAGGATATTAATTGGACACATAAATCAGAACATAAATTGGCTGATGAATAGATGGATAAATAGATGAATAAATGTAAGAATATTTTAAAAATTTTGTTATGTGTGTCTCTATTATTGCCCTTCGTCGGTTTACTTAAATGCTTATTTTATGTTGATGTAAATCAAAAGGTTTGTGGGTTTTACTATCTTAAAGAGAAGAAGAGAAAGAAAAAAATATTCATTTTCGACTACACCATTGTAAACGATCAATTGGGCTGACTCTGACTTTTATGATGGCCAGCGGGAACGAATTTATTATCTCTATCACGACTATAACTGGCTATTTTATTTATTATTAATCCTTTTTTCTTTCTTTATAATTCTCTTGCATTATTTTTTCTTTCTTTCCCTTTTTCTTTTTCCTTTAAATTTAACTCTGGTTGGATTAACTCCTGTTTGTATCAATAAACAAATTGTAATGAATTAAAAATATAAAAAAGTTTCTGCATTTTAAATTTATCTTCAAAATTTGTTGCATTAATTTAATGAATTTAAACAATTCTTAACAAATTTTTGCACATGGCACATTAATAATTGTTATAAATTTATTAAATATCTCATTGTGAAATTTAAATATTGTTTTAATTTCAATAAATAGTTTAACGTTTTTACAAATTTTCTAATGCATTTCTCTTTGATTTCTTCTGTTGTTGATGGAGAATAGAATTCATTGCCGATACAACGCAACGACAATCATCAAATGCACTTGGACTATGTTACATACATTCTGGTCACGTTGTAACAATTGTCGCAGGCACTAATACCAATCGATATCGAGTGCAATCAAATGATGCGCTGTCGATGACCCTGGTAATTCAGCAGCTGGTTACAAGACTCAATGGACGATTGCCCGGAAGAATTGTATCATCAATCAGTCAGAATCACTTGCAATTAATTCACTCATATATTGAGACTCATTTTGCCAGTCGTCAACAAGTTAAACAAATATTGGTTAGTGCCCTTTTACTCATTTAATTCACTTCATTCTTCATCATATTTTTATTTTATTATGTATATCAATTCAATATTTATCATGAGTTTGCGCTCAATATTTCATTTAATGTTGTTCTATTTATTTGTTTAGAAAGAAATTGCACTGTTGACAGCACAATTGAGAAACATTGAGAAGAGACTTCTACGTGGTGTTAGAGAAGCAAATATACGATCTTTATCATCAACTGGTTTACCATTTTTATTGGATTCAACTTATGAATTATTGACGTCACAACTGGATCAACTCGAACTGGCACAAGCGGTGATGTTTATAAATAAATAATTATTCAAGTAGAATAGGTGAAGTTGAATAAGATTTGAATGAAGAAAATGTGTTAAATGTTTAGCAAATATTTTTATTTAAAAATTATAATCCGTGACTGACATGAAAGAAAATTAATTTCTACCTTTGTCTTTTATATTTTCAATTGCAATTACAATTTATAAAGTAGAGCTTTTTCCACCCTAAAATATCAGCCCCTTTCTCTCTTTAAATTCGTGAGATTTTAATTAATTAAAAATTACTATATAATCAAAATTCGGAAAGAAAGAAGAAAAATTGAACAACAAAAGTGTGTAAATTAATTTTAATACACAAAATTGAATTTTATGTAACGGGTCATCATCAACTTATCATCTCTAACCGATAACTAAAATCGAAAAGAACAACGGAAATTTTTTTATCTATACACAACAAAAAAAAAAACATATCACACATTTATCTACAATTCCTTCTCTTACTCATCGTTCCACTCCCACAACTCTTCAAATCGAACTCTGAACTGTATCACACAGCGCGCGATCCAATGACGTCTCCCAGCCACAAGTGCAACCGATGCATCAGCAAAAGAAAAAAAAAAACAATGAAAAGAAAAGAAACACCAAACAAACAAACAAAACAAACAAGAAAATAATGACGTAATAAAAATAATACAAAAGCGCGTGGTGAAGATCAAAGAAATATTATTATATGCGACACTAATCCACAGGAATCAACACGAACAAAATAAAAATGAATAGAAAATAATCAACAGAGTTTATTAACTAAATTCATTTACTTTTGATTTATATTTCTTACTCAATGCAACATATTAATATGCGTCGTTTCTCACGATGGTTCATGGTGTATATTTTTTATTTTTTATTCTCTCATTTACAGGAACGTGATCGTGCTGCTCATGGATTGGAGTGTGCTATAAGATTTGTGCTCTTATTACTACGTCCAAACATTCAAGATGACGATAAGTACGCAATTCTTGTGGCAGCAATCGGATTCGTGCCACTGCCCCGCGACGAAGTCGTATGTGTATAGCAGTTATATTATATCAAAACCATTTATATTCTATACGTATATAATATTGTATGGAGTTAAAGTTATTGCGTGTTTATATGTGTACATATATTTATATATATATATAGACGTTAGTATAGAGAGGTATATTTGTATAGAGAATCGTGCTTTGTGATTACAAACGTCACGCATTTTATTTTATTATTTTACTTTTTATTTGTTGCCTTTTTTTTGTTTGTTGTTATTCTCTTATTATATTTTATCGTGTTGCAAAGCCTTTTATTCTCTTATCGTTGACGGTATTCATTCTCGTATTTTCCTTTTCATTTCTATTTCATGAGGGATCTTTTTTTTTTCGTTCTTCTAAGTGTTGTTGTTTTTTTATTGTTGCTATACAATTACGCCGAAGGGCTTTGAATACAATAGTGTGTATAGCAAGTGCACTCAATAGACCTTTTTATTATGTGAAAAAAATTTATATTGCGATAAGTCACGTATTGTTTGTTTAAATGAGAATGGAGTTTGGTGTAGAGTGGAAAATGTTTTAAAGTTATGGTTTATTTTTGAGATGGTAATGATATATTAATATTTATGTAATGTTTATGGAATTTTGTTTAGTATTGTGAAGAGTGGGAAATATTTAGTTTTTAATGGAGGGAAAAATTATTGTTGAAGAGAATGACAGAGAAATGGAGAAAATTCATCATAAAAAGTTTGATAGGGAAAGAACTTTTAAGTTTTATTTTTTTTCTGCTGTTATAATTCACAATTGACCACTTGGGATTGAGTTAGATTTGTTTGTTTTTCTATTTTGCGAGATGCATTGGATAGTCTCACAGTTAGAATTTAGGAAAAAAATGGGGAAATAACAATGAGAAATAGAATCAGCAAAATTAATAATAATTTATCAACATTTTGTTCAATGTACATCACAAAATCATCAAGAAATAAATTCAACTGATCTATCAATTAATTTTACAGGATTGGGAAGAAATCGCTGATGCAACATTGACAACTCTACTGCGAATGACATCAAAGAAATCATCAATAGAACCTGAATTGTCATCAGCACCACGTCAAATAACTTTCAACAAATTCGAGACCTCACGTGACATAATAAAACTAAAAAAACGTCTAATTCATGTTATTGAACGTCTCAATAAGCCATTAGACTCTGTTGCAGAGGATGAAACTGATAATTAAGCATCTTGAATTAAATAAAGAAATAGTAATTCGTTATTCACTACCACAAGATCTTTCACCATCATTCCAATACATAAATTGATGTATATAAATAAATCTGTTGTACAGTAGCGTGAAGTATTGAGAAAATGAATGGGCTACTAGAAATCCAAGCGACAATACTGAACAAAGAGATGGAAGAAGGAAGAAAAAAAAAACAATATGAAGGAAAATAAATGAAAGAAAATGCGGCATCAAAAAGACCGATGTGCAATCGCCAAGTAATCATTTGTGGTCCCGCCATTCGATTCGCAGATTTTACGAGCAATAGAATGCGTGTCGTTTGCTCACATCACCTCTATTTTACTTTTTTATATCTTATTTTAATCCACGTTTTCTTTTTCATTGCCTTCATTCCCTTTCGATTCGCAATCGTTGAAGAAAATGAAACGAGCAACGATAAATCTTCGAGCAACAAATGCGCACGCGTACGCACGTTTACTTTGAGCATATATATTTATAATTCTACTACAAGTGCAATGTAGAATATATGAAGAAAAACAAGATGAATTTTGTGTGAGTGTGTGTGGATGTTATCGTTGAAGATCTTGGGGTTGTTCAATTATCGATAGATTCTGTGGAAAGCATCTGGATAAGGATCAATGCGAAACGCGCGAGAATCTTTTAGTTTAATCCTTTTTTTTCTGTTTTTTATATAATTCAAGTTCTATCTCTGGATATTTCTTTACTTTCCGTGACTTATAACCTTTGGACAATTATTTATATACGATCAAACACCTGGATGATAAATGTGAATTATTTTATATTATTGTAAGATTGCTTTTGGTTTTTATGTTTATGTGGTAAAATTGCGCAAATTGTTTGCTAAATTTGAGTTAATTAATTTACAATCAGGTTTGAAAATTTCTGTTGAGTTTTATTGCAATTAATACTGAAAATTCCTAGTAAAAATGTGAAACAAGGATCGTCTAATTAATTTCCCCCCAAAATTTCATAATCAATCTATAAAAACCCCATCAAAACCCATCAAGTAATCGTTATTATTATCGTTAAATGAAAACTCATCAAAGTATTGAACTTATTAATTTTTCTTTCACAATTTTACTTACAGTAAATGATGAAATCTTTCACTCGCCTCAACAAAATTAATATTCATAAAAGAAAACCTTTAAATAAAAAAAAACAAAGCACAAGTTAATAAATATAGCTCCAATATTCCACTTTATATCTTTAAAATCAACCAAGATCTGTAAATTCTCGCAATCGATCATCATACACAGCAAGTGTAGAAATAAATAGGAAAAAAAAAATAAAACTCCACATTAAACCGTTCGAAATTGACGGTTGAAAGCGCCAACTCGGCGCCTAGATCACGTGCCAGAATCGATTGCGGAAATATATATTCACATATATGCATAACAGAAAAGAGACACATAAATATCTATACATATAAACCAAGAGTTCAAGATGAAAAATATAAAACTCTATCTAAATACATATCTACGAAGAAATCACGTTTGAATTGATCAAAGTCGGCGGAAGAACAAACGATTTTTTTATTTCATCTTCACCTAAAAGCAAAAAAATAAATAAAACAACACAAATAAACAAACCAATAGAAATATTCTCCGTTTCATGTTCATTTTTACAGTGGAACAATCATCTGCATAAAATTGCCATAATGACCGTATACAAGAAAATACAAGAAAAAGAAAAAAAAAATGAATAGACATAGCAAAAAAAAAAAAAGGAGGAAATTAAGCGTAGCAAAAAATAATATGACTGCAATTGACAAGAAAAACGAGTGATATCGATCTGCGTAAACGTGCGAGATTAGCTGCTGATATTTATTTATTATTATTTTTTTCATCTCTTGTAATTTTTCTCTGTTGTCTTTTTCATTATTATTATAACTTTGTTATTTTTTTTTATTTTTCTTTGATTTTCTTTCCTCATTTCAGAGCCCCGCGGACGCGCCGGCGCCGTCTACTACTTCACCGTGGCGGAGAGTGACGGGAATAATTGGAGAATAAAAAGAGTAAACGACGCGCGCGCGCGCGAGCAAGCGGTGCAAAGAGAAGTTTATATAGAATGGTTGGAGTAAAATGCGATACCGATCTCTTCTTGGCGTTACACACTGGACGCGCGTGTGCTCTAAGGCAACGGAAGAAGGCGGAGGAGGTGGTGTAAAAGAGGAAAGAAAGAGAGATAGATAAAACGTAAGACGACGACTAGGCGCATATAATCCGGCGCCGGGAGTAATGAGTGGACACGCCCGATCGTCGACATGTTCGCATGAGAAAAGAGTGTTGCCAGAGAGCTGTGTGTTGTATAGAGGAGGGCACTGTGTAGTAAAACCACGTGCAAAAGATATAGACTTGATGGCGTTTTACAAAGCGAGTTGTAAAGAAGGGACCCATCGCGCAAACCCAGAAGAAATAGCCATGATGTGTTCCGCGGCGCGCAATCCGCTGGGGCAGCACCGCTATCTCTTGCGGCATCCGGAAAAAGGGAGGAGGGTTCATTTATATGAAAGAGGTCAGGGTCCGATGTGTCTGATGGATATTTATGTATGATGATGAACAAGATCGCGTTTTTCCATTTTTATTTCAACCGTAAAATCACTGAGGTTTTATGTAGGGTGAAATTGGTTTGATGATGATGCTATGATGAATTGGACCACGAAGATTTGTGTCTAGATGTGGCTGGAGCCATTTTATATCATCAGCATTTTCAAATAAATTGCAAGTGTCACAAAATTATGTCCTTAGACTCGTCAACTAAAATTAGAGTAAAAGTACACTGAAAAAAAAGTTTTTTTCCACCCAGGAAATCTTTCCCTGTAGTAAAAATTCATCTAAACAAATTTTAAGAGAATAATAATAATAAAAAATTCATATGTGACGGATAATTAACATCCAGTGATACAAATAATTCCACACTTCGATAATAATTGAAAATAGAAACAGTAAAGAACATAATGAGTGACATAATTGCCAGGTAGTTGTATATTTACCTACGCATTATTTATAACTAATAATTTCATAGTTGTATATATATGTGTATGTATCACCAGAAAGAATTTATTTCTAGACTCATAACAACAATCACTATTTAACATAAATACTGCACAGCAACAGAATTTTAATTCACCACAAAGTAAGAAAGTCGATTAAATATTTAAAAATAGACAATAAAGTATAATATTTGTTTTAAATAAATGTCTTTTATATTCATACAAGTGTTTTATCACTATCGACCAAGCTTCTTCCGTCTTCTTTTCTACTGTATGTGTATATGTCTCTTTATTATATGTGTAAATGTACACAAGAATTGTAATCACACGGGCTTTTGTTAATGATTCGTGGAAAGTGAACGGGTCTGCGGTCATTGGAAACGACAAGACAGCAGTGCATTTGAACCTGATGTTGGCTTTAATATAATGCAATTCACATCAGTACCAGAATGTAAATACTATGACAGATGAGGTATAAATGCAGAACACTATGTATATATATATATATACCTGTGAATAAAAAAAAAAACAGAATGAATTAGAATTTGTGAAGTTTTGTTTGAAACTTTTGAAAATTGATGTTGATTTTGTGTTTTTATAATTTAAAAATGAGACTTTTGATGAAGTTGGAAAAAGTTGATAGAAAATTTTGTGGTTTATTGAAACTTTTGTGGAAATTATTGAAAATTATTTTGGATTAGTTAACGTTTTTATGATTTTGATTCAATTCTTATTTGAATTTAATAAATTATGGAATTTTATTCGTTACATTTCTGAATCACATCAAGATATTTAATAAAAATTTTCAAATACTAAAAAATTAACGAATTTACAATCACTTAATTAACAATAAAGTAATTGTTGATAATCTTAACTAAAATTTTACATTGTAAAGTAAAAAATTGCATAATATTCTAAAATATCATCTAACAATTATAAAAATTATTATAATTCTCACACAAAAATCATTGAATCGTTGCCTAAAATTCATAATGAATCACTGCAATTTTTCTAACATAATAAATTCTCTCCATCATTAAATTCAGATACACACATTGTACATAAACAAACATAAATAAATGCATAAACAAATAAAAAACAACATGAAAATCATCGTCTTCCTACATATTGCGGTGTAATTCTTTCAAAGCAGTAAATAATGGAAATCACTTGAATTCCATCTGGCTAACTTGATTGGACTCTTGCTCGTCGTCGTTTGCTGTTTGCTGTTTGATGAGTGTGCGCAAACCCACACATACACATACACACGTATTTTGTGTCAATGCTGATGGTTGAAATACGTAGAATTCAAAAGAGAGATGGCAATTGCACAGTTGGCATTCGCCTTATTCCCGGAAGCACATGGAGAGTGAAGGATCCTCTGGAGAACAGTGTGTGGCTTCCGCTTGACGCACGCGCGCGTTTGTGTCACTGTATGTGGATGTGACGAGAGGGAATTTAATAGCCACAGAGTTGTGAGGTAGATGAAGAAGAGGAAAAAAAAATTGGAGGAGGGAGAATGAAAGAACGAATGCACTTCTGTATAATAGAGGATTGATAATATTCCTATTCCTCGTATTTTCTTGAGCCCGCACCTGTGCGTTCTTTCTCCTTCATTATAAATATATATATATATATAGTCTTTGTCTTTATCCTTTTCTCTTGTTTCTCTTATTCTCCTTCATTCAAGTTTTCTTTGCCCGCGTTCCTCGCGACTGGATTCCAACCACAGCAGGGGGTGATGGTAGACCTTTTGTTCTTCTTTTGTACTTTGGCTGCATTGTAAAAAGAACACAGAAAAAAAAATGAGTAATGTATTCGTTAAAATTTTTATTCGGTAGTCTTTTGTATTTGTGAAATATTCATTATTGTTTGGATACTACTTTTCTAGTATTTTTGTTGATTTTATTGTTGAATATTTAGTTGGGAAAAATTGGAAATGAATTGAGTTGTATTTAGATTTGCTTTTATTTTAAATTGGAAAGTTAGGAGAAGAGTTATAGTTTTTTTTTGGTATTTATGGGCATATTTAGAAATCTATTAGAGATGATTTCATGCTCTCTATTCTTTTGTGAGTGGGATGGTACCATGTGGAAGTCTGTGGATGGAATAGTTTTGATGTTGTAGTGGTACAAAGTTTGAATAACAAATCATTTATTAGAAATTCTTTTTTTTTTCTTGTTTTGGTTTGTCAGACGTTTCTGATGCCTCTGACGAGAGGAATGCACGAGACATTATCGATTGTAAACATTACAATGAAAATAATGGTACTACGTTGACTTCTCTGAAATGAATAGAACTGGAGATATAAAATTTTGAATTTCAATTTTCTCTTGTACACAATATCAATACGTCGATTACAAAATCAAAATGTATTTACAACTTATTCTTATCTTCAATATTAAAATACAAATCAATTTTTTTCTACTTAATTTTCCACATTACCTTATCAATTAATATAAAATTTATATATCCTCACAATTGCTTCGTATCATTTTTTTCTATTTACTATTTAAAAAAAGAAAGAAGACAATATTTAATCAATTCAATGGTGTTTTTCATTGCTACAATTGAAATAAAATTAATTAAATCATCACGACTAATTGGCTATGTAAAATTGATAAGAAAAATATTCTTGTCATATGGTGGACGAGGTTGTGAGTGCGCACGAGCCTGAGTATGACGTCGAGAGGCTCAAGATAAAAAGCATTACAAGGAAGTTCTCGTTATTATATAGAGACCAACATTATACCCATGGTAGACCGGAAGTAAACATACTGATTATAAATCCCCTCTTTTTCAACAATCCCTACATTTTATTTTTCTTCTTCATACATGTTTTATCGTGTTTCAAGTCTCATCGTGATCGACAAAAATAAATTTCTCTGAATTTTCATCGTTATACTATGACGAGTGTTGCACACAAACCAGTCACGCACACTCTACATGATTCACGCCAATTTTTTTCTTTTTATTTCCCCCCAAGTGCTAAAGCGCGAGTCACAGTGTGCAAGTTTTACAACTCATTTTTTTTTTATTTTAATTCCTATATATATAACTAAACATGATCTCTCGTACGTAGTGAGTCATATTATTAAATGCTGCGTGCATTAATAACTGGCAATGAAAAAAAAAAGGGGAAAATGTTTGTATTGGTCATAGTCGGCGTGAAAATTATTGTTTTGCCTACTGACCGCCTCTACGTGGCGCCTCATTAATTTATTATAAAACTTCATGATGAGAGAACATGCGCTACTGTATATATGTATATATATATGTAGATGTGGATGCGTTTAATTGTATACAAGGCTTTGCACGTGTCACAAAACGGGAAAGTGTGTTTTTCTTCATTTTTTTTATCCCTCTTTTTTTATGCTGTCCTTGACACTTTTATTAATCATCTTGTGTTTATTTATTTACTTATATTAAATTACTTCCATATATTGTGAGATTTAATTGATGAAAAATGTTAATGAAGTTTTGAGAAATTTAATTTTTTAATTTTTGGTTGTCAGTGGATCTTTTTTTTGTTGCTTTTTTTGGTTTTATGGAATACTTGGAGGTGTTGCCATGAACTTTGGTAGACGTAAAATAACGATTGGAATATACACGTGATAATTATTAGTAAATTTGATGGGTGTGATTTTATTTGTCTATGGAAAATTTAAATTATCGAGAGAATGATAAAAAAATAAATATAAAAAATAATACTAAAGTGTAAAATATCCTTTTCATATCATTCACTTTATTTTCATCTCTCAAATTTTTCACATTTTGTTATACAAAAACGAAAGAATAAAACTCCTGAAATATCCTGCACTATTTCACTCAATTAAATTTTCATTAAAGTAATAAAAATTAAAATAAAAGAATTGTCTCATTGCAGAGAATTCAATTATTAACACACAAATATCTTTAGCAATAAAAAATTATGGAAAATTAAACCCTTGTCACTAACACACAAATGTGATTCACTTCGTGAAATTATAACAAAAAATATTATGGTTTAATGAGGCTTCTGGTCGGTTCTTTCAATCTATCAGACATGTAATTATGAAAGGATGAGGTGGACTAGGTCAATGGTGAGTCTCTTTAGACATGAAACGTCATTCTTTTGCACTCTTTATATACATATATATTATATTCACATTTATATATATAAACTTACAAACGCTTTTACCGCTTAGCTACATCCCAATCCTTGAGGGCATTCAGAAGATCCGCAAATTCATTCTGGCTTCGCCCTTAACATAATTGATGGGCTCCTGGGCCTCCCAAGAACAACGAGGCACCAATTACCGTCGGCTCTTCTCTCTTTGGATATAACGAAACATCTTCCAAAGGAATATATATATATACAATTTTTTTTTTATTTCTAAATGCACACACAAAACCGATTGCCAAGCGCAAGCGCTCACAGTCGCAGTCATGTTTTCCCTGTTGGTGGCATTTTTGACTCGCAAAATACATCTCAAATTTTTTATTTCATGAGAGAATATATATGCTGACGTAGGTTTTTGGGAAATAATATATAATAGTATTTATAAAAATAATTGTAACGTCGTAGACTATTTTAAAAGTATTATATTTTATTTTTATACATTTATGTCTCGTTGTTTCTTCTTCTTATTCTGCGTTTTTTTGCTATATATTTTCTGAGAAGGTGTGCTATAACATGTATGATACGTTGAATTTTTATTAGGCACTTCTGTTATACTGATTTTATTTCTTTTGTTATTTTATTTTTATTTTTCTGATGGTCACTGTGTGGATCACCAGGTGGTCTTTTGGTTATGTATAAAAACTGAATATGAGAAATTCATTTTAATGATAATTTTCTTCTTTATCAAAAAAAAAAGCTCAAAGTATTGTTTTATCTTCTGTTAAATTTATATTTTTCATCAGTGCTTGAATTACCATAATAAATAAATTTTTTTCGATTGAATTAATCATTTTATATCTTTAACTATTCACTAATTTTCAGAATTCAACATAAATAATTAAATTCTGCATGAGAAATAACCTAGCACATGTTCACATCTAAATAATCAACAAATATTTATTCAACATCTTGAAATACATGACAATCATAAAAGCTATCGAGGGAGTCTTGGTGGACGCAGGTCTCACGAACATTGTACGGACTATATATGATTATTGCTTTTCAATGTATTATCTATTTTATGTCAGAGAGAAAACGATAATGTGTGTGCATACATAATGATAAATCGATTGAAAAGAAAGAAGAGAATGAGCGCTTAAAAAATTCTTTGTGAACAACTTCTTTCTTCATCAGTTCAAGAGGTCAAGATCCCATGTAATTTTTTTGCATTTGTTACTGTTGGTTTAAGCTTGAGCTTCTTCTTTTTTTTTTATTCATATTTGTTTTCTCTTTCTTTTTGTTGTTGTCGTAGATTCTTTTATATACAAACATTCTTTTTACCTTTTGTTCTTGGAACGAAGAAGATTCGCCTGGGTCGGTAACCACAGACTCCCGTGGTGGTCCTCTTCGCAGGTGGTCCTTTTTTTTTATTTTTTATTTTTATTCCCTTCGTTTTCTCCGTCTTCTACATCATCGCTATACTACTTTTGCTTCACTGCAATTCATGAGTGGAAGAATGAATATCAAGAATGAATATCAACTTAGAAAACATTTTTTTACTTCAGGTCAAACAAGTTACGACCTGCACAAACCACAAAGTGCAATTGACGCCGGATGATCGTTTACAGTAGACTTCATCACCTCGAGCTTTTATGAGTACTGTCTTCATGTGCTTTGTCTTCATGGTGCCATGGACATCAGATTTTCAAAACTGCAAAGACAACTGAGAATTTAACAATTGGATCAATAGCAATCGATACTAAAAATGATGACGATTTCATTTCTATCAACATTTCCTGTTTGAATTCATGTTGTAAGTCATTGCTAAAAAACCAAATTTCACATTGAAGTTATTTATAAGTAAAAAAAGTCTCTGAATTTCTCTTCAAATGATTTTAAATTCACTTTATGATCAAATGATCTTTTGATTTATGAACACTTGACAAATAACTTTAAATCAAACAATACGCCCAATTTTTGAGAAAATCTACCGACAAACTCTGATTCACCATGTCAAAATACATCAGACTCATAGAAGTTATGGAAAAGACCTTGGAAGTGAGCACATAGGCTTCAAATATATGTTCACCTTGTGGACTAGTTGGACGGTAGATAAAATTTTTCGTTCTGTGAAAATGAAACGTCACGTTGCCCTTTTATATTTCTCATGCTACATCTCTAATTCTTATACATACAACATATAATATTTCCTTCGCTGGCGGCATCTACTGTTGATCCCACCACAGGTGGTCTGCTCCTTCTCGTTCTCATACACACAACTCTAAATTGTTGATGGAACACGAAAAGATATTTTTGCCTTGATATGTGTAGAGGATCCACTCTGGATGATCTCTCTGTTGGATATGTAGTTGCTTTAGCTGTTTTCATCCACCAAATACAGATCTCAAGTATACATAGATGAATAGATTTATGTAAGTGTTGAGAAAGACATTAGGAAAAAGATCCCTGATGGGAATATAGGAGGGTGAAATTATCATGTCCATGAGATTGTCCAGACCTGACAAACTATTGCAAACATTTTGATTCTGAGAAAAACAAAAATCTTTGCGGGTTGCCGCACAAGAATTATCGAAAGATTTATTTGTATATTCGTCTGGGTTCACAGTGTTTTATTATATACAGCTTCTCTTGGTATAACATTGCTACAAAGTAGCATCATCATCACCAGGTGATCTAACATTCAATTGTATATTTTTACAATTTTTAACGTATCAATGTTATTCAACATGATGTGATGTAGAATTGATGTTTATTAATACTGCACAGCTTTGAAAATTCAGATTGAATTTATTTCTTTATAGTTTATGATGAGGAAGTATTGAATAGAATTAAGGGGAATTTTAATTTCATATTTCTGAAATTATTGCGACGTGCGAATCGATCATGAGAGAATTTCGATGGAATTTTATTTGTGGATGTTGGAAAATATTTAGTTATTTGTTTCCTGATAATTTAATTACATTCTCAGTACTACATTTGGATTTTGCGAGTTGGAAGAAAAAATAAAATTGAATAATTACTGGGAAATTTATGTTTTATGTGATAATTATGTGAATTTTTCATTTACAACTTTTATGTAGTTAAATGAAATAAATAAATTTCAACGAACAACTTGTGAACGGTTATTTAAAATTTTCACAACTATGCTATTACTTTTAGACTATTATTTACAAATTGGATGCATCAGTGGCTATTCATTTTGTAATATGTAAAAAGAAAAATATAACGTTTTCGTATAAATTGTTTAACGAATGAAGTGTAAATCCAAGAATTTCCTTTCACTGTATAATCAATGTTAAATTGAGACTTCATAGTCTACTATTATACTAACCTTCCAAGATGTATAACAACAATATTTATAATATGTTTACCAAGAATCGTTAACATGAATTTGAGAAAATAAAGTGAAATGAAATGTTGGATATGATCAAACATAACATTTGAATAATCTACGTCAACAATTATATCTAGCAAAGTTTAACAAGCCCTGAAGTCAAATGGTCAATAATTTCCACATGGCTGGCTTGTAGCTTTATGACTCAACCGTCCATGACGAACTCATCATTCAATTTTTTTTATGATCTTTAAAAGTGTGGTTATCGTAAGTACTAAAAGCATTCCAATATACCGATAAAAACTGTTTTTTTCCTTGCATAAAATCCAAACCAAAATAAAACACCGAAAATCACAAAAGTTCACTTTTTCTTATTCAAAATTTCTCCAGTTTACTCTCATCAATTTAAACAAAACAATAAAATTAATAACAAATTGAAAACACAACAAAATCACGGATTTTTATAACCAAAAAAAATTAAAAAATGAAATAAATCCCAAGAAATATTAAATTGTTAAATTTCCATAATTATCAATCCTACTTAAAAATAATTCAATCCATCGAATAAATTATAATAAACCATAATTTATCGTATATACCAAAGCGAAAGCACCGTTGACATAAACAGTGACTTGGAAAATAGAAATATGAATATTAAAAAAAAAAAGAAGAGAGAAAAATAAAAACATTAATGGATTATTATTGTGGAATAGTTTGTAGTGAAAGGGAGAATTCCATAGGGATATCCGTCGAGCGGTGTCCTATTCTAGAGTATAGAGCACCTTATATTAATAATTGGCATACACATCGCATGCGGACAAATAATTGGCCTAATAACTGATCATTTATATTTTATATACTATATATATATGTATATATTTATTGCGCGAGTCATAGCGACGGCGGCGACGGCAATGCATACAATCTGCACTGTAATAACAATCTCTTTTATCCTGATTCCATATCACGTTGTCGTCCGTGAGCGGCGTTTATCCGCGTCGAGATCCTATTCCTTATCTGAGCAACGCCATCGTAAACAAAACTATAATATTCAGGTTTTCTTTATAATTGTAATGCGTATCCATATTATGGACGAGTGTCAGTGATAACAGTAGAAATATAATTGAAATATAACTTAATAAGTAGTCGTGATTGATTTTTTTCTTATGTATTGAGTAAAGATATTGGAGATAAATAAAGTTGAAGAAATAATTCTTAATGTTGTTATGGATATTGAATGTTTTTTTTTTTATGGTTACTTAGAGATTATTTATTGTTAGATAATCATTGTGGAATGTTTGAATGTGTTTTTTGAGAGGGAGAAGTTTTAATTTTAATAATTAATGTGAGGATGATGAAATCAGGGATGAATTTGTTGTTTTTTTTATTTAGAATTTAGAGAATTTGATAAATTTTATTGTTGATTTTTAGTTTGGTTGATTGGGTTGAGTTGGGAGATGAATTGGAAATTATTGAGATTAATTTTTTGAGATTAATAACATTTGAGATATTTATTTCTCTAGTTTATAAAATGTTGTTTGTCTGTTATTTGTTTAGTTGATTGAGCAAACGGTTGATCTGTGATGCAAAAAAGAACTGAAAGGTCCTGAACAAAATCACAATCAATTTCAAGTTTTTTCGTTGTCTTTGGAATAACGGTGATGGTTCATCAGCCTTTCATGCTATTTCTTGCCATTCTCAATCAATCATAGACAGGAACCGACAGGTTCTTCTAAGACGTACATGAGATTTTAATTTGATTGTTCAGTGAATATTTAATAAACATTCACGAATTTTTATTGCATAGTAAAATGAACTAAATTATAATATAAATTGATGAACTAAAAGTTTTATCTTCTTCACAAATTTGATATTAAAAATGTTTCATTCTATTTTGGCTGATCAATTTTTAGATCAGTTTGATCCCAAATCTATTTCAAAAACATGAAACAGATTATAAAAATAGTAGAAGACGTGAATAATTCACAAAACGGATCTGATGAATCAGAAAATAGAATAATAATCTCTTAAAATATCATCAAAAAAATTTATTCTTTGCCTAATCTAATAAATTAATTATCGAAACAAATTTTATCAATCAAAAACTTTCGCAATGTAATCAAAAAAATATTTACAATCTTTTCATTCACTTCTAAAAAAAATTCCATCTCTCTCAGTCAATTTAATTTCAAAACCAACAAACTCAAAAATTCTCAACAGTTTCAATGAAAAATTCTTAAACTAAACTAACAAATAATATCAATTTTCCAACATACACCCACACATAATTGATATAATATCAAAAATAAAATACCAGAAAAATTTTGAAATTCTTCAAGTTAACTATTCGTCGTCATTGAGTGTCCTCAAAAATAGAATCTCCCTCACACATATATATATATATATATATATAAACTCTCGCTATACACACTCACATAAACCAAATGTATATTTTTCTTTGTATTACATCTTCACTTGTATTTTCGCCCGGGATTTTTCGCACTGGTCTCATTGTACAGTCATAGACTGCCAATAAAAATAATACAAATGAACAAACCACTCACATAAATATTGCAATCAATTTTGGCTGATGCCCATACATTTAATAATATTGTTAATACAAAGATGACCAATATAAATGAGTCATCGAATTTTATTTCGCAATATTAACTCTGGCAAATAATATACATTGATGATTACATATATACCATATATATTTGTATGCATATGTGTACTCTCTTCGGTCTGTTTGAATTGTTTGCAGTTGCGCGCAGTCATAAACCTCCAAAGAAGTAATTTATTCGTTTCTTGTATGTACGAATTTTTTTGTTTATTTTCTTTTCTCTTTCTCTCTGTCTTATGCGCGTGTTGAAAATTGTAAATGGACACTGTATTCCAACATCGTCAACACCAACACCACTACCAATCCGCAAGTTGATTGTCTCTTATACTCTCGTACATACTACACATCCACACACAATCTCTACCTCGCACTCAACCTTCAGCTGCAGCATTTTTATTTCCTATAATTAACAGAGGCGCTCAGAGTGGTTTGTTCATTCCATCGATGTGGCGTCACGGAAATTTCATGGGTTACGTTATGTTATTATATACGCACTTAAAATCATCTATGGAGACGACAGGGGGGGATAAGAAAAAAAAGAAGCTGAAAAATTAAACATATTAAATTGAAAAAAAATAAAATAAAAATATATATTTGAATGTGGAAAAAAAAATTCTGGACGCGACAACTTTCATTCGGACTTTGAATTCTTGTTTGTATTTTGATACTCGCGACACAGCTTCTATATATATATATATATATATAAAATAAAGAGAAGAGAGAGGAAGTGAGAGATGAATGTGGATTTTGTATGTGTTTAATTTTTATGTTTCTTCTCGGTTCATTTTGGTTCACTTCAACTTTTTTTTATTTCATTATATTGATGTGTAGGTTTGTGTATGAGGAGTGAGTGTAGTTGAAGGTGTTGAGCAGAGACCTCGAAAGGACACGCGACTTAGTGTTTGTGTGTTACTGACGTGAATTTATGTATGTATGTATGGATATATATATATGTATAGATGTATATGTTGCGTAAGGATTCGGGAGCAAGTTGAATTCGTTACGGGAATGTAACGGGCGCAAGGTCGTCAGTAAATTCCAGTTGTGGCCCAGTCTTCATGACGGTTTTCATTTCGATACTTTCGCCGCTTTCTCACTTGCACATATTTATGTGTGTACAAAGATGGATCTGTAGTTTTATTTCGGTTTCTTTTATTTATTTATTTATTTAGTTATTTATTTGTTCATTAACATGAGTTGTGTGTGGGATTTTGAGATATAATTTATGGTGAATGTTTATATAGAATTGATGGACAATTGGTGGATGTTAATTGTTGGTTATTTTAGTTGTTGAATTGATGAAAAATTGGGATAATTTATGTTGCGATTTTAGGATGGACAATAAGAATGAAGAAAAGAGTTGAGAAGTGAGCGGTTAGTGCTGTTGATTGTGATTGAAAATTGGGATGAGAATAAAAAAGTCATTATGGAAATGTAAAGCAAACGAGATTGATATCTTGAGGGTGGATACAAAGTGGACCCTGATAATCATCAGAGAATATAAGAGAGATGATTAGGATTGAACTGGGATATGAACCCGGACCTTTTGAGAACGGGCCAGACTTTACCAGTTCATCAAGTGAAAAAACCCCGAAAAATTTTGTTATATTCAGAAGAATTTTTATGTTTATCATTTGGTTTTTTTAATTTTATTATAAGAGGTCGGGAAATGTGTTAAATCTTAATTTTGATGTACAAATGTGATAAATTGAACTTTTTCTTACATTCAATTGTCACATTACCTTGGAATTTAATTTCTACGTGATAATGTAAGGCAATAAATTTAATAATTGTAGAAGTAATGATGAGAAATTTTTAGTTCACGTTGACAAAATAACGTCAATTAATGATTTTTTAATCGCGAAATTGACGTTTAAGATGAGATAAAATTTACTCAACGTCATTAGATATGACAGATAGCCAATTCTCATTATATCTATGAAATGGTTGATGCAATAAGATAAAAAAACCTAAACGAACTTTTATATCATTACGAACATTTTTTATGTGTTATCAAAATAATTGAGAAGATACTTGGAACATTTTTGAAGTTTCTTAACTGTCGACGACCTTGAACTAATGCGTTATGACTTTAGAACAACAAAAATAGAAATCTATTTTTTTCTAACAATCAATTTCAACTATTTATAACTAACAATCATTATTACTTATCATACGTTACAAATTCACATACGCTTGTCTAAACACGCACGCTAGTCTGATATAACTCACACACTACACAACACGAAGAATCAAACTTGAAGAATAGTCAACTGTCTGCAGTACAACCCGGTGAGTTTATTTATCAATATTATTTCATTCAATTTTACTTAAATTCTATCACTTTCTTTTCATCTCATTCATTCCAAGAATTATTCCAATAAATTTGCACTCATCAAAGACAATTTTTAATTAACACTACAAAGAAATTACAATTAAACAGAGAATTTTCTCAACCATCTACTCAATTAAAAATTTTTAAATTACAGCGATGAATAAAAAATATTAAACATTTCAAATATCTTCAAAATTTTATTTCCTGGATTGAAAAATCTCACAAAAATTCAAAATCAAATTTACATTCCCTTCATATAACTTTTTTTTTCATTTATTCTCAATTATCATTCTTCGTTTATCCGTCAAGTACACGCAACCTTTTTTTCCTTCTTCAATATTCCTTCACAATTATTTCTCATTCTTCACGATCTCAAGTTAACGACAAACGAACTCTCAACTCTTACTTTATAATAAACCGACTGCAAGTGTCTACATGCATCAGCAAAGAACCGGTATATTCTCTTTCTTTTCTTTCTATCTTCTCTTTTATATACATTTACAATATAAAGGACGCGTTATGTGGACATATATAAGCAAGGAGAGTCAAATGCCCAAGCCTACTCGTCGATATCGTCGATAATTGAGTCTCCCGCAATTGCCATATTGGCTCTAACTCTTATAACATGCAGGTAGGATGCACGTGCGCGAATACAGACAGACATTATTTCGCTTTTGCTAATGCTGTCCCGTCGCATAATAAATCCTGACCTCTCTGCGTACTATTCTCTCTCTCTTCATTTTCTGTTACAACTCTTATATATTCATCTCTTTTGCCTTCATTTCCTTGATGGTGCGCTCTTAGTCTTGCTTCCACGAATGACTTGCAACCGCAAAGTGCAAATACACACGTATATGCCTATATTGTAGCAGGTGCACGCAGCAGCAATAATATACACAGGGGCTTATGTGTATAGAATACTCTGATGCTGTTGCCGCTGCTGTTGGTGGTGGTGCAGTCATTGATTATCCCGCGTTAAGTTTCAAAGGCAAAAGAGAAGCTAATAATCATTTGCTATTTGTGAGGCATTCATTAAATTATTAATTTTTGTATAATTATTTTTATGTTTATTTGTATCGTGAGTTTTGTCACATTCAATGCAATAATTACTCAACTAATAAGAATTTTTTAATTTATAGTTAGAGACAATGAAGGGAATTCAATAGATTTTAGTGATTTTGTATTTTTTACATTCTATTTTTATTTTGTCATAACAATGGGGTAAATTTTTAGTGAGGGTTAAGTAAAGGGTGAAATTGTAGGTTTTTCTTTGACGAAAAGAAAAGGTATTGTAGTTATGGGTTTGCCTGAGTTGATGATGACTTATAAGCTCTGAAGTTCGAAGAAATTTAGATGAGTGAATTCAAAAAAATGTTAACTATTGTTAGGTATGTTATTTTATTTATTGATAATATTAAATGCAAAATTAATAGAAAAATTGTTGTATGTTTGGATCAGTGTATAATTTTCTACAAGCATTCATTAGTTTTTCATATTTCATTTTAATATAAGATGAAGCCCCTGATGGGTAAATATTCTCCCGGATATATCGTACAAACCAGTACACTGTAGAAGCAACGATATATACCATGACGTAAAATAGACTGACTCAACTATATGCTGTAGGGCATCTTTGAATCCGATATACCATTTACCAATACATGTACAAAGTGCATATAACATGGAATGGAGCTTCATGCTTGCTGAAAGAGAGTATCTATCAAACGTGCAACGCAAGATGTATCCTTATGTACCTTCAGGGTTCTATGCGAGTTTCAACTCGCGCAAGCACGTTTGAATATATGAAACGTGAAATAAATGTGAATGTATTGAACATTATATCGATATAAAGTGCATGCACTCACTCTTTTCATGTAGAGTTGATAATTTTGTATTAAAATTATAAACAATTAGGAAGTAATCGGTTAGTTTGGTTTATAAAAAAATTCTGATGAATTTAAAAATTGTTTTGTAGTTGATTAGAGTCTAAGTTCAACGTGGGGCAAAAATTGATTTTTATTTCCTAGCAATGTTTATAAATTAAAATTCTTCACAACTGCAATTTTTTTTCTCCAAAGAGCTTCAAGTTTATAAACAAACATTTTTAAACTGTTAGTCGTGCTGTGAATATTTATTATAATCATTTCATTGTATCATTCCGTTATACGAGAAAATTTTCTGGTGAAATCACTGTTAAGTTATTGGATAAGTCTATTGTTATGTAAACAATAGTTGTGGAATTGTCGTTTTAACTGTTACCTCAATTGTTAAATTCTATCAAAGAACATTCCAACCATTTTATCATCACAGTTATGGATCTATTCTTCAACATTTATGTTATGAGTTATGAACTATTGTCAACACCTGCTGAAATAAATGTAAATTTTCATCAAAGAACTTTAAGAAAAAATATATTATTCATCAATAGCAATTCTCATATATTCATAAACAAATAGATAATTATTTATTACATGATTCTTCTGAAATATAAAATTTTACAATGACTCATCATGCTAAATCAAGAATAATAATAAATAAACAAGAGTAGAAAATCGTTCTGGAGTTTAGTATAAATAGCTCAACGATTAACTTGAATGATCTGATTTCTAATTTCATCATCTGCCATCTCCCACTCCACATAAAACAATTAATTAACCAAATTCAATTACACAATATCATCAAAAATAATTCCCATATTAAATTTTCGATATTAAACGTCAAATTCTTATCTGTACTAATTTCTCACATCACAACTAATTTATTTAATCCCCAGATAATCTCACCCCTATCAAAACCTCAGTTCATAATTTCCTCCAAAAAAACATCCCCAAACTAAACAACCCAAAAATCCTCCACCAAAAAAAAAATCCCCACTATACTCACAAATCGTTGAAACTAACAACCTCAGACCTGTTACGTTTCTCATCTCTACTACAAATGCATCTGTTTCAACGTAGCGGCAGTTGGCTTGTGCTATTTTATCCATATGTATATGCATCATTCTACATTATATACACATTTATTTCAGTATCACATGCATATACATATAAGCAATAAGCACACAGAAAAATGAAAAAAAAAAAAACGAAACAAAATAAAAAAATGAAGGAAAAGAAAAAAAACGGAACGAAAGACAGAAAGAAAATACAGACAAAAACCGCGTGAGCGTGCTATCACATCAGAAATACAGCTCTTCTTATACATAATACTTTATCTCACTTTAACTCCACAATTTCCTCGCATCACTCTGTTTCTAAACCTCCCCTCTCTCTCTCTCTTTAACCACTTACGAGGAGTAATGGTTACCGCCTTTTCTCCCTACTACCTCACTCTTTTCCCCTTCAACATTTAACTCTGTCCCACTGGGAAGTAATATAATCATTGCTTCCTCTTCTCTCGTTTATTTCACGCATACATACACGAAATAATTCCACAAATAATTGCCTCTTGCTTTAGCTCATTGCTTACAATACACTGTCCACTCTTTTCCTCTACCGTTTCTCATTCCTCCCTCTTTATACCCTTCTCTCCCTCTTGTGTTTAAACTTGTCTTTGTCATACGTATTTGAACTTGTCGATTATTTCTCTCTTCTCTTTTGCCACTTCTTTCTCTCCTCATTGCTGATGTTTGTGGTGGTGGTGGTGGTGCTGCTGCTGTATTGCTGTTGCTGCTCAGCGTCGTGATGGTCGTGGTCGTCGCTGGTGCCACACCACCTCCTTTTCTCTTGTCGTCCTTTCCACTACCATTCGCATAGTATGTTATAGTAGTCACTCGCAACGGAACTCAGTGCAGCCGCGGCGAGCAGCTGACGCGGTTACAAATGATAAATAAATAATGTTGATAATTTTGTTTAATTATTTCAATTTTTCTGCGGGAAATATGAGCGTGTGATTACTTATTTTCTTGTTTTTTTCTATAGTGGCGGACGCCGTTTATTTATTTATTTATTTCACATGATTATTGATTTGGTGATTGGTACTTTGATAGTGAAGAATGATTTTTGACGAATTTTTTTTGCATCTGGTTCTTTTATAAATTTTGAAAGAAATTGGGACGAAATGTGAATTTTATTCGCGTGTGGAACAATCACGTTGCGAGTTTAATTAATAAAAGAGTTTTTAGTTTGAATATATTTTTGTACTTTTTATAGTTTTTATTTGCTGATTGAGAGAGGAGTTTTTATTAATTTGTATTATTTTTGGAGCTGGAACAATTTGATTTGGTGCTGTTTGTATTGCGGAATTTTGTGGTGGATTTTTTTTCCATGGGATCTGTTTAGTGTTTGTGGTGAATCATTTTGGAGTAAATTGTTTTTGCAGTTGTGGAAATAAAAAAGGAGATAAGAAGGAATAAAATAAAAGGAGATTGTGGTGTTTTGCTATTTATTTTATAGAGAGAACGTGCGCGCATGTTCATACGAATTTATTGGTGAGTTTGTTAATTAATAAAGAGATTAAATGGAGAAAAAAATGTTGTTTTGATGATTGGTAATTGATTGGGTAGTTGATTAATATTATAAGATGATTATTATGAGAATTAATTATTAAGATTTTAAATGATGACAATTATGAAAACTTTTTTGTATTTCTTTCGTGTGGGTATAGAATGTATACATAACATACTTACCATGTGCATGACAATTCATTCGCGAATGTGTATATATATTCATAGTAAATACACATCTACCTGAAGCAACTGGCGCGCATTTCCAGTTTACTCTGTTGTTAATAGAGAATTTTGCTCTGGTCAATTTTTCTGTGTAAATAATTTTTTTTTCCATTTAAATTATATTTTTAATTTTAGAGCAATTCAAAATTGAAGATTTTTCATTTAATTTGTTGATTAATATTCTAGAAAGGTATAAAAAAAAAATTCTACTCTGATGTTATCAATTTTTTATTTATTAATTTTTAATTCTGTGATATTACAGAAATTTTCTAATTCATTTCGCTATTTTTAATATCCAACATGAATAATCAAAGATGCAGTAAAATTCAGTACTAAAAATTCAAAAAAATTGTCCATTCATTTCTAATACTGAATTATTCCCAAAATAATTTTAATCAACATCAAAAAACAAATTTATAATCATCCAATCATTTTCACAAACCAAAAAATATTTAATTACTTTTATTATAAACCAAAATTAAACAATTTCGAATTTTCTTTCACTATCAATAAAGCAAAATAAAAGTCAAAGTCAAATCCTGTAAAATTCTCCTCAAAATTCGTAACAACAATCACCATATTCCAAGTTAAGAAAAAAAGTCCACCAAGAAACCAAAATAAATTCCCCAATAAATAACAAAGAGAAATTTCATTCGACATTTTTTTTTATGTCTTTTTAACAACCATGAACAGATTTTAAGGGTGTTATTTATGGTATCCATCAGCTGTATCGAATTGTAGAGTGAAGACACGTGCTCTAAATGACACCAAACTTCGTCATTTATTTCACATTTCTCCTCTCTAATTTTCATTTTTCCCGACATTTTTTCCATATTAAATCTACAAACAAAAAAACTTTCATATACAGATCAATGTTTTTTTTTTATTCCTTCATACAACTACATATGTTTATGTTTATTTAATGTCTCCATATTAATATTTCTCTTGCATATATCCGTCATGAAAAACATTCGACGCATTTATTCTTCAATTACCACAATTACAGCGCACGATAAATTCATATACGAGTTGTTTTTCATCTCGCAAAGAGAAGGAGGGGGAAAAGAGGGGGGGCATTATCATTATACGAGCTGGTTCGTGTCGGATTTCAAACCACCGTCCTCTTACCTCCTTGCCTTGTTTTGTATCTACATAGAAGTCCCTGGTGTATACAGTGGTAGAATAATCTGCCGTCGATTCCACGCTCGTTCATCGAAAAATCTTTTTCTTATCCTTTTTGTCATCATTTATGTTCATTTTACAATATTTTATATTTATTCGTATCAATTTATTATCTCATTCATCGCATTGCATTGTTTATAATTTTGTTTTCAAATTCTACAATTTGTCCTTCATTTATTAATCTTTATTTCCGCATTGTTTCTAATTATATTTACTAATTTGTTTCTATTTATTTTATAAAACGGTAAACTTGATGAATTTATTTATAAATGTGAGAATAAAAATTCATTGATTTATTTTTTCTATGTGAATGAATGTAGCGCGCGCTCATTTATAAAATAAATACGTAACTAGCTGTGTAGTGCAATGTTTTCCGGTACAAACACGTCGCGACGATACTCGAATGGATAATTATATTATTTTATTTTATTTGTTGTTCTTGTATTTTCTATGGGTTTTTTTTTGTTCTTTGACCTTAGTAACTAATGTGTAACAATCAGAATGTGGGAAAATGTGAGGGGTTGAAAATGATTGTTTATATTTATGTGATGTGAATGAATAAATAATAAAATGTAATGAATAAAAATTGAATTAGTACTTTTGCTGGTTGATTAGTTATTTTTGTTGTAGATTTGTGATATGTAAATTGCTAATTGAGTGTCTTTGTGAGTTATGACGTTTTCTAATGAATAATGACACCTTAATGAACACCATAAAGACTTATGAGCACTAACTTGACCCCAATAAAATATTTTTATAATGATTCTCTGGTTACTTTCTCACAAATGAACATAAACATTTGAATATTTTAACTTGTGTTTGTGTTAATGTTTAAATTTATTTATTTTTGTTTTATTCAAATCAGTTCAGACATTTTTTTTAATTTATTGCTGTGGAAGTTTTGCTATTTTATGCATCCAAGTCAATAAATTATGCAATTTTGTATTTTTATTATCAACATCATATCTGTGTAGATGTGAATTTTTATTTATTTATCAAGTTGTGAATGTTGTTAATTGATATTGGATAATGATAAATGTGAAGCTGAGAAACAAAATAATCAACAATTAGTTATATTTCTTTTTTTTTCTTTTAAATTTCTGTTGGGAAATTAAAAATCTGGACAGTTTAATTGTGTTATATTAATTGTTGATTCAAATGTCGATATTTTGTTATTGAATAAGATAACACAGGCACTGAAAATAGGGAAAATTTATTTGTTTGTTTTTAATTTTTTAGTTACATTTCAATATCAAATTAAAAATTATATCAGAATTAACTTCGTTATCGTCATTGGTATTTTTCCTCCATTGATTAGTGACATTAATCAACGTTTGTGCATTAACGAAGAAACAATTAATAACATTTATTAATTTATTAATCAATCCACAAAAATTTGTATTGAAAAAAAGAAAGGGAAAAACAAAAAGTGAGAAAATTGATTATTAGTCGATTTTTGATAGTTAAACAAAAGTCTAAAATTGTATTTTTCCAATTATTAAATATGAAAAATTAAAAATAAATTATTTTAACAAGAAGAGCGAAGATGGAGCTAAAATAATTTATCAATTCTTCCATTTTTTATTTTTAATAACATAAATATAAACATTTAATCACTTAATCTCTTGGAATTTAGTCGAGTCAAGAAACTTTTACATTTCAAGTTGTTAGCTACTAAATAAATCAACAACTAAATAAATATACAAAAATATATATACAAAATGCTTTAATGAATAAGCCGGATTTACAGCAAATGCAGAAAAATTGTCGACCTTCGACCTCTCCTACATATATACAATACACACACACACACAAAAGAACAAACGCCAAGGATTCCATTTGTCTGTAACAGTTTTCTTTTCTCTTTCTCATTCGCTAAGATTTCTTCAACTCAATGCGCTTTGTCCTTTTTTTTTCTCACCATTTCTTTCTTCCAAACCTTTTTTTTTCCTACTTTATCTTCTTACACTTTTACTTCCTTCTGTCTCCGCGTGGAGATTCTTTCCAGTGCGTTTGCTTTGAGTCTCGCCGCGTGAATAAAACGCAATACATACCCATGACAAACATATATTTACATACACACAAATGATTTGCGCGCGTGATTATCACTTGCGTCAGTGCGCAAGTGCACGCGCGATCACACTCTCCTACACGACAGGTGCACGCGGTTTATAATTTATACATATTATTATTATTATTATTATTATTATTGTCATTATCATTGATGTTAGATGTCCTCCTCGTGTTTGTGTAGTGCACTCGCGTGCGATCAATCGATCGACGCAGAACAATTTTATATTTAATAGAATTGTAGTAATTAAATGTTGAAAATAAAACAGAAATATTTTAATTAACTTTATATTCTATTATTATTTCATCTTGTTAATTACTTTTGATATTATTTTTAGTTTTCAAATATTGGGAGAAATTGTTGTATTGAAATTTTTTTTATATATTAAATTATTTATATTAAATTGTTTATGTTGAGACAAATTTTTTTATGGAATTTTATTATGAATTGTTGTTGATTTATAATTTTGTTTTTAATTTATTTTGAATAATTAATGTAATGAAGGTGATTGTGTGATTGAATTAGATTAATAAATAAATTAAAAATGTTATTGTCGTAAAGAATGAAAAAATCGGATATTAAATAATTTTCGAACAAAATTGCAATTTTGTACACAAAGAAAAAAATAATTGTTCTATCAATTTTTGATTTCTATTGTTACAAATAATTCATTTAAGTTTAATTGAAGAGATTGTCAAGATAATTTATATAATTAAATAATTATATTAATTGGTATGAACTAATTTTCAATCTCAATTATTTTAAAGTCATTACTTTGTCTGTTACAATTGTTATAAATTATTATTTCTATTATCCATTGATAACTTTCACCTAAAATTAATCAAAAAAATTCCATTTCTATTCACACAATAAACAAAATTAATCTCCTCACAATAACTAATAATTAATAATTAATAATTAATAATTAATGATTAATAATGAAAGATTAAATAGTAAATGAAGAAAAAAATAAATAATAAAGACTTAATAATAAATTAAAATTTTCGTTTGTTATTTTGCAGTAAATCCGAGAAAATCTCGATAAAAAATGGAGCTCACGACGTCTCGTGTCGTCGTTACACCACTAACCTTGGCTCTGATACTACTTTCTATTGGCCGACGATGTGACGCCGTTTCCGAGAGTATAATCGGTGAGTTACAAATCTAATAATTCTCATCGTCATCATAATTGTCACTAAATAAATACACAATAATAAAATGAAATCATACAAAATTCCAATTTTTATAATATCAAACAAAAGAAATTCAAGCGTGTGCACACGTGAGAGCTGTTTAAATTGGAATGCGGAAACAAATGAGGGAATCCCCTTGACTATTTGTCGAGTTAAAATGTATTCACTTGGACGATAGAGAAAATTATTTATGGATTCAAACATACATATACATATATAATATATATTTATATTCGAAATTCGATCCCTCGTGTGGCTCACGTGTGATGCAATAGCGATATGAATTGAGCGTGTAGAATAAATTCAACTGTCACACTTTATCGCCCAAGTCTTATCCTCATATATATTCTGGTTATTTCATCGTTGTGTGCGTTTTATCTTATAGGTATAAGTTGTATTTGTCTATGTAGAATCGCGGCGATATGTAGGGGATATATATTAACTAAGTTTCATGATAAATCTTTTGAAACTATAATATATATATCTAATATAATTAATATAATCGCATCAGTGAAGTTAATATTGTCAAATTAAATATTTAATTTACTGCGAGGTGATTTTATGTGTGTGGGTAATTTGTATAGATTTGTAATTTATTTGTTGTTATTTGTCAATTAATTTCTAATATTTAATATTCAAATTATTATTTGCTTTTAGGGTTTTATGTTGAATTTGTAAAAAGGAAAAAATTAGTTTGATAGAATTTTGTTTTGGAATTATTAGAATTCCCATTTCAATTATCATAAATAATTTTACATTCATAAATTAACATAAATATTTTTACAACTAACTATTAATGAAATCAAATTTCATAATTAAATTTGAGAGCAAAAAAAATAGCTTTTCAAATTTTTACATCTTTTATTCATTAATAATAAAAAACAAAATAAAATGACAATAATAACAAGAAAAATTATAGACAAATTACGAATTTTTACATCTTTCATTCATTAATAATAAAAAACAAAATAAAATGACAATAATAAAAAAAAATCATAGACAAATTACGTATTATTATTGCTGGGTCAATCGACGCGTATGTTTGCACGCTCCATATGCTTGCAAACATCGAGATGAGAAACTTCTATTCTTAGTCGATCGCCCATTATCTCCCGGTCTATTTGCGCCAACTCGGGCCTCGAATCTCCCGACGAGTCACGCTTTGTAACTACACCCTAATGTCTCGCAATGACACCTCTAACTTGCTATATATTATTGGCTTCAATGTGTTTCTAAACACACTTCAATTTAGTCATCCCATTGTTTCCACTCTCTCTTAGTCACTCAACTAAGCAAACAATGTCAAACATTAATAAAAATAAACTCACCAATTTTACAACCGACTTTAATATCAAAATAAATTTACACATGTACAAAGATTGTTAAGAAACAAAATTTTATAGAAATAATAAAATTGTATTTTGTTCGACAGAGCGCAGAAAGAGCCTGTACGCGCATTTAAACAGATAAGAACGCAAATTTGCATGTACCTACACGCGCCTTGACACACTCGCAGGCGTGTCCCGCCTCGACGAAAAGAAAAAGAAAACAAGAAAAATAATGAAAAGTTAAATAGGAAATTATAAAGAATATAATTCACCGTTGGAACTAAAAGTTATTGGATTTGTTTAGTCGATTGCAAATGTCGCTCACGTTGATAATAAAATAAATAAATAAATTGTCATGTGGTAATAAATAATAATACATTTGATCAGCATCAAAAAATGTGATGGGAATGAGATCGCATGAATTCTTATGAGTTTTAATTTTCTTTATTGACTTGGTAATGGTTGCAGCAATTATTATTCATTGTTTAATAGTTTATGTTGGCTTTTATATTATCTTGCTTTCGTAAGAAAATTGTTGATGTATTTTTATGTGTATGGATTGATGTGTTGTGAAGGATTGAAAGACACGCCTGGAAAAAGCGTCGGCGATTGTATGAGCATTCTTCTCACCTTATGGCTATCGTACAAGTCAGGGTATATAATAAAATGTTTGCAAGTTTGTGGTGGATGTAAATGTGAATTTTTTAAAACTTTTACTCGTTGTTAAACAATTTTAATAATAAATAGAATAAGATTAATAATATTACTAAAAGATTTGTACAAAGTTGTAAAGAACAAAGTGAAAGAAGTCAAAAATGTGAAATGAATTTATTGTGAATTTTTATTTATTTGAAAAATAAATAAAAATAACTAAATAAAAATTTATTAACAATTATCAACATAAAGAGACCATAAAATAAATTTATAAATATCTAAAATTGAAAATTTATTTTACATAAATAAATGTGATAACGATATTTAAATTGAATAAAATAGTTAAGGTAGAATATTTATATTGTTATTATTATATTTCATTATTACTATTAAATGAAATAAAAATCCGCACGTCACGTGTGGCCTCGCATTCAGCCGTAAATTGTACGATGGTCAAATACGTATAGGTATTTATGTAAACTTGCTCATCTACAAATCCACTCAACTCGAGAATTTGAAGAAAAAGCCTTTTTTAATTTTTTTTCTTTTATCCAACATATTTTTGTTTAATATATAATCATGAAGTTGATATAAAAAGTTCACCTATATCAATTCAAATGCTATAAATAGATGTGACATTGGATAAAATAATATGTGAAATTATAATTAATTTATTTGTATGTGAATTTTAATATTTTTTATTATTTCTCTTTTTCTTTTTTTTCCAGGTAGTCGAGAAACTTGTGATGTTGAAGGTGAAGATTTTACAGTTGACAAAATACCAAATACGAGGTGTTTCAATTGTATTTGCAAGGTAAATTAATGAATAATATTTTTTGTTTAATTTGTTTAATAGCCATCAGAAATTTTTGTTTATTAAATGTAATAAGTTTGTGGAGGGGATGGAATAATATGAAATTAGTAAAAGGATATTTTATTCCTTCAAATTTACTTTCTTTACTTATTTTTATTTATTAATTTTACAGAATAATTTGATAAATAAATAAAAATAGACAATTGATAAAATGAGAATTGGAAAAATAATGCATAGGAGTTAATAATCTCCTCGTTCACAATTATTTTTAGTGATTTGATAAAAAAATATAACAATAAATAAATTAGTATTAACATTTAATGCAAAAGACGTCACATTTGATGTAGGACAGAGTGAAAGAAAAATGAAAAAATAAAATAATAAAACATTTCAAAAGTACTCGCACCGCAGTACCGCACTAACGTCTCATCTACCACTCATGGAATTTGTAATCACGTGTGTGAAGACTCTGCCCGTAAATTTCACACAATAACACATATACAACATTATAAAAGCAAGTTTTAAAACGACAAAGAAAACTCACCCGACTTTTATACACAAAACACATCGTCAGTAAATTTCTTGCTCGTCAAATACTCTCCGTTAATTATCGACTCGCGCGCAACACCAACACAAGAAACAACTCGTTGCAATAAAGACCAACTAACCAAGAAAAAAAAAACACACACACACAAAATAAAACCATCAAGAATGAAAAAAAATAATAATACTTAAAGCTTACTCGGTAAAGTCCTCACGTCGGTCTTCATCATGTAGCGGATATTTTGCCTTTAACACGCGTGAAATGTGCTCGGGTAAAAGCTGACGACCACGACGACAACATGAAGAGGATGATGATGAACGCAAAGAAGACGAACAGCAAAAAAAAAATTTAATGGAAAAAAAAGAGGGGAAAAAAGAGTGGACAAAAAAAAATGGCAAATGAACGAGACGTTCTCGTCGCCTACTTATCTGACCCGGCTTGGTTCATTGACTCGTCACGTTCCAATCGTATATCGGCTGTGAAGCATACACACATATATCAACATTCATATAGTGTATGACGCTAACTTGTTTTCGTCCCTTGCGCGCCGGCTGTGACATAATTATTTGTTATTATTAAATGCTCTTTGGGATCAGGCGGCCACCGATCTCTCTTTTATTATTCTCTTTTTTTTTTCTCTTCGTCTTCTACATTCAATAATTAATCATTTGCATTAATAATGAGAATGAAATGATGAATTATAATGAGAGTGAAAAGAGTAAAATGCAAATGATATTATTGTGTAATTTATGAAGATGAAAATGCGAATGAAAATGAAAATAGAATGGATAAATAAATATTTTTATTTTTCTATTATTCCTTTTATTGTTTTTTGGATTAAATTAGTTTTAAAAATAATTTCTGAGTGTTGTGACATAAAGACACACTCTGGGGGGATTCCCCAACTGTCTTTCTCATCACTGAAGTAATTTAACGCCACAGTTCACTTCCGCCTTTTACATCACAGTTGTCTCGTTATAATACAGAAGTTAATTGTATGGTCTAAAGGGTTTTGCATATTAATGTGATATTATAAATGTAAAATTTTATTCTCCATTGGTATTTTTTTTTTCTTTGGGAAACGAGAAATAAATTGAGAATAGGTTTAATGGGGTGATGAGTAATGGGAGAATTTTGTATAGGAATTATATTTTTTTTTCTTCGCGTTATTTGGAGAAGTTTTTTGAGTTCATTTCAATTTGTAAATCGAATTGTTACTTTTAAAATTAAAAAAACAATAACAACAGAAATATTTTCATTAAATTTATCACTACAATAAAATAAGTAGAAAAATAAAACCATTCAATTATTATTAATTAGAAAGTTAATTTACTTCCAGCAATACAAGTAACTACTTGAAGATTTATTTACCCATAATTAAAACAAACTTTTTCAAATAATTTTATTTCACACTGAACAAATTTATTTATCAGTTCGTTATTTTACAACTTTATCATTCCTTCGACATTTCTATTTTACTTTTTCATTCTCATAACTCAAAGATTAAAAAACCTTCATACACCTGAACAGTATTAAATTGTCTCAATATATATAATTACATACAGCTGTTGATTAAATTATTTTCGTTGCATTAGATCTTCATATACATTGAATAGGCGCCAGATTAACTAAAAGGAATAGAAAAGAGTCATTGGGAAAAAAAAATTCCGTCTGTTATGTCTGACTGAAAACATTTGCGCAAAGAGATTAATAAATTGTTTTTATTTTATCCCTCAGTTTATATATAAATAAATAGATCTTGTGCAATTTATCTAATAGAAACAAAACAAATGTAAAATAAACTAAAACAAGAATGATAAACTAAAATAGATGTGAAATGCAAGTGTTAAGTTTGAAGAGATCATTACGGTACACAACTGTATTATACGAGGAAGTTAAACCGCAGATACATTATAAAAGGAATAAAAAAAAATACAGATGATAAATAAATGAAAACGATAGAGAAAATAAAAAAGAAAGTGGGAATGAGGGAACAGAGTGATATATTATGGCGGGAATATTTCACTCGTTACCCAACACCCAAGGAATATTTATACGAGCGTCGACCTCCAGTTCTCACCTCCGGGATCTATTTATTTATCTTCGCTATGTTCCCTAGATCTTCCTTTCTCTCTATCACGCGCCATCTTTCATTCATTTTTAAAAATTTTTTCTTACTTATTTCTTTACTTTTTTTTTATTTATTTCTCTTTTCATAAAAGCAATAAAATCTTTAACATGCACAAGCCAACATCAGTGGTTATAAATAAATAATTGGATTGAATTATAGTTTTGTGTGTAATTTGTTTATTTTTCGAGGTTTTGGTTTAGTTTGTTATATTTATCCTTTTTCTTTTTGATTTCTTGTTACAGAATGGTTTTGTTGAGTGTTTGAAGCAACAATGTCCGAGTATTGAGGGTTGTTATACGTTGTTGCAGCCTAGAAATGAGGATTGTTGTCAACGGTGTAAAGGTCAGTAAAAAATTTGATAATTTAAATGAATAATTGACAAATAATTGGAAAATTCCAATGAATTCAAAACTGCTTCTGTTAAATCCAAATTTTTTTCGTTACCAGCAATTTCATATTACAAATTCGAAATTGATTAACAAAATTTTATTGACATCAGAAAAAAAAAATTATTGTAAATAATCTCAACGTAAAAATAAAAATAATAAAAAGCAACATAAAAGTCACAATTAAATTTCCTCATAATTCTCTACCAATTTTTTTATCTTTCACAATATTATTCTCAACAATAAAACTATAAAAAATTCAATACTAAATCATAACGAAATAAATATAAATCAATACGCCTACATAAAATAAAAAAAATTTCAACAATCCGTGAGAGAATTTTCTTGATCATTGTTTTGAATAATATCATGATGAACAAAGAACATTACAGTTTTCTCTCATTTTGTGTTATTTCTTTGCTTATGTATAACCACCCTGTATACAATCTCACACTATATATATATTTGTCTCCTTATAACATTAAATAAATATATATAAATACATTTATACCCTCTCAGAGTAAAACGCGATAAATTCGCATGCATGAACGCAAAATGATTGTTTATTTTCTGCGCTGACAGATGTTTCAATCTTGCCCACAGGCCTTTTATCTTCGCTATTAATTATGTTAATTGCAGTGCGCGAGATTTATGGTATGCAAGTCCATTATAGTGTTGAAGAAGTACCCAAAGACGAGTATATATACATATATATATATATATATATTTATTCATATGTGTGGGTATTGTGATGCCATTCGAGAGATATTGTTCAGCAATATAATGCACCCCATTAAAATTTCATTTTATTTTGTAATAAAAAATTAATTGTCTACTTATAAGCAAACAGATGAGAAAGTAATTTTTAGTATTGTGAATTAATTACTTTGAATTTCTTGATAATTATTTCATGTGATTTTATAAAAATTCATTTTCATTTTCATTGTTTTTACAATAATGACGTGAGAAAATCAAAGACGTAATTATTTTTAAACAAATTTCGCAATTTATTACAACACTTATTTACATCAGTCAGGAATCAATAAAAGAAGTCAGTGAAATAAAATAAACCACCCGCTAAGCGAATTGATTGTTTGGTGTAATTATTTTTGATGAAAAACCAACTGAAGCAATAAATTTGCAACGAATTAATTGTTTGAATGTATTTTGTATCATCCCACACTGTTTAATCAATTGTGTAATTAAATAACCATCTTGATGAATTAATTAATGTTGTGTATGTTTAATTTCTATTAATATTCTTGGTGTTCAATGTTCATTGTTAATAATTTATATTTATTGTTATTTAATCAAAAGGTTGTATAAAAAATGGAGTACATCATGCATCTGGTACAGAATGGACAGAACCTGATGACCCATGTAGAATATTAACATGCAAAGCTGGTGTTATAACTGAATCCAAGTTGAGATGTTATACACCATGTTCAAATCCATCACCACCAGCGCCTGGTCAATGCTGTCCCACCTGTCCTGGTTGTTATGTCAATGGACAGAAAGTTACTGCAGAGAGAACAGTCACTACTACTGAAGATCCATGTGTTACATGCAGGTGCAATATGGGCAGACTCACCTGCGCTAAACAGGCTTGTCCTGTCCAACATTGTCCTGCATCAAGAGTTGTTCATGAACCGGGCGAATGTTGTCCACATTGTACGGGTGAGTTGATTGATGGAGATTCATTTCCATCTTCATCATTTCCAATAAATAAAAATGTGTAAAATGTCTTCCAATCCTGCATTAAAAAATTTGTAGTGAAGAATATAATTGGTCATCAAACAGACCTTAATTTCAATTTTAAAATTATAAAATTACTTTGGAAGATTCAACAAAAAATGTCTGGAGTTCTTGTTGGAACAATCCTGAATTTATTATCAATATGATATCAATAATTAACAATAGAATTCATGTCTTGAATTTTGACATATATTTACATTGAATTGTCATCAACCAACTTAACTAATTGAAAATCAACAGGTAGTGGAAGGTATATGTCACCACCAAAAGGTGCTTGCTTGTTAGGAATTGCTATATACAATTCTGGAACGACATTTTACGTTGACAAGTGTACAAGATGTACGTGCACCAATTCAGCAATTTCATGTATCAAAGAAACATGTCCTGTATTGGAGTGTACCAGTGAATCACAAGTAATGCTACCAGGACGATGTTGTCCACAATGTCCAATTGTTAAAGAAAGCCGAGCTGCTTGTATTTATGGTGGTAAAACCTACCTGGCGAGTACTTATTCATCCCTTATTTAATTCTATTATTCTTTTGTTTTTATTTCCTTGTGAAGATATTATTTAATATCTTCATTTCAATAATGAATACATAAATACATAAATAAAATTGCGTCATATTGTTGACCTATCACGCTTGTATACGTTCTACATTCGTTTCCATTCTTGAAAACACCTCGACCTGGTTTAAACGCTCTAATTTCTCCTAGGCAGGATGGCGAGACTTGGAAGCTTGATTCCTGCAAGGCGTGCGCTTGCATGCAGGGTAAAATACGTTGTGCAATGCCCATGTGTCCACCATTGAACATTCCTTGTCCACCAAATTCACGACTTGAACATCCTGAAGGACAATGTTGCCCACGTTGCGTTGAAAGTGAGTAAAATTGTCTTATTTATTTCTTTAAATTTTTCTTCTATATTTTTATTTCATTGTAGTTCAATTAGTGAGTAATATTCAATCATCTTTTATTGAATATTATATTTTACTGGAATTCAATAGACAATTTAACGAATGAATTAATAAATTTTTGACTGAGAAATGATTTATTGAAAATGGTTGACAAAAATGATACCAAAATTGTCAATGAATCTAATTATTATAAGTTATAACAAAACATTTAATTGAATAGTATAATAAGATACATTTTTTGTAATGTTCATTCAATAATTTATTTGTTATTAATTAATACGTTTGTGATAGGTGATGGTGTCTGTACTGTCTTTGGTGATCCACATTATCGAACTTTTGATGGGAAATTTTTTGGTTTCAAAGGACCATGTAAATATCAATTGGTGAGCGATTGTTTGGGTCATTCATTCAGTATAAGAGTGACAAATGATGCAAGATCTACACGATCATCAGCATGGACAAAAACAGTAGCCTTGAAAGTAAGAAAAAATAAATAAATAAATGTTCAATTTAAAAATTTCAAGAGGGTTATTTTACCATGGCAGTCTAAATGACAGTAGAAATCTGTAAAATTTATTGCGGATAGACAAGTGTGATGGTTACATTTTTTCATGTCACTGTCTGGACTTTAATCCCTTGAATTAAATGGAAAATTAATGTAAATAATATAACGAAATAGTATAAATGTTTTTCTGGCCTATTTTTATTCGTTATCATAAGATATATTGATTGTTATTTTTATTTCTGATATAGGTTGGTGATTTGCGAGTTAACCTTGGTCAAAGAATGAGGATAAAAGTGAATGGAATGAGGATTAATGTGCCTTATCATTTGCCAAATAAATTGGAGATCAATCGTACCGCTGACAGTATCCTTGTTAGTACACATATTGGTATAAAAGTATTGTGGGATGGAATCAGCTTTATTGAAGTATCAGCACCAACTTCATATCGTGGTAGATTATGTGGTTTATGTGGAAATTTTAATTCATTATCAAAAGATGATTTTACAACACGTCGTGGACGATTAGTACAAGATGCATATCAATTTGGACAGTCTTGGGCTGTTGGTTCAAAAAAAAACTGCAGTCGACCACGACCAATTGATCGTGAACGACATTGTCGAAGTCGAGAAAATCATAGGTAACATTTTATTCATTTCACTTCAATTCAACTATCTCAAAAATTTCATTCAATAATTCAAACTTTGAATATCTAAAAAAATCATTTTCATTAATTCATTTATACTTTTCAGACTATGCAACCGATTAAGATCACAAATTTTTGATCCATGTCACAAAAAAGTAAATCCAACTATGTACTACAAATCATGTTTACAGGACATGTGCGAATGTCCAACTGAAAATTGCTATTGCCAATCATTCGTAGCTTATGTTCATGAATGTCAACGATTGGGCATTCAATTGCCACATTGGAGAAAATCAACAAAGTGTCGCACTGTTTGGGGCAATGCGGGACCAAATGCTATACGACAGCGTCGTCATTAAACAGACACACGAAATAATTAAATAATAATTATTAAATAAATAATGACAGCGTTATATTTGTATATAATTGATCACATGTATGAATGTGTTCGTAATTGTATTTGTGTATTTGTTGTATGTTGTGGCATGCGTAATATTTAATATTAATATTATTATTATTATTATTATTATTATTATTATTATTATTATTATCATTATTAATTATTATTATATTAATTATTAGTAATATTATTCTTCTTATGGTTATAATAATTATTCTTTTCATCATCCGGAAGGTGAGCGACCGCGCCAGGTGAACGGAAATGCTCGCGACCAATTTTTTTACTAGTCATTGCTTCGTGTGTCTGTACGCAATTAACAGCGAGAGCGAAAGAGAAAGAGAGATAGAGATAGAGAGTATGATAGTAAGAATGTGGAGAAGAAAGTGAGTTTTTTTGTTTTTGGGTTGATAAGAGAAAAGAATAAATAGAATCATCGTTTGTGTATGGAGGAGGAAGGAAAAATTGTAATGAATGGGAGAATGATGGAAAAGTGATGGATAATGAAAGAGAAATGATAGTTGAGGAGGTATTCGCACGGAGGAGTTATAGAAATATGGAGATTTCTTTGAAGGATTAAAGTGGAAATTGATGGAAGAGATATCAGGACATTTATCAAAAATTGTATCATTCTTTTTTATTTGGTTTTTTTTTTATGGATGGATTTTTTTGTTTTGTTTTTCTTTCTGTCATCATTATTTTCAATATCGATGTTTCAAGATCACCGTGCAGTATTTCGGCCGATGAGCAGGCTCGCGGCGTAGCATCTACATCCCAATGAAATTAATTGACGTTTATTTTATTATTTTGGAAAAATGAATCTCGAAAATGGAAAAAGAATTGTTTATAGTAATTAGATACAGAATACAATAATTATTCTTCTATTTTTTCTTTTATTGATTTGATAATTTTTATGCAATGGTAATAATTAATATTCATAGAAGAAGAAATGTAAAAAAACAATGCAGGAAAAAAATTAGCATTCCTCTTTCTCTTTATTCCTTATCATTTGTCATTTTTTTTTTCTGTCATTCCATTGCATTTTTGTTTGTTTCGACTTTCTTTTCTGTTTTTTTCAATGCATAACTTACACACGGAGAGAAAAATATATGAAAAATACTATTATAACTATTGTGAAAATGTGGATGAGAGAATGTTATAGTAACAATGAATATAATGTAACAAGTTTTTGTATTGGGGTGATAAAAATATGAGCACTGAATATTGTTTCAGTCCAAATCAATAAAGCACTTAATTATTCATGTTTTGTTGTATTATTTTTTTGTCAATGTTAAAGAGATTTAATAACATTTAATTAATAATCACTCTGTGGTGATTATTTTCATTATGTTTTAGAGTCTACTGAAATCATCAATGAATTGTGAACAAATATATTCTTTAATCATCAGAACCTTTTTGTTGATTCATAGACAGGTGGAAGTGTACGTGAAGATGGATGTAAGCAACAAATTACATGTTTGTCGAGTTCTAAAAATAAAATACAACAATTGTTGCCTATGGATGGTACACCATGTGGTTCACACAAAGTAAATACAACTTTTTGCTAACAACTGGAATTTATTATTGATGTGTTTCTTTATCGTTGATGAATTGTTTTGTCACATTGATCACAACTCTGTCCTTTCTTCTTCCAGGTCTGTTGGAATTACGAATGTGTGAAATATAAAATGGATGCAAAGTACAGAGGAAAAAAATGAATCTTTCAATGCAGTATCCAGAATGATTGACAATGTTGACTTCATTCTTGATCTTCTGTATGTTTATAATTAACAAATAAACTTAAAATTGGGTTGTAATTCAGTTGGATGTTCTAGAATTTTCAATGATAAGAAATACAGTAAAGAATATAATAAAGTTGATAATCATAAAATGTGTTAGTTTATTTAATATAATTAATTTCATGATCTGATTATTGGCTAATTCATCATGAAATAAATCAATGAAGAATAATCATATACTCAAGATAACAATCTCATGTACAATACGAAATCTTCGTGTTATCATGAAATAAAAAAGTATTAGATGATAATAGTTTCTGAAAAGAGAACATTGGTATTAAAATAATATTTCTCTTCAATTTAATTCAGTATGAAAACGTTTTGTGAATTGGTGAGGCTGTCAATTTTTATAGATTTAAAATCATGTTTTATTGGACGTTGATATTTATTATTCTTGCAAATGGAAAAAATGGAATTGCAAGACCTGATTATTCGCGAATAGAAACAGATCAAGGTGAGCTGTACATAAAATATGAGAAATAAATTAATTTAGATGCTGTTAGGAATTTGGTAGACTAAATTTAATTATTTTAAACAGGATTTTATCAATTGTTGAATTGAATTTAAATATATTATTAAAATTATAGACTTCGTAAATTTATTCTGCAATTTTTATTGATGTGATGATCAATAAAAAAGTGAATAATAAAAATCCACATCAGAATTGCAATCAATGACATTTCTTAACTCTACCAAACTTCCAACATGACATTGATCAGATTATTTTATTTATTCATTATGACAATTTTCAGATATGGTGGATGATGAATTGATGCATCCAGCTCCAACACTACAGAAGAGCATTGATGAATCATGGTCAAAAGATGAGATTGGTGAGTTTCAATTATTATCTGCAATGAAATTCAGTTCAATTAACATCGATGAACTGTTTTGTTATCTAATCTGAAAGAGTTAATTTGATTCGAATATCTTATATGGAATCAATAGATCATCAGTTTGATATGAATTTATCAATTAGATTTATAAATCTAATAATAAAACACAAGAGGAATAAAAATGTTGGTACTTATGATAATAATTAAATAGGCATTTTGATATTTCATCAAGGATCTTTATCTATTGACCAATTAATTTATTCATTCAGACACTGGATATTGGCATGAAAAAGCACTCGATGAATTAGACGAAAAATTGAACAGGAAATTAAATAAAAATAAAGCGAAGAATGTTATTATTTTTCTTGGGGATGGTTTATCAATTCCAACACTTTTTGCTGCAAGAACTTATCAAGGACAACTTGATGGAAAATCAGGTGAAGAAGGTGAACTTTATTGGGAATCTTTTCCTCATGCAGGGCTTGTAAAGGTTTGTCAATCTACTTCAATATTTTATTGATTTATAATTGTGGAAAAATAGTTTGCTGAAGTATATTAATCTAAAATTCATTTACAGACATGGTGCATTGATAGCCAAGTAGCTGACTCTGCTTGCACCAGTACAGCTTACATGACTGGAGTTAAAACAAAACGAGGAATAATTGGTATCAATGGCAATGCCATACGTAGTGATTGTGAATCACAAAATCAAAAGCAACATCACGTTGATTCAATTTTAAAATTAGCACAAGATAAAAATAAATCTATTGGTATTATTACAACAACTAGAGTTACTCATGCATCACCAGCAGGTGGTTATGCACATGTTTCTGACCGATCTTGGGAGAGTGATTATGATATGAAAAAAGTTAATCAGAATTCTAATGAATGTGAAGATATTGCAATGCAATTGATCACCAAAAATCCTGGAATAGACTTTAAAGTAATTTTCGGTGGTGGACGTAAGAAATTTTTACCACATGATGTCAAAGATGAGCAACATTATGATGGTGAAAGACAAGATGGCAAAAACTTGATTGAAATATGGAAGAATGATAAAAAAAAACGTGGCAGTAAATATTTATATTCATGGAATCGAACGAGTTTGATTGATGTCATGAAAAATCCTGACAATTATGAATTTCTTCTTGGGCTCTATGGACATTCTCATCTTCCATTTCATTTAGAAGCTGATCCTGAAGTTCAACCAACTCTTCAAGAGATGACTGAAGCAGCAATTAAAATACTGAGAAAAAACAAGAATGGTTTTGTATTATTTGTCGAGGGTGAGTATTTCATTATATAATGAAACAAATATTTATGGTAAATCTTACAATACTAAAATCAGAATTAAATTTGATAGAAGTTATAGAAAATATTAAACATTTGAATTAATTCCTGTGAGAATTGATCAATATGAACAGCTTAACCACAAATGCATATCAAATTCACCAAGTTCAATTACCTCAACAAAACGTAACTAGCTCGAGTGATTAGTTTCCGGTGGTTAATTAATTCTAACACTCTCTCTGTCTCTTTTATATACCACACGACTTAACTTTCACTCTCTACATCGGTATAACAGGTGGCCGTATCGATCACGCTCATCATGGTGCATATGCAACGTTAGCTCTTGATGAAACTGTTGAATTAGCAAAAGCAGTAAAGATTGGAAGAGAGATGACATCAATTGATGATACATTAATCATTTCAACTAGTGATCATGGACATACAATGAGTGTTTCTGGTTATTCCAATCGTGGTGATAAAATTAATGGATTCAATACATTTTTGGGAAGTGATAATTTAAAGTATTTGACTTTGAGTTATGCTAATGGACCTGGATTTAAACAACCTGATAAAAATGGTGGAAGATATAATATTAGTGGAGATGATATAGGTAAGAAATGAAGAAATTTGTTGATTTTTAAAAAAGAAGTTGATGACAAGTAGAAGCAAAATTTCTTCTTTGGTGTCATAACTTTGGAATTGATACACAATTATAATAACCAGATTATTGCACTCGTCATGATAGAAATTGTTCAATGTGAATTATAAAATAGTTCAATTAATTTTATATGAATAATTGAGAAGGTCACGTTAACAATTTAAATGAAACAGTGATAGGAACGTTCGCATATTTCTATCACCTCAAATATTTTATTATAAATTCTAACCCATCACATAAATTCCAAATACTTGGCAACTTCTACTATTATCGAATCAGTAAAAGTCCAGTCGTAAGAATGTTATCTACTTGTCGTGTCAACAATTTTATATTCTTAGAAAGAAAAGAATTTGTGGATTGCGAGTTTATTTATCATACCAAAATGTCTACGAATGACAAATGTGTTATTTAAAATAGAATAAAAAAAATAACGAAGAAAATGTTAAAGTCTTGTCTAGAGAATGTTTAAAATAGTTGGAATTTTTCGAAGAACAATCTGACTTTTAAAAATAAATTTGAATCTTATAACAATATTAAGAATTAAGATCATTTGATTATTGGAGAATTAGTTAAATATTTTTTATCGATAGTGATTGGTATCGCCATGATATTATCAGTGAAAGAAAAAATTAAGGAGGTCAACGCTCCAATAGATTTACACAATTGAAAATAGAATAATCCTTAAATACAATATATTTCCCACTGATTTAATTATTACATTAACAATCAGTTAATCGAATAATACCTCAATGTATGAGTGAAGAACAATTTATTTTCAATAGTAAATTGAAACCAGAATGATTCACACAGCAACATTTACTATTAAACAACACGACCAAAAAATTACAAAGCGTATAATAAATTTTTAGCGCTTCTGTTTTCCCATAATTTTTCAGAATAATTATAATTGACAATGATAACAATCAACATATGAAAGATTACAAAGCGTAGGATAGATTGAACAATCAATATTATAATTTCCATAGGCGACATTGTAATTCTTTTTCATTATATTGTAAATCGTAGAAAAACAATCAAGAGCAGGGCACTTTGATTTACTAAACTGGATAGAAAAAATATGATTTTTATAGTATCATATCCTAAACTACAATAATGTTTTTAATGCGCAGATCATAATGATTACATTTTTTAAATATTTTTCATTAATACTCTAAAAAAATTATATTTATATCATTTATTTCCGACTCAATCAGTTGCATTATTTTCTAAATTACTGTTCTTTCCTCATTACTCTCATTTATCTCTTTTATTGATAACAATCACTTTATCATTGACCATTTTCTTTTTTTTCTTACAGATGATTTGAGATATCAATTTCCATCGTTGGTACCTCTACCAAAAGAAACTCACGGCGGTGAAGACGTTGCAATATTTTCTAGTGGTCCATGGTCACATTTATTCTCAGGAACAATTCAACAGAGTTACATCCCACATTTTATCGCTTATGCATCTTGTCTTGCACCAAAATCCGCGTGCAATGACAATTAATAATATCTCATCTCATATCTCAATCCACAATTTTTTCCACTTAAAAATTAGAACAATATTGATAATGAGATAATGTTGCTTTCCACTTTTCGCATTACCATCATCAACATTATCAACAAACAAAAAAAATGTGGTCTCATTACACGATTCGGAACGTTTTTATTATGTCATTATAAATGCACAAAAACATCTTAAAAATATATGTTTGTGTATGTATTTATGCATAATACATTTACGTATATGAGTGTATGCTATATGAGAGAGCAATAAATTACAACGTTTTATTTATTGATTTTACTATTATTATTAATTATAATTAATATCATCATCATTGTTAATATTATTGTTACAATCATATTGGAGAAGGAAAGAAGAAAAACTACGCGACTTTGGCATATCTTGTTTTTTTCCTTATTTTTGTTGTTTTGTTATTTTATTTTGTTCATCATATTTTCTTTCATCTCATTCATATCTACTTTTCACGTTTAATTTTATGCACTTACTATTTATTTTCTTTCTTTAATATCCCGACGATATTTCGTACAGTCATTTGCATGAATTTTACAACTTCTTTTTGCATTTGTGTTCTATCTTATTTTAATAATGAATTAATACAAAGTTGTTGGGCAACTTTATAGAACAAAGTGTGGCGAAGATAATTTTTCACTGATATGACATAACGCTGGTCACTATCTTGATGATGATGACATGGAGAAAGAAATATAGAATAAATTAAATAAATAACAATTACACAGTGAATGAAAAGTGAAGAATGAATTACAGAAAGCGAATTATATTATGAGTCATTTGATAATGATCAACAATTAATTGATATTGATATTGATTGACAGATATACATTTTTTTTTTCCATTTTTCTTTGCGTTTTTATATTTTTTTTTTTCGTTTTTCATAATTTTTCTTTGAAATATGCGCTCGATACACGTGGAAGACTCTTCGAGAATTGGTATAAGAATAGATTTCGAAGTTTATATAAGAAACAGTTTTTTTTTAACTTGTTGGCGCCACGCGATGCCAGGGGATTTTTATTTCATTTTTTTTTTTCGTCTCTTCCAATTAATCACTTCGACTATTTAATTATTCAATTAGTTTTTAAATTGTAAAAGAGATGACAATTATATTTGTATTATTATTTATATGTATATGAAATACTGTGACTAATTCGCAGTTGAAATTTGGAGAGTTTTAATATCCTCTTACATTTTTTTTTCATAGTGACAGTGAGCATTTTTATTTAATTGTATATTCAATTAATTTTTCTTTTATTTTCTGTGAAAATTATTTAGCTAATGAGAATCATCGAGAAAGGGACCAGCGTCGTCGTTTTTATCGCAATCAGTTGAGACTTGAACATTTATGTCTTTCACAGGTCCCACAACTCCACAATTGTCTTGGCTATTTTTTTATTTATTCAGTTGTTGATCTTTCTGTTTCACTTCATCTATATAGCCATCATTCTCTTACTAATACCTACAAGATTCTGTACCATTATTTTTATTTTGTTTACTACAAAGGTACTTGAGATATGATAATCAGTGAACAGTTCAGTATTTCCACACCTGGAGTTATTCCACCCATTTATTTTCTCATCGTTATGACTATTATTCACTCATTTATTTATCCATTGTTTTTAATTATTATTATTAGTATCATTATTATTAAACCATTTTATTATTTGTTAATACTTGACACTCTCAAGGCTATGGAAATTTATAGATAGATATTTTTCGACGAGTAAATCCCTTCAACAATTATCACATCCTCTATAAACTCCCACACGTACCAGCCATAAGAAAATTATTTAATTAACTATTATAATTGATACACAATCAATTATTACATGAGAGATGAAATTATGTTTTCTTTTTCTTTCTGCTCTCCCACAAACAATTATAATACGAGCACAAAAGAGAGATGACAATCTCTCAAAAAACAATTTGTTATGTAATCACTATCATCTTTTCATTTCGTTTACACAATAATCTTCATACATTTCTCTTCATATTTTGTTTTTCCTCTTCTTTTTTTTTTCAGTGTTTTATTTATAATGTTAAGTTATTTTTCGGCAGCCGAACGTCACGCCAATTGGAACACTAAAAGTGTATAAAAAGAATAAAGATAAAAAGCGAAAGAGCGACGTGACCAAGAGGTTGAGCCAGCAGGAGGCAACGCAAACACCATAAGATTTCTATTCTTATTATTTTCTTGCTTTTTTCTCCCGTTCATTTTTCTTTCTTCATTCCATTTCACCACATGGATTACAAACACTTGACTTATGGATAAATTCTTTGACTCGTTAATTTTATTATACATTGGAGATGATTTATAAAATGAATCCCAATGAATGATGAATTATATCATGATCATCTAGACTTGAAAACCATTTTTAAAATCCTTTGTTAAAGATTGTTTACGATTTTTTCTCATGTCTATGAATAAAACAGGTTTTGGTATTATAATAATATGATGAATAATAAAAACAATATCATATTTTAGCAATAATCCTACCAACGTTATTCACTATTAGAACAATAATAAATAAAATCGCATTATCGACTTTGGAAGAACAAAATGATCATGTGATAACAAGACAAATACTAAAAAAACATAAACAATCAAACGTTTCACAGCTCTTCTACAAAAATTAAAACAAATCAAAATTGAATTCATTTTCTTAGTTTGAATCACTAAAGTTATGTAAAACTCATTTGTAGATATAAAAAAGCATCTCAGAAATGGCATCAATGGTAAAATCACTTCATGATAAAATTATCATCATTGCCAGGATATTTTATAATCACATCTGAATTTTCATATCGCATTTGTGTTTCGCTATGAAGTCACCCACTCTGGTGGCAAGAAAAGAGAAAATTTTCATTTTCTACATCCACATTATTATTCTGTTTTCTATTAATTTCTTCAATTCTTTTTCTCGCTCTGACGCCCACTGATCTCGCATATTGTTCGGGCACCATTATAATATTCGCACTTTAATTTATTAATTAATCATTTTATTTATATTTCTTATTATTCCAGCCCCTTCAGGTATACGTTATCGCTTGCGTATTGATTAATATTCATTCATTCAATATATTTATATGCAATTAAATTAATTCACATATAAATTAACATATATACTCATATTTAATATGCCATAAATATACAGATGTAAATATATATATGTTTGGAAGGCGACAGTAGAGGCTACTGAAGTAAATGCATAATAGACGCAGAGAAATATAGCGACACTTTTTTCTTATTTGTTTATTCTTTTCAGAATCAAATTCGAATTAATAAAACGTGTATGTCTTTAACTTAATTTTTTTGCAATATTTTTTCCTTTTTTTGTGTTTTTTTTTTTCGTTTTCCATCCTACATTGATTCATTTCGCATGATTTTATATGTCAGAATGTTTCTACATTTGTTAATTTGTTTATGTAGTTTTATTCTTCATTCAATCATTTTTTTTTCTATTTATTCCGCACCATTTTTCTCCTAAGTTATTAATTTGATATTTCAATGTATATATATATAATATGTATATATTTATAGTTTAGTGGAAAGGTCAAACCTTTTTTTTTGCCACGTATTGAGATTCTCTAATTTTCGAATAAAATTCAAAATACATTAAAAAGTCTTCATTATACAATAAATATTTATATGTATATATATCATTAATAAGTCAGAGAACAAATTTGCCAACAATTGTATGATTTTTTGAATGATGATGTTTCCATTTTGTTTTTTTCTGTCTTCTCTCATTTGTACGAAAGGCAATTGTGTATATGTAGGGGAAGATAAAGATGGAGTTGAACAAAATAAGGGAAGGAAATTTCATATAGAAAATGAATGAAATGAAAAAAATATATTCAAAGTCAAAAAGTTCTTGGGGTAGAAAACTTAACATAAGGGAAAGCAATTCGGGCGTGAAAAGAATGAAATTGTGGGGAAAAAAATATTGGAAGAGGGTGTGAGCGTGAGAGAGACAGAAAGGGAGAGAAACGAGTGAGAATAACAAAGTGATACACTTAAATGTACATAATAAATTCTGGATTCAAATATGAAAATCCCATGAACTCTGTTTGATCCAAGTTCATCATGAATAGCTTGTCGGTGGGTGTGAGGTCCGTTTTTTCGGACGTAAATTGTTTGTCGAAATTGCTCACATCTTTTCTGTGTTTCTGTAAAAAGAGATGATAAAATATATAAAGGTTTTATCTTGTTTATATTATAAATGTATTTTTTTAATATGAATATTAAAATTCAATGAATATTCTACTCACGATTTTGGGCTTAAATGGTGGTTGAACTTCTCGATTTTCAATTTTTTCCCAATCAATACGACGGAAAAATGCATGACCTCTTACATCATCCTCACCTCTATGTCCACAGCCCAATCTTTTATTAGGATTCTTAGTCAGGAACTGTAAAAAATTAATATATGTATGAATGAATGAATAATAAATAATTGAGAATAATGATTAATAAATAATTCCAATCATAAAGAGAAAATCACGTCTACACTAAGCTCACGCGAAAGCTCTAATTGACTAGAGAATAGAAAAATCATAAATGTTTAATTCCTTTTCATATTGTTCATGAATTTTTTAATTTTTCTCCACCTGGTTTCCATCAAAATTCTTCGTATTTCCGGTGAAACCAAACGATTCAAAACACCATACGGAAAATTTCGTGCTTTTACACCCATCATGAACACACGTCAAAATATAAATTTATCCACGAAGTTCTATTTGAAATAACTCATTCACGTCACTCTCATCACTTCCATGATGGAGAAAAATAAATAAATAAAGAAATACTAAAATATAATTAAGTGTTTTTTTTTTTGGCTGTATTACCCCTTTGCAAGCTTCTTTAGATTCTTTCGACAAACTCTTTGGGTAATTAACACTATGATCAGTAATTGCAGCAAATAATTCTTCTTCATCTTCGCCATCAAATGGTGGTTGTCCAACCAACATTTCATACAATAAAACACCATAAGCCCACCAATCAACCGATTTTCCATAAGGTTGGTAAAGTATAATCTGAAAGAATACAAAAAAGATTAATAATATAATTCTATTAAATTAATTTCTTGATTAGACATGGAAATAGATATCAAAATATAAAAATGTCATCAAAGATTTACCTCTGGCGCAATATAATCTGGCGTACCACAAAATGTTTTAGTCGTTCTATCACCAGTAATTCCCTCTTTGCACATTCCAAAATCAGCAATTTTAATGTGTCCATCGATATCCAGTAAAACATTATCCAATTTCAAATCACGATAAACAATACCACGTGAATGCAAAAAGAATAATCCAATAGCAATTTCTGAAGCGTAAAATCTGTAACATGAATAATCCATTTTCATTTTCTCTGATAGAATATTTGATTGCCATAATATATTCAATAAATAAATAAACGAATGATTTAACGTACACGGCAACAGGCTCTTTGAATTTTCCACACTGTTGAATTTGAAACATGAGATCACCACCATTAACGTATTCCATTACGAAATACAAACGATCCTGTGTACAGAAATGAGTCCAACATTGAATTCAAATAATAAAAGAATATATTAAAGTAGAAGATTTTAAAATAAATTATTTTCTCTTACCATAGTCTGAAAACAAGAGTGAAGTTGAACTAAAAATGGTGGCTTATGTGACAATGCAAGGACACGTTTTTCCACCATTGTGCATTCGACATCATCATCTTGAATAATGATATCCTTTTTCAATATTTTAATTGCATATAATTCATCAGTTCCTTTTCGTTCAGCCAACAGTACTTTTCCAAAACTTCCTTTACCAAGTACCATAAGAAAATTAAAATCACTTGCTCTTATCAAATCACTTTTACCCATATTGTGTGGTAATTCTTTGTCCTGTATCATTGGCTTCTTCGTCACTGAAGTTTTCTATTTATTTATTATAAACAGAAATAAATTAATTAGATTAATTATTCAATATTAATTGTCTATGAATTTTAAATTATTTAATTAAAGCAATAGAATTTTCCTTGGATTTTACTTTGATATTATTTTACAAGTGTAAAGCAGAAATGATGACAATGATGACACTAAAAAACTTAAATTGTTCTTATCAAATTGTTGTTCCAATTTTATATTAATAATACAACAGTTACATAACAATTTAAATGATTATCAAACGAACTAAATGGAATTAAATAAAATTACAAAATAAAAGAAGTTCCACTCAAGATTAATTGTATAAATTATAAAAAAATATAAAATTGCATTCGCTTGTTCCATTCTTCTGTTGATAAAAAGAATGAAAAGATTTGGAAAAAAAAAAACGAAGAAAAAAGATGAGTGAAAACAATTTACCCGCATCTTTGTTTTAAGCTCAGCCAAATCAACGCCTTCCTCTGGCACTGGCACATTGTAAAATTCACCCTCTTCCTGTGTGAGTAGCTTGAACCAACCATTCACTGGCGCTTTTATCAGCTCCGAAATACCAAAGGACAATGAGCCCATAAAATCGTTCCTCGACGTGCGATCCCAGTCCCAAATCTCTATCAACAGTCGTCGGTCCTTGTCTTCTGCTTTCAAATCGCTTCATTTCGACAAAGAACAATGAAAAGTAATAAATGTACATTAAAAAAATTACAATTAAACAGATATATAAAATAATATTAAATTATAAATTATTAATGATTGAATTCGAGTGGCAGATTAAATATTAAATTTAAAAATGAATAAAACTGATTGACATTCACGTTCAATTAAAAATTGAACAATCGTTCATCAGTATTTCCTTCTAATTTTTTGTGTTTTATTCTGGGATTTGTCAAGTCCAAACAATTGATTAATTAAGCATCGAAATCGGGTCCCTCTTCACGTACGAAAGAGTCCATTCATTCATTTGCACTACGAATTTACTCTCACATCGATTGTTTATTTTGTGACAATTGTGTGTGGGTTAACACACGTGATTGTTTCCACTTTTTTTTTATTCACTTCTTCCATTCATTTCAAATCCTCATCAATTTAATTGCCTATCTGGTTTTTTTTTTGTGTTTCATTTACATTGATATAATTACTCTGATTTTTGCACAATTCTTAATTATCTGCAGTTTCGCCTTTTAAATATCATCAACTTGGATTAGATAGTTCATCATATCAATGATTTACTTGATAATGAACTCACAAAGTGATTGTCTCGTTCCATTCTGGATTTAAACATGATTTGATTGTCTTTGTTTTTTTTTTAATTCCATCAGTGTCTGGAATTAATTTCAGCTTCACATAAGGATCTGATAGCCCATTTGGATCCATTGGAATGAGATTTCTTCCCTGTTTCACTGTGAAAAAAACGACATTGATTATAGTTAATTTATTTAATTTATTAAATCGTAGAATAATCCAAATTTGTTTATATTTTTTTTATTTTTATTAAACATTTTATGAACTCTGACAAAAGTTTAATTTATATTTTCATACGTTTTTGAAGAACAAAAATGACGAAATGTTATTCTGATTAGTAATTATTAATTGAGAAAGTTATGGTATTTTCATGAACCTGGCTTGACGCTTTACTACAGTTCTATAGCTTTGTAATCCATCAGGTAATTTTCTTTCTAATTGTTTTCAATTTGGTTATCGTGAGTACTAAAACAGTTGTGGAAATGCAAAAGTGTTTGAAGATTTTAATTATCAAAGTGAAGTGTGGAAATTAAAGTTTTGTGTTCTTTTTATTTTGTTGATTCATTTTGTCATCTTTGTTTATTATCAATTAAAAAAATCAAAATTTCTCAATTAAATAATACCTTCAATGGTGAGTTTGTTGTTGGCACATATAATGTTGAGTGCAATACGACCACGTCGCTCTGTGTGATCACATCCACAAAGATTGGGCACGCTCTCCTCGCACCTCTTGTGTACATTCATGTCGCATGCTAAATATCAGATTGAACAATATTATTATCACAATCACGAATGATAAATTATTACATTTCAATTTCACAGTCACCAACATCTTCACCATCTTCATCATCACAAATAAACAAAATAATTCATCTACTTTACATAATAATAATCCCACAATAAACAAAAGAATAAATAAATAAACCAAATATTGAAACACACTAAAATAAAAACGAAACAAAAATTCTCTCAAAAATTTATCACTCCAAAAATCTTTCTCATTATAAATCATAACATAATTTTATATAATACGAAAAAAAAATATAACAAATAGAACTAGACAATTTATAAAGACACGTGCAACTATAAAAAAAAATTAATAAATAAAAATACAACAGATTTTTAGTATTCACAGGGAATAAAATCAGTTACATAAATGCTGGATAATTTATGGCATTTAAATTTACAACTAATTATACTCTAATCATTATTTCTTTTTCCTCATCAATGAATATAATTGCTTGTATACATTGAATAAATTAATAAACATGTTATTGAAGTAAAAAAAAATAATAACAAATTAAATATACAACGTAGATTACATTCAAATAAATGCAATGAATATTTATTCATTCACATCGACTGGAAATTGTTCAAATCAGCTACTAAATGTGACTACAGGCACAAAGTCACGCACATCAACAAGGAAACATTAAATAAGATGGATTTATAGTGAGACAGTGAGAGTGGTAAGAATAAATATTCAATGACAATAATAACACTATGAAAAGTTTTGTAACAAACAAAATATTTTGATGTGGAAACAAATTTTCTCGTAACAAAATTGCTTCTGTGTATACAAACAATTATTGTGAAATAGTGAGAGTGGATATATATTTAGATGCGATATTATAATGCATGTGTCGTAGTTAATCAATATGTCGAGTACAAAGAAAATATTGTACAATGTGTGCACGTTATATTCAATATTTATTCATTTATTCACTAAAAATAATCATAATAATTTATGTTATTATTATTAATTTTGTTTTTTGTTCTATTGGTTAATATTAAATCATGAATGGTCATAATTAGTTTATAATTGTTTAAACAATTATTTTATGAAGGAACAATACAAATTTGACATTGAAATTTACAAATTGAAAGAGATTAAAAATAGAATTTACATTGTTGTGTTTAATTTCAATTTTTTCATAGTGTAATAATGGAATTAAAATTTTTTCATGATACTCATTCGATCAATTAACGTTTTCTCGTTCGAATTCAATGGTTACATGTTGAATTCGGTTGATTGGATGTGGAATTATATGAGCTTAAAGTTATGGTAATTTATCTTTGCTATTAAAAGACCACCAATGATTAATTTCCAATTTCCAAATTAATTAATTATTCTCTGTACTTGGACAATTTGATTACAATTAAAATAAAGTTAATGGTGAATGTAATACGAGTGTAATTATGGATAAATAAAATAAATGTGACAAATGTGACAAATGTATAAAAAAATAGTGAAATAATTTAATTTTAAATAATAAAAGGGAACAATATTGTTTAATATTCACATTATTTTGCAATAATGTTAACAATCAAACGAATAAATATTCCAATTGTGTAATTACGTAATACCAAATGAGAAAGTACTGGTGGAAAATTTAGTACAGATATGGATTTAGAATTTTTTTAATAGAAATACAAAAGACAAAGGGTAAGAGAAGAAGAGTTTTGTGAAATTTGAAAGTTGTAAATATCACAGAAAAGAAAATTATAAAATTTACATAGGAAAAAAAATACTTTTATTATTAATTATCAATTCAATTAATTGAATTGTATTATATAATTTATCAACTTCTACTGATTATTTAAATATTCCAATTATATAATTGTTATTAATTAATTTATTCTTCCTCTTACTTCGTTGTATCTGTCTTTCATTGTTGGGGTTTTTCTTTTATTCAATCGTTGAATTTTAAATAAAATCATCACAATTTTCCATAAACGTTCAATTGGAAAATTATTTTATCATTCAATTCGTACAACAAAAAAAAATATTTCTAACATGAAGTGGCAACGTGAGAGCTAATGGCGCACATGAAATGGAATAATGACGTTGAATTGTTGAGTTCACACTTGAACAATGTGACCATTTGATTCCCATTTATTCCAAACTGTTTTTTTAGTGTGGAATAAACTGGATTTAAAAAAAAACAATTTTTAATCGTAAATGAATGATTATTTAAATATATAAATAATTAATTAAATAAAATAGTCATAATTTGCATGCAGGAAATCAAATTTTAAATATAAAAAAAAAAAACAAAGGAAATGTAAATATGAATTTTATTATAAATTACTTAACAATATTCTATTATTGTTCATGTCACTATCGTTTCTCTATTTGGTATTTATTCTATTCTCTATAACAAAATGTTTTATTATTTCATTTGCATTTCATCCCATCTAATTTATTTCTCTTTCACATTTTTATACTCTTTTCTCTTGGTGCTTTAACTACCTGAACACTTGAGTCCCTGATGCGCGATGCCATGAAGCATCGAGCCGCAGTGGTCGCAGAATGTTGGCGTCAAGTATGTGAAAACGTCCCATTTGTGTGGCGCACTCGCAGCCTGGGAACACAAATTTCATGGTGCCCGGGAATCCCCAGGTAATTTTCATTGGATTTTTTGTCATTGGTTTTGTTTATTTCTTGTGATTTGGTAAATGGATTAAGGAGAATAATGAAAATGAAAGTAAAGAAAAAAAAAATTATTACTATTTATAATAAATAAATTAATGAATATTTGTAAGGATGAATTGCAGCTCTCTGGAACTCGATGAAATATTCCCAAATTTATTCCTATAAACTGTATTTTATCCGGATTAAAAATTATTTTTGAGTATTGATTATTATCGTTTTATTTAGCAGTGAAAGTGTCAATTATTAAACATTAAAAAAAATTATCATTATGTTAATAATAATAAGTAATCTATTCTAAAAATTAATTGTTAATTCATAATTGATAAAGCAAAATCGGTTTCTAATTAGTTATTTGTTTAAACTAAGTTATTGTAATAACTAAATGTGTATCAATTGTTAATAAATATTATTATTATATTATATGAATTGTTAAGATAAAAAAATAGACGAAGACTTTGTGTCTAATGAGTATTTATAAATATTTATTAAATCTTCATTTGTTGTTGTTGATTTGGATACATCACCAAGTGAATACTTTTCTTATTTTTCTTATTTTTCTCATTTTGTTTTTTTCGTTAATATAAACAAAGATGAAGTAGTGAATTATTCACATACACATTTATGGTGATATCCATGAAAACATGAATAAAAAGTATGACGAAAAGGTATGTGATTAATCATTAATACTTTATTTGTCTGACTTGAACTGTTCTATTCTACTTGAATGTGTTTGTGACCTTTGGCCGGCGCTGAGCTGGCTCAAAAAATCGATAAAAAATGCTCTCAATTTTATTTTCATTCTTCATTTCTAAGTGCATGAAATCAGAAAATAATTTTTAATAAAAACTTTCGCTTTTATTTATATCTCACAAATGCTATAAAGTTTATTCAACTCTCATTAATTATTCTTCAATTATTTATGATAATAACAAGAAAAAAAACTTGTGACAATTTTTAACTAACTTTAACAAAAATCTTCCCCCATCAAAAAAATTAAATATAAAAATCCATAAATAAAACTTTTATCCACCCCTGAAAATTAATCTCCAAACTTTTTCCTAAATTTAAAAAAAGTCAAAGTCAAGAAAGAAAAAAGAGATTATCATAAAATTTTTCTCATTGTCATGAGCATTTCAATGTTTAGTAAAAATAATAAAATTCCTGACGAAAAAACATACGAAAAGAAATAAAAGAAGACGAAAAGAAGGTTTAAAAAAAAAAAGAGTTGATGACCATGAACCATTGATCGCTATTCGACATATTCGTATTTCATGTCCTTCATCACTCTCCAAACTTGTGAAGCAATGGGCTCTCAAAATTTACGTGAAGCTTTTAAGCCGATCGAATATTCTCCTTTCATTTCATTTTTATTTCCATTCTTTTTTTTTTATTTTCTTCACCAAGAATTATCTCAATGAGTGATGATATATAAAGAAGATGAAAGAGCAAAGAAAAAGGGGGTGAAAAGAACCCCAAGAGAAAAACGAGTGGCAGGAGTGAGAGTGAAAGCGACAAAAAGATGAACAGAAGAAAAAAAGAGAAGAAAAAGTGCTTGATAGACCATCCAAAGCAGTGGAGTGATAGACATATATTTAAGTGTAATATGGAGAGATCAGAGTTGGTGAGGGTGTATGAAGGTCACGAATAAAAAAATAGGGAAGTGTGTGAATATGTGAATGCAATGGAATTACTTTTACGTAATGATTTAATACACCAAGTGTGCATATATGAAGAAAGAAAAAAATGAGGTATTGGAAGTGCAAGCTCATTGCTTCACCTTGTCGAACAGCTGATGTAGATGAAAAATAAAATGAAAAATAAAAGTGAACGATTCAAATGTATATATATATGTATATAAAATTCAAGGTGACGCTAGTAGGCCTCCCTATAATACTGTCGCATCGTCCCTGAGTCAGAATGAGTAGTAGTAAAGTGAAAAAAGGGATTTTCATATTTTTATTTAGATGACATTGCTGGAGGGATTTGAAAGTATCTCTTGATTTTGTATTTGAAGTATTTCAATATTAAAATAATTTACTTTGTACTAAGTATGAAATTTGTACCTTAACAGTTTTATTTTTTAAATAATTGATGATTAATAGTTGACTATTTATTGTAAATTGATTGTGAATTAATATTATTTAGTGCTTAATAAATATCAATTGCTAATGAAAAAAATGGTAAATAATAGTGAAAGTGAATTTAATTAATTGAAATTGTTGATCAATTGTTGCTCGAACGTCAATATTAATTTATAATTTAATATGAAAATCTGAATATTGTTAAAAATTCATTAATTTTATGTCGTTTACACAACAATAGAATTTTTAATTAATATCTCTGTGAATTATTTTTGTTTCTATTTCTAAAAATTTGATGACACTAAATTGTCATTTTTCAAAATATAAACTTTTCTCTGACAATTAATTTAAATCTTTCTGATAATTTTTATAAAACTAAAGTAAATTATTAATCATTATTTAAATCCCAAGGATTAACATCAACCTCAATGTAGCCAACATAAAAATCTTAAGATCTACACAAATGAGAATTTTCACAACAGTGTGAAAGTTGTTCCACCTTTTTTTTCTTTTTGTTTCATTTTTAATTTCAATTTCCCATCTTTTTTTATTTTTTCTTTTTGGCTTCTAATGATAATGAGAAAAAACGATTTTAACGTGTGCGCCCTAGTTATACAGCACAGATGAGGCTCGACTCTTGGCCCAGTGCCCTAATAAGACACTGTTATACTCCTGAGGGAGCGGAAATACCCAGAGCAAAAAAAAAAAACGAAAAGGGAAATAAAGAAGGAAATATTTTATCTTTTTCCCTTTTTTTTTCTGAATAAAGGAGACGAAGTAAAAGTAAAGGAAAAAGCACTGCAGCCTTTTTCTCAGTGTGATATTTTTTTTTCACATACCAAGACACGTTCACATATACATAGAAATTCCTGTTTTACCACCGCACAGATCTTTGAATTTTGCATTTCGACATCTGTTCATTCTCCATTTACATCTATACTATTTCCCTTATTTTACGCTACTATATTTCTACATTTTCATTTTTTTTTCGTTCCTCTCTTCATGTTTATTTCTATATTCGATTTTTTCTTAACATTCTTGCAAAATTTGTCGTCGATAAAAGATAGAATTTACAGTGGAACAAATTCCAAGCCCTTTTTGCTTGTGTAACTGGAAAGATTTTAATGTACTTGCGATGAAATGAAGTAGAAAAATAATTTAATAATAAACTGATGTTTTTTTATAGTTGCAATTGATTATTAAAGTTTGCTTTTTATGTTGATAATTTGTTCTGCTTCGTTGCATTTTAAGTAGATGATTTGGTTGATTGAATTCAATGAATAAAAATATTTCTGTCTGTGTGGGAATTATCACAATTTTTTTTACATGTAAATGCAAGTTTGGATGTGAAAAGAAATTTGTGAATAAAAATATATTTAATGTCAATATGATAAAGATGTAGAAAAAACCAAAATGAAAGAATGAAAGACAGGAGAATTAATTTTATTTTGGTCATCCAAATTGGACTTGTAAAGTCAATATCAAAATTTTTTTTTATACCAAAATGTTGAGCTAATGAAGATGAATTATGAGGAAATAAATTATTGGTATATCAACACTTCATTGTATGTTAGTCATCTCCAAGTTATTTACTAATCCCTAAATTAGTTTTAGGAAAGTGACTTGTCAAACTTTGTATTACAAGTGAATTTGTGAACGTAGTCCATTAATACAATCACGACAACGTCTAAGACAGTTTCACTATTCCTTACTTCATGTTTCCAGTCACTGCAAGTTAATATATAATGAGACAATAGCAAAGTCTACAACATTAAATGAATAATGACACAATTGACCACAGTTAATTATGAAAATCAGATAAGTTATTGATTGCAGTTGATAATTATTAATTTATTTGCAACTTAAGATTTGCTTCATTAATGTTTGAAGATAATTTTAGATTCGATATGGCGACTGAACAAAAAGTGTTTAACATTGATGATGTAGTAATGAAAAAAAAATGGAGAAAAATATTGGAAGAAAAAAAAATTAAATTGAACAAGAAGAATAACAATTGACTTGAGAACGTGAGTTGCAAGGTGAAACTCAGGTTAAAGTCAGTAATTTTTTTCTTTATTACTCTCATTTAAAAGTAAGTATAGAGCAATTTTTTTCATTGTGAACGAAATTTTTTCTCTTGTCTTTTTCTCTTTATTTTTTGTTCTTTTGTCAATCTTGGCACAGAGCTTTATAGAGGAGCTTCAATTAATAATCTCTACTTTTACTTCAATGCAGGATTAGTGATTTATTTAATGTGAAAGAATATTTTGTTATTACTTTCTTTTTTATTTATTGACAGGTATTAAAATTTATTGTGCATTATATTTAATAAAGTGGAAAAAGAAAAAAATGATCAATTTGACGTAGAACAGAGCACTGCAAATGGAGTTTGAATTTTTTGTTTATAGTCTAAGAACAAAATCTTCTTAAAATTTTTCAATTAAATTTTTTTTATTCATATTTTTATTACCCAACTATCGATTTATCTAATGAGAAAGTTTCTCAAAGTTTTTTTTTGTAATTCTCCACTAAACTTTATCAGTAAAATTGAATTTCCTAAGATTTATTCAATCCCTCAAAGTGAAGGAAACAAATTGATGAAATGATGCAGAAAAATTTCTGTATTAATTATTTCAATATATATATATATTTTTTTTCTTATGTAGATTTTTTTTCTTTCTTTTGCTTCTTCCATCCACTTATTCATTTCAGTTAAAAAAATCCTGGAACAATTGCAATAAATGCAATTCTACTCCTAACTTCATTGCAGTACTTTAATTTAATTTATCACATAAATCTTTTTCACTTTCAATTCATTTTTTCTTTTATTATGAATTAATTCAGAACTTTATAATTTATCCAATTCATCAAAGTTTAAAAGAAAAATTATTCTAATAATAACCGAACATTTTTTCACAGATAATTTTTGACCAATAAAAAAAATCACATCCAATTAATTATTATTCTCCTTTTTTTTATTGACAGCCAACAAAATTCGTTTTTTCTAATATTCATGTGAAGATGAAATCGATAAGTATTGATATTAAATGTTTTTCTGAATGACACATGAGAAGGCAGATGTATGAGACGAACTTTAGTAGAATGCAATAAAAGAGAGATACATATATATAT
>JAPYZF010000236.1:530-125423 GCA_030523045.1 Meteorus cinctellus | reverse complement strand
GTGAACTTTTGCTTGATATTTCCGTGACGTTGGCCCACCAGTAAATATGAATTTAATAATAAATCTTAAATGTTCAAGAAGATAAAGATATTGAATATATCATGAACTATTTATTTCTAAAGGTATGGATTAACAAGAGAGGAGATTGAAAATGGTTTGCCATTACTTGACACTAGCAAGACATTAATTCATGAAATTTGTCCAGCATTTCTTAGCAATGTTGAATGTGTCGCTGGTAAATATCGTCGATTTGATGGTCTTTGTACAAATTTAGAGAATCCAACGTGGGGTGCATCTCTATCAACATTCACACGGTAACTAATTGGATTGAAACATCTGAAAAAAGGAAAAATAAAATTAGTTATCAATCTATTATTAAATTATAAATGTAAAATATTTATATTCACAGAATGATGCCACCAGCATTTTCTGATGGTATGACTTCACCAAGAATTTCATCATCTGGCAATAATTTACCATTGTCACGTGTTGTATCAAGAACGATGCATCCAGATGATGGTTTTCATGATCATGCTGGAACTGTGATGGTTATTGCATGGGGACAATTCATGGATCATGATTATACACTCACTGCAACTCCTCTTGGTGAGTTTTTAAATTCAATTAGGAAATAATGCCAATGAAAAACTCTATATAACAACTTTAATTGAAAGGTCTTTGAATTTATCAAACATTTGAGTGGAATGAAAATAGAGAAACATCAGGTGTTGATGATGTCACATGGAAGTTGTGATTTTTCATCCTAACTCTGAACAACTAGCAATATTTATTGCTATTTTATAAATAAATTGAAAGAGATGGAATAATTAATCTCTGTGCTGAACATTCGAAAGTTTACTGATATTTGACTAATCATTTCCATCAAAATGACCCTTTTGTGGTCAACAATTGCAGTTCTATATTATTAAAAAAATGAAATATTGTGAACTGAAAAATTTTATAGTTCTTCTTCAATCCTCTTGTTGAAATTGGATTGTCTAGAAAAAAATCAAATCCAAATTGGACATTTGATCAGTTGTATCAATATAAGAATTTTCGTCATTTCATAAAGACTCCAATCAGTACCGAACAAAAACTCCAAGTAATATTTCAATCCTTTCAATTTAAACTCAATGTTTTCTCCTCCATATCCGATTATGAAAGCAACCAGAATAAAATATTGTTATACATCAATTCCATTCAATTTATCTGAATTTTTCATTTATTTCTAGACCCACTCAATCGAAATGATCCTGAAGAATGTTGTGGTCGACCACCGCACTTAAAAAATCCATATTGCAATGAAATTATTATACCTGAAGACGATTATTTCTATCGGCTCTTCAGCGTTCGTTGTCTTGACTTTGTTCGTGCATTCCCAGGAGTGCGACCTGGTTGTCGTCTTGGTTCTCGTGTACCATTCAATCTTCTTACTGGTGTTCTTGATGGCAACACAGTTTATGGAATCAGCGAAGAATTTTCCAGGTACAATCAAAACATAAATCATTCCTAAAGATAATAAATCCCAATTAACCTGAATTATTTCTACAAGAAATGACAATGATAATCAATATTATGTGCTAACAATGTTCCACATTAAATCATTTTTCAACTATAGTATCACAATTGATTTAAAATATTTCATCAACTCATACTGAACTGTACCAGTCATTCAACATCTGAATTGAAATGACCTGAAAAACAAATTTAATACTCATAAAGTAGAAATAAAGGGACAAAGTATCAACTTCTAACAGCCATTCATAAATATTCTCCATCTAATAAATATTCCAAAGGTGATTGCTGATGTTTTGTCTATGCTTTAAACTTTCTACGCGATGAAATATTATACCATAAAATTACACAACTAAAAAGCTAACACACAAATACATACATTTATCAATGTGTTTATATTTACACAGTACTGTACTTGTTATATTCATCTTTATCTGGCAATTCGTGAGATTTCAATTGAATTATTTATGTATATATATATAAATATAGTAAATAAATCATTCATGATAGCGACAGAGGAGATTGAGTGTGTGGATAAAAGTCAATCGCACTCGTCAAACAGTTTGTGAACATTCGCATGGAGTCCATAACTCTTTATAATCTAAAAAAAAAAATAAACAAACGTAGATAGGTATATAAATTTCAATATATAATTCGTACAATTCTATATTTATCTTGCAGGAAATTACGAACGGGCTATGCAGGATTGTTGAGAATGAATCCAGTATTTTCAGAGTATGGATTAAAAGATTTATTACCATTGAAGCTTGATATACCTGATGAAGGATGCACACGACCAAATAAATCAATGTATTGTTTTGAAGCAGGTGATAAATGGAATGAAATTAATTTTCATACAATTTTATATTGAATATATAATAAGTCAGAATAGATATTGATGAAATGTTTTTACGTTTTTCTTTATTGTAAAACAAGTGGACTATTTTAAGAAGAGTTGAATTGCGCTTTCTAATCGATTCTGGAATGAAATAAAACATTTAATCGGTCACAAGTTGTAACACATTCGTGTTATATTGCATGTCCACGAGGAGCACGCGCGTGACTCGTTAAATCTCATGGGATTAATGTTCAAGTTGCCCTGCGGGTAATTCAACAATGTTTAAGAGGGGTTAATGTGCCTTCCATTTAGATCATATGGAAAGAAATTACGCAATTGCCCTCTGGAGAACAGCATTCCTGCCCTTATAAGTGTATAAATGAACTTTTTTTTTTGTTTATTTGTTATTGAATGTATGAGATTTTGAAAAAGATATTGATAAGACGAGAGATGAAATGTTGATGGTATTTAAATGATATGATGTTATAAATAATTATTGTAATGATTAATTTTTTGTTTCGTGATTGTAATTAATTATTTGAATTCAACAGGTGAAATTCGTGTGAATGAGCAATTGGTTTTGACGTGTATGCACACACTTATGGCAAGAGAACACAACCGAGTTGCTAAAGCATTGGCACAAGTAAATCCACATTGGGACGATGAAACATTATTTCAAGAAGCGAGACGTATAACTGTTGCTGAAATTCAGCATGTGACTTATAATGAATTTCTACCAATTTTATTGGGCAAAGATGTCATGGAGAAATTTGGACTTTTATTAGAGAAAAATAATTATTGGGATGGATATAATTCTAATGTTAATCCTGGTGTTGTTGATGCTTTTGCTGCTGCTGCATTTAGATTTGGACATTCATTATTACCTACAGCTGTTGAAAGATGGAGTAAAGCGCATAAATTTATTGGTGAGACTTAAAAGAAGAGATTGTTTATATTATTGATGAATTAAATTATTAACGTAATATTTATTTAATGATTTATTTTTACTTTGAATTATTTACAGCGTCAAAACGATTATCAGATTTAATTAGAAGACCTTGGGATCTTTATCGTGCTGGGGTTATTGATGAATATTTTATGGGGTTGATGAATCAAGTTGCTCAAGCAATGGATGACTCAATTACCCAAGAAGTAAGTGAATAAAGAATTTTGATTACGTTTATATTAATATATTAATTTTGTGATTGTCATAGATGCAAATTCTAATTGGATTGTTAATTTTTGTATGAGGAGGAATTAATTTAAATTGAGGGAAAAAAAAGTGGATAATTATTGGAGCATTCAGATTTTACAATAGAATTGAGCATTCACTTCCGTGTTTTTAATATTACAACAGAATTTTTACTGAATGAAATGCTTCATGTGTACACTGAGTAGTTTATTCCCAAGGAAATTTCCCATGGATGATTTCTCCTACAAAATTTTATATTCTATTCATAATCGAATTGAAAAAGTTCAAACAATTAATATAACAATGATATAAATTTGAAATATTTGATTATGTTGCATTAATAATTATCATAACATTATCAAAACAAAATTCAATATAAATAGTAATTTAAATTTAGTGAATGAAAACTGCATGAATTAAAATTTCTCTGTTAATTGGACTGTCTTACAATTCACAATGTTAACAATAATTATATTCAGGAAGTTATTTAAAAAAAAATTATCCAGTTCAGGGACGTTTTACTGGACTTTACAGCCACGTCATTACTCGATTCATATTCCACAAATATTCCACTATCAAATTAAAACAAAATATTAAAACAATAATATTTAATCTTGATTGAAAAAGCTCTTTCCTCTTCTCAAAAAAACGAGCAATGTTATGATATAAATCTTCAATAGTGAGTATATGGCAATTTTATTTTTCCAGGTTACCAACCATTTATTTAAAAAAGTTGGCGCCCGATTTGGTATGGACTTGGTGTCCTTCAATATGCAACGTGGTCGAGAATTTGGTATACCAAGTTATATGGAATTCCGAAAATTCTGTGGACTACCTGATGCACATACATTTGATGAGCTATTTGGTTCAATGCCAAATGAAACAATTCGCCGTTACAGCTCAATATTCCAGTAAATCATTCATAAAATATTCACTCACTACCAGAATAAATAATTAATTTAAAATGTCACGATGCATTTGAATGAAATCATAAACTTCATATCTTCTTTTTTTTTTGCAGACATCCAGCGGACGTTGATCTGTGGTCTGGAGGCGTCTCAGAGCGTCCATTACCAGGTAGTATGCTCGGGCCAACGTTCGCCTGCGTCATCGCAACACAATTTAGCAATTCACGACGAGGCGACAGGTTTTGGTATGAACTGCCAAACCAGCCTTCATCATTTACACTAGGTAAATAATTTTTTCTTTTCTATTTACACATTGTATGACATCAACTGTATGCATACTCGATTGAATTGTGTATGAATTCCATCAACTCAACGTTAATTTTCCTCGTTTAGATCAACTGAATGAGATCCGTAAATCAAGATTATCACGACTCATTTGTGACAATACCGATCTTATCGACACGATACAACTCTTTCCCATGGTTCTTCCTGATCATGAAATGTAAGTTGTTGATTACTATCTATTGATAAAAACTCTGAAGGATAATGACGACAATGATGACAGTGAATTATCATTTATATAGATTTTTATTCTTCTATTTTTATTATTGTTGCAGTAATCCAAGAGTTCCGTGCAAAAGTGGTGTATTACCTTCAATGGATTTCAGTAAGTGGGCTGAATTTCCTGGTACAAGTCACGCTGCCCAATACGTGAGTAATTTTGCACCACCATATGGTCAATTGGGCAAATGAAAGTATCATCAATCACGTTTATGATGTTGGATGTTTATAGTTATTGGAGAAAACTGCAAGATGGTTATGATGTAGCGGTCGTTGTTGAACACACGTAATGAGCACTGATTAATGATAATCATAGCATTTACCACCACAAATCAATACCACTTTCTGTTATATTATTACACTCATCATCATCCAGCAAAATGTGCATATGTAAATGTTTTAGTCAATGCATTTATGAGAATCAATCAATGAATATTTTACGTGTATTTTCCTCGACGTGAGAATCATTTATACATTATTATTAAAAGCTATTAAATGGTTTATCCAATTCCAAGTAAACACAATTATATTAATGTATCACATAGGATAATGTTAGTTAGTAAATGTATCATTATGATTATTCCTTCTTTTTTTTTCTACATTTTTTTGTAATGTAAATACGTAATTGTAATGACGCTTGTTTCTTATTATAGAGCCTTTGATATTATCTATCTATATAATATGTAATTACCATCATCGATTGTCACAGCATTTAATAATTAAACGATCGTTATTATACAATTTTTGTACATATAGTCAATTGTTGAATTAAATTAATAAAACAAAAAAAGAAATAATAAAGGTTTTAATCGTATAGTAATTTAGTGATTATTATTCATATTATTTTGGACAATTGTTTCAAGTTTCGTGATGATAAAATATATTTTGATTTAATCCTCTATTTTTTTTTCACAGAGGAAACATATTCTCGTTGATTCGAAGAAAATTCTGAAACTAATAAAAATAAATGAATCATCGAAAGTTAATGCTGACGAATCGATTTTTGAAGTAATTTTAAAATTCCATCGGCTCAATAATAATACAAAAGTGGTACGAAAAAAACGTTCTGTTGAGGTAAACAACGATCAATTTAAATCCAAACAACAGAATAAAAGATATTCGAGTTTGGCGGATGTTGGTGTCAAGCGTAAAATGCATATTCCTAGTGTTGAAACAAAGAAAGGATCTGATTATACGCATGTTATTGGAGATTGTAATGATGATGATGCCAGTGAAATTGCTGATTTAAATAGAACACCAAAAAAGTTTGAGTATTCAAGAATTGTCGTGGCACCATTAAATCATAGTGATACAACATCAAAAAAAAAAGTCACGAAAAAAATTGTTGAACGTGATTCAGATGTGGTGACACCGTTGACAAATAAATCCTACATGAATCTCCAAGACCACCAAATTGCAAAGCAAAAAGTTTTGGACACAGACAATTTTCCTGTCAGTGAATCTGATACTGATCTTAATCCCACTTATAATCCTAGAAATATTCCATACGTTTATGTACCAGATTATACTGATAAACGTGAGGAAAGTTTAGATGAAAAAGATCGTGAAGTTGCCGCAATCAAGGAGAAATACAGAAGCAGCAATGATGATGTGGATAACGATGCCATTGACCCTGGTACACCTTCAAATGTTGAGGAAGAGGAGGGAGCTGAGATACGTAGCAAAAGTGAAAGTAGTGTACAAAATAATGAGGATGTAGACCGGAAGGTAAAAAATCAACTGGTCAAGTCAGAAAGTAATGGAGAAGGTGAATTAACTGAATTAAAAAGGCAATTGCAGACCAATGGTGAACCAAGTGGTGAATTATCAAGTACTGAAGACAAAGAAAATATTCATGATGATGTTAAAAAATCAGAAGAACAAAACTCATCATTTGAATCAATTAATTTTGACATTAGTGAATATCAAAAGCCATTTAATCTTGATAAATTTATCATTGACATGTTTCATCATGATAAAAATAAAGATATTAAAGGTGATAATGGAAAAATAGCAAATAGACGATTTTTAGATACAGCAGATGATTTTAATTTTAAAGAAAATAAAGATTTTTTCATACCATTTGAATCAACAAATTATAATGAACAATATTTAGGCAAAGACAGTCATTTATCTCATTCTATTATTAACGATGATATCAACAGTGACACCAAAAAAGGCAACTTTCAAATTCCGAATAAAAAACATGAAGTTAAAAATACCAAACAATTTAAAATGTTTAATGACGACATTGTAAATTCAAATGATGAGAAAAAAAGCAAACAAAATGGTGAAAGTTATGAAAAAAAACGAAAGAATAAGACATTTAAAAATTGGACAATGGCATATGAATATCCACCAGTTGAAACAACTGTTATTTGATCTAATCGAAATATAATGCGCACAATTTTTTTGTTTTCAATGTTCACTCAAGGGATCAGCATATTCTTTTCATTTCCGCGTGGGACACAACTAAATTTAGCTCCATAGAATTTTTTAAAATAATATATGCGTGTATGAATTCTAAATAAAAAAACTAAACTTTAATATCAATGAACTGTAAGTGTCTTTTTTTTTCCATTCACTCACACATTTCATAATGTTTAAATGAAAAAAAAAACACCAAATCAATCAACTTCATACCACCAAAATGATTTCCTCTATCCAAATCAATTTTGCTCACTAACAAATTGAGAGTGGCGGAAATGTATGAAAATTGTATCATCGTAAATTGCAATTCACTACAGGGGTACTTTTTCTCCGCCCCAATAAAAGACATTTCATTTGGTATAAAAGCCACAACTGTAAGACAATCCAGCATCATTCAACGAGTACTCCAACAACGAAGTATTATCTATTTTCCCTTCAACATTCACAAGAACATTCACTACATAACACATTGACAGGTGAGTTTACAATTAAATCCATAAAATGTAAATCACGAGCAATAATTGTAAAAATATAAGAAAAAAAATCCCATGAATTGTTTCACTTACACTCAAGTAAAGAAAAAAAAATTCAGGGGATTCCTCCACGATCTTGAACAGATACATCACTCCATACATTTCCTAGATGTTAAATCAGACAAATGTAAAAAAAAAATCTATCCATATTTATTTAACACCTTTGTATACAATAATCGCAGAGGAGAACGCGGAAGAGAATGGTGCGATGATTCCGGTTATAAAAGCGTGGGATAAAAAACGTACCGCGTCCATTGCTCGAAGAACGAGGTGTGAGAAGCTAAACAGCCTTCGGGCAATCGGCTTTGCTTGTTCAGTGATACACGAATTTATTAATTATACCGTGCGCCACCACAAGCATTCCATATATATGTTTACAATGTCCAATGTCTCTTGTTGGTGACTTGGAAACAAAATTCAGTTCTTCCGTGAACGTTCTCAAGTGCCTCATGATTGTTGGTGGCGTTCTCACGTCACACACAAAGTGCACTTCAATTGATATCTAAACAATAATATATATAATATTTAAAATTAAAAAAATTAAATTAATAACAATACTCATGTTTATTATTATTAAATTATTTAATAACTTATCAAGTGTGTGCTTAATTCATCAGGAAAATCCGGAAGTGGTGAAATCATGAGGACTACAAATTCTACAATTTTTCTTCTTCTTGTTGTCATTGTTTTTGTAAACTTGGCAATTCCATCTACTGCTAATCGAATTGGTTAGTAAATTGTTTAATTATTCAAAATTAATTATAACTGAATTTTAATTCAATTTGATAAAGGAATAATTTATTTGTTGATCTCTTTGTTTGGTTTTTTATTGTGGATGGACAATGTCAATGTAGGTACTTGCATCAGGAACTGCGCTCAGTGTAAAAAAATGTTTGGTCCATACTTCGAGGGTCAACTCTGTGCGGATACCTGCGTCAAGTTCAAGGGAAAAATGATTCCGGATTGCGAGGACGCCGACTCCATAGCCCCATTCATTGTGCCACTGGATAACGAGTAATAACGAGACAGTGATATAGCGAGGAAACGAGTACTTTTGAAATGCATCATGTTGTGTCTGTGTGCTGCACTTTAGTCCATTTAAATGCAAATGTTTTCTTCCAAGTTGTTTTATAATTAGTTTTATTTGTATGTTTGTATTCAACTCAGGGAACTGTACTATTTTTTAATTAATTTATTCATTTTTCATTATATACTTTATGTATTTTTTTGTTTAGATAGGTAATTTATATTTATTGATTACCGTAGTAGTATTTTAATTAAAGAAGTTTAATTGTAATTACAGCATGTCAATTAATGAAAAAAAAAGAACCAAAAAAACAAACAAACTTCTTATGTATTTTATTTACAATTATTTGGATTGGTAATGAAATGAATTGTCATCGTTGATTGGTAGTTGGTGATGAGACTTGGCATTCTGGAATTGTCGTGAGCGTTTGTTTCAACTCGATTTGTTGAATCTGAAAATTATTTTTTAAAAAGAGGAAATTTAAATAATTATTAGAACGTTTTGTGGATGATTTGAAGGGGTTTGAATGATAATTTATATTTTGAATTGATTGATGAAGAAGATTTGGAGTTAGATATTGAAGAAGGTGAAGTAATTTGAATTGGATGATAAATATTAATGATTATACTTACACGTTGACGAAGGGCTTTTTCATTTATGGCAGCTCGTGTTAATAATTGTTTGACTTTGTCTAATAATTCTGATTTATGTGCAAGTTGTTGTTTCAATGCAGTAATTTCATCTGCATTATCATCATCTCTTCTTGCAGTTGTTAACATTTCAATTCTTTGATCAGCTAATTGTAAATCAGTTTCTAAAGCGATCACACGTTTTTTTGCCTGTTCGTATTGTTTCTTTAAATTCGTATCATTATCACTGATGTGTAATTTTGACACTGATGTTGGTGTTGATTTAATTAATCGATGATTATTTTTTGAATTTATTCTCAATCGTTTATTTTCAACTTGAAGCTTTTCAACAATTCGTTTAAGAACAAATATTGTTCTCTCTAATTCTGATACAGATTTTTTTGATAATTGTTCATGATCTCTATCTGAAGATCTTGAAGATGATTCTGATGATTTTTCTACTTTCAATAGTTCAACATATTTTTCTAAATGTTCAACTTTTTCTTTCAAACGTGGTGTATCTGAATTTAATTTTTCTATATCCATACGAAGTTCAAAATTTTCACTTTCCAATTTAATATTTGCTTTTTCTAATGTACATTTAGTTGATTCTAATTTTTCTAATTGATCAACAACAAATGTATTACCTTCAGTTACTGCTTCCAATGCAGCAATACGCCGCTTTTGTTTTTCGATTTGTAACAACAATTGTTGATTTTCTTCATTCTCTAAACGATCAGTTAATTCACTGATACGATTGCGTAATGTCTGACACTCTTTTTGTAAATCTTCAACAATTTTAACATTAAAATCTGATCTTGCTGATAATCCACCAATAACATTACCATTTTCCAAACGAATTTTACTTCTTAAATACCATTTTTCACGTTCCATACAAGAAACAATTGATTTCAATTTATCATAATTTGTACTTATTTTTTTATTTTCCTCTATTTTATCTTTCAATTCTTTCTTCAATTTTTCAGCAATTTGTTGCCATTTTTTTTGTTTCTCCCACAATGATAATTCTTCAGCAGTCTTGACTCTCTTTGCCTCTTGATTTCTGTATTCTCTATCTAATTGAATTCTTGCTTTATTTAATTCCTCTTCCATATTATTTAATTTACGTTCTAATTGAGCTTCACGTTGTGACACTCTTTTCTCTTCATTTTTTTCTGCCATATATCTACGACTCAATTGCTGTCGTAAATCTGCAATTTGTTCTTTATACATTTTTTCTTTTTCAATTGTGGCTTTGTATTGACGACGTAAAAAATCCATTTCTGATTGTCCATGACTTGGTGAATCATGTCGACCAAATGTTTGTGTTAATTCCTGCATTTTTGTTGTCACACATGAACTGTGAGCACTAATTTGTGGCTGCAATTGTCCCAATGATTCAATCATTTCTAACTCACCATTCAATTGTTGATTCAACATTGTCAATTCTTCAATTTTATTTTCACGCTCTTGTAATTCTTTTGATAAAGACATATTTCCCTTTGCTAATTTCATTCGATTTTCTGACAATTGTTGACGCAATGCTGCTGTTTCTGAATGCCACTTATCAAGTTCCAATCGATAACTTTCAAGTTCACTTTTATGTTGGGCTTCAAGTTTTTCACGCATTTGATCCATATTGTGCAATCTTTCGTCTGCTAATCGACGCCAACGTTCACCAAGCTCATTGGAAATATGTAAATTAGCTTCAAGTGTTGAAACTTGCTCTTCCAATCTAACAATTTTTTCTTCAATTTCAATATCAACCTTTTGATCTTTTGTACGCTCATCAGATTTTATTGGACTTGGAACATCACGTTCTGGTATTTCATCTATTTTTCTTTGCGATTTATTAAGTTCTGTTTCTTTTTTACATGTTAATATTTCAACTTGTAAAGTTTTTATTTCATCTTGTAATTGTGTTACAACTTTATCATGTTCATCTCTGTCTTCTTTCAACAATGTTTGATATCTTGCAATTGTTTCTTCCTTTTGGTTTATTATTTTTTGTAAACTGTTGATCGATGATTTAAATGCAACACTATCAGTTCCTAAAACATCATTTGAAGATGTTGAATCTACTGACTTTTGTTGCTCGTGCAATTTACTTTGTTGCACAAACTGTAAGTCTTTTTCAATCATCGATTTGTCTAATGCATTGATTTTTGCTTCATATTCAGTAATTTGTGATTCGTATTTGATTAATTTTGCTGAACGATCTGAAGCTAATGTTAGAGCGTGATTTAACTGTTCTTGAAGGAATGCTATTTTTTTAATGTAAGATTCTGTATCATCATGACTTGATGGCAGAATTTGGTCTACTTTGAATGGTTCAGAAGTGATTGGAATAATTTCTGGAGTTGTTACAAATTCAATTGGATCACTTTGCACATGGACTGAATGACATTCAACACGTGCTTCAATTGAAACAGATTTTTTATTGCAAATTATTATTGGCACTTCACGTTCAGGTTGAGAATTAATTATCTTTGGTGTTTCAATTTTGGTTTTCCATATTCTTTGAATATTAACTATGTCACATTCCACTGAGGCAATTGTTGATTCATATTGACTTAACTTATTCATCATTATTTGCAATTCACTTTCCAATTGTGCAGTTCGTCGTTTCAGTCGATATTCATTGAGTGTACTTTGTGAATATTCAGAAAATCGATGCATTAAATTATCAAGATCAGCACTACCAATTTGTTGTTCAAGAATGTCTTTAAGATTATCAACAATTTCTAAACGATCAGTTATAGTCTCTTGTTGAATTTTAGCTTTTTCATTGTATTCTATTGTCTCTTTTAGTTTAATATCAATCAACGCTTGATCACTTGCCAATTTTCCTAACATAATTTCAAATCGTTGTAATGATGTAATTGATGTTGATCCACAATATTGATGTTGTAGAAAATCTATAACGTCTACGTAATTACGACATTTATTGTCAGAGTGACGACGAAATTCGTTCAATTGAGATCGTGCTTCATTATATTTATCATTAGAAGCTTGTAAATTATTTCGTAATTGTATAATTTCATTTTCTAATTGTGTTTTACGACGATTTATTTCCATTTCTGCTGCTTTACAGCTATTTAATTCAAATCCAAGTCGTGCTATTGTCTCTTTGTCTTCACTGACTGCTTGCAAATCAACAATTTGATGACGTAAATTGTCAACTTCTAATATTTTTAAAGAATTTATTGTATAATACATTCGTGCTTCGTCACGAGATATTGTCAAACTTGTTAATAAGTTCTCATTTTCTATCTGGGATTTTTTAATTTCTTCCTCCAGTTCAGTTATTTTATTTTCTGTGGGTTCAGGATAAGAAGATTGTAATTTTTCCATCAACAATTTTTGTAATTGAATCAATTGTTCTTGCAAGTCTAAATTAATCTTACGTATTTCATCAATATTTATTTGATTATTAATTTCTTTGGATTTTCTATCCTCAAAAACTTCACCAAGTGATTGCTCTTGAATTGAATCTTCATCAGTTCTTGACTGTTCTTTTGACATCCTAATTTTCATGTTATCCATCATGGAGAAATGCAATTCATAAAGTGAACGTAAACGCAAATTAGTTTCATTATGTTTCTCTTTCAATTGATTGAATTGTAATTTTGGAACGGAGTCAGATAAATTATTTTGCAAAGTTTCTAATCTATTTTCCATCAATTCATTTCGTTTTTTCATATCAGCGAGATGTTTTTTATAAGTACTCTCACATGCAAACGATTCTTTCTGAATATTATAAATCTTTGCTGATTCTCTGTTCAACAATTCTTCCATCATTTTTATTTTTCGATTTGTGATAATTAAATTCACTGCTAATTCTGCACACTCTTTGCTACGAGTTGCTAACGCCACTTTTATTTCCTCCTCACTGTCTCCAATAGCTTTCAAATCAACTTCGAATATTTTCAATTGAGCTGTCAATGTTTCATTTGTTTCTTTTAAATCATCATTGTCTTTGGTCAATGTCTGAAGTTCTTGTTGCCATTTTTCAAATTCATTTCGATAATCTTCTTGAATTCGTTGCATTTCTTTGACATCTACAATGACCTCTTCATTATCAGATTCATCTGCACCTGGTCCAGAATTTTTCAATTCTGATTTTGTACCAACACGACGAAGACAATTGTCCTTCTTTGCAATCTCTTTCCTTTAAAAATAAGAATCATAGTCATTAATTAATTCTGTTCTGTCGTTTTATGGTTGCTGAAGTCTTTTAGGAAATTAATGAAACAGATTGAGGTTAAAATTATGTTCAAAGTATCTTATTGTCATGATCAGTATCATAATTTTAATATTTACCTCATGTGTTTCAACTGAGTTCTCAATTCAGTGTTGATTCCTTGAACAACATTGAGACGTTCCTGCAACCTCATTGCAGGATGGTACCATCCAGCAAGATGTCGAACATCCAGAGCTTCTAAAAGTCTTTCCAAAGTATCAGAATGTACTTCTATGATACTTTTACCTGATCATCAAATAGAATTATCATTTTAAAAATTAAGTTTGATCATTGCAACGTCTAGTGAAATAAAATAAAAATTATGGAGTGATGTATAATCAAACTAAACAAAAGTGATTGAGAAAATAGAAAGATTTGTCTACAATAATTGTGATTAATTGTGTTGGAAATGAGCGGAAAGAGATGTGCATCACACCAGTACCATTAGAAATTTACATAAAATCACCATCTTGATCACGAATACTATCCAGGATTTCATGCATTCCCTTTCTCAATGCTTCATTTTCTTCTATAACAATACGAACACTTTCATGAAGCTCTTCCATATCACTTTTATGACGTAATGTAAAAATTTCTCGTTCCATTGTCCAATTAATATTGGAAATATTTTGTGAGTCTGTAGATTTTATTTGTGCATCGATTGTATCAGTCGATTTTATTGTACTGTCACCTAATTTATTTAATTTGAATTTTAGCAGTCGTATCTGAAACAAAAGAAAAAAGCACAATTAAAAAATTTTGAATAATAAAAATTGATTGAAAAGTTCATTGATGAAACCTCACATCAGATTTTAAATCAAAATTTTCTTGTTCAAGCAATTCAGCTCGTTTGATCAAGTCATTTTTAATTTTAGTTTCTTCTTCATAACGCAAAGCAACTCCATCAATAGAAATGTTGTCCTCTTCTGACATTCCCAATTTTTCTCTGGAAAATTGAATATATTTAATATATAAAATGAATTGTAAATTAATAATATTTATTATTGACAATTGTTTTTCCTTTTTTTTTTCATTAGAGAGGATAAATAGGAGTGTACTTTACTTGAGTGCTATAATTTGCATCTCCTGATGAGAATTGTGTGATTCCAATTTATTAATTACATTCACCATATTTTGAATGTAATCATTTTTTATTGATAATTGTTTTTTTAATTCTTTCAATTCTCGAATTGTATTAGCCAATCCAGAATCTTTGTCTTCATATCTTTTTAAATCTGACAATACTTCACACAACTGTTGACTCTTTGCTGTTAAATTATCTTCAACTTCGTTTAATGATGATTGTAAAATTGAAATTTTATCATTTGATTCTTGAATTTTTTTTAATAAATCACGTTGTTCTCTTCTACGTCCAGTTTTTTCCATTTGTCTCATTTCAAGTTTTAATTTTTCAATTAATTCAGCACTTTCAGTTAATTCTGTTGATGCTTCGACCAATTTTGATTCAAGTTCATCAATAATTTTATCACGTTTATCAATTTCTTCATTTAGATGAATTAATTGTGAAGTATTTTGTGCATTTAATGACATTGTTGAATGAGATTGAAATTTTGATAATTCATTTTTTAAATGGAAAATTTCATCGTTTTTAGTATCTAAAATATTTTTCCATTCTGTTACACGAATGTCTATCGCTGCACCAAATTCATCGATTATTTTATCTCGATTTAATTGTTGTGCAGATATTTCTTCAATTTGATTTAGTAAAGCTTTTTTTTCTTGTTTCAAAAGATTCATTTCATCTTTTAGAATAATATTTTTTCCACGTAAATTATTCAATTCGTCTGACATTTCATTCATATTATCTGTTGCATCCTCCATTTCGCTTTTTAGTGTGTCTAATTTTTTCTTCAATTCAACATTTTCTTTCTCCAGATCCTGAATAAAAATGAAATAATTAAATCTGTATATAAATTATGAAAAAATAATTAATACATTTAAATTGAAAAAGTTTCTGAACAATAAAACAATGAAAATTCAGTGATCCAATTTTACTCCAAACTTTCTCTTTATTTTTGGCACAATTTACAATTTATTTTTATGAAATAAAAAATATTGAAATTCAACTCACCTCTAATTCAATAACCAAATGTTTAATTTTATCATTTTTCAATTGCAAAGTATCTAAATAATTCTCATCAGATATATTAGAATTCCGAATTTTTGATCCACTTTCATCTTTGTCTTTAATTTCACCTTAATAATTTATGAATTAATCAATTAAACGTCAATCTACAACAAAAATTAATACACAATTGCACAATTATATTTACCTTTGTTTACTTTTTTTGATAATGTCATTTTTTCCTTCATCTCAGTACACTCCAACAATAATGATTCGACCTAGCAATAAGCAAACCAGTAAATAAAATAATTTATTCATTTCATAAATTTATTCATTACTAAAAAAAAAAACCCTTCACCACTGTATAAACCCCAACTAATTTAAAGCAATAAAATAAATTGAATAAATAATTGTAATATAGAAAACGTTATTAGTAACATGAGAAAATAATTAACCTGATTATCTTTAAATTGCAACATTTCTTGTGATAATTTCATGAGTGCACGCAAATTGTAAATATCATCAACTTCCTCGATTTCGCATCGTATCACCATTGGAAATAAATCCTCGATTTCTTCGTCTGTCAATGACACTGCCTTGACAGCACGAATTCGATCCCAATCCACTTGCACCATTTTTACAATTAATATAAATGTTTGATATCAACATTTAAACTTAAAATATATTTGAAAATAAAACACACCACTTTGATTATTTTATTTTATTTATTTTGAACCTCGAGGGTGGAATCACCTGGTGTTTTGTATTTCAACTTTGTATACGTGTGCACATTCAATTACTGACACATCAGTTGCTATAGAAACGAGCATATAAAACAGAACGTTAAAGTTGGAGAGGGTAACACATGTTACTACAAATTCAAGTGACTGAAACATTTTTTTCCATATATTCACCATTGTTATTTTCAAATTTACGTCTCACCCAATAAAAAATGTTCAATTGTTATAAATAAAAAGATAAAAATCATATGAAAATAAATTAAATTTATCTATCCAATAAATTAAATAAATTACCAATTTTATCAAACTATGAAATTTGTCATTAATTTTATATTTAATATCTCAATTATTTTTTTCTTTGTTATTAAAGAAATTATTCAAAATTAAATCGTCAGTTCAATAAATCATAAAAATTTTTATAATTCAATTCAAATAGTATAAAATAAATTTTATTTCTGTTAATTCCCACGTTCTTTTCTTTAATTAATTCAGTTATTTTAGTGAATTTTTTTTCGTTTGTCAAATAGTTTAATTAACTTCATTTGATTAAAAAAAAATTTCATTATATATATCAAAATATATCTCAACACATTGAATTTATTCATCAAGTTTTATTCAATTATTTTGTTTATTTTCATTCACTTCAGGTCATGATCTCACTATATTTATATACATAAATATATATATATATATATATATATGTATTTAATATATAAATGTTGAGAATTACAAACGTTTAATTGTATGTAAATGAAATGGAATAAGCGGGAGGCGACAGAATTAACGAAAGGCAAATACATATGTGACCGTACAGATCAAATACTATCGTGATATTTCCTGTCAGTATTTATCGAACATGATTCTCAGCAAGTTCGTCGGAAATTTATCCAATACGCAATTATTCAATGCAGTATCGTTGCAAATAACACGTGGTGGTGTTTTTAATAATGCTACAATTATCAGAGGTTTACATTTTTCATTTGTGCCGGATAAAAAATCATTAAATGCAGGTAATTATTTTAAATTGTTATTCCAATGAAAAATAATGAATTATTAATATGAATATTATAATGATTAATTCGTTCCTTTATAAACAATTAAATGAAATTGGTAATTAAATTCACATCAATTAAAAACAGAATTTAATTAATATTTATAATATTTATTGTTTGTTATAATTTTTTTTCGGGAATTTTAATTTTATTTCTTATTAAATCGCATTTTTTTTCAGATGAAAGCAAACAATTAAATATGTTTCAAGCTATTAATGATGCGCTTGGAATTGCATTGAAGAAAAATTCAAATTCAGGTGAATATAAAAAAAGATAATTTATTTTGATATTTTTTCATCATTTGTTTTTGATGTTTGGAAATTGTTGAAGATTTTCCATTGGAATAAATTTATCCATGGTATAACTCACACGATATTCTTATCTTATCTGCAATGATGACGTAACAATGTTTTATTCAGTTGGCTGTGAGCTCTCATTTCATGACAATTCTTTATTTCATTTTAAATGATGAATTACAGATTTATTTTCTTTTGTTAAATTGTTTGATGAATATTGTTCTTGATTTATTCTTATAATTTTCAGATTTATATTAAAATTATTTATCGAATTTTATTTTTTATCTTCAACAGTCATTTTTGGTGAAGATGTTGCATTCGGTGGAGTATTTCGATGTACAATGGGATTGAAAGATCAATTTGGTGGTGATCGTGTTTTCAATACGCCTTTATGTGAGCAGGGAATCGCTGGATTTGGAATTGGATTGGCTAATCAAGGTGTAACAGCCATTGCTGAAATTCAATTTGCTGATTACATTTTTCCTGCATTCGATCAAGTAAAATGAGTTATGAATTAAATTATTATTACTTTGTTTCTTATTTTTTTATTATCAACTATTGTGCAATGGAGTTGGTTTTATTCTCTCTTTTAACTGAATATTAGAATTCGTACAATTAAGATGTTGGTAAATGAAGATTTTTTCATTCAATTGAATTATTTTTTAATTGAACAATCGAATAGCTAATTAGGATTTTATTATTCAAAGCTTTTTTTTCACGTTTGTGCAAAAATGTTCCATTTGTTGATTGCAGTGTAAGACTGCATTATCATTCGATATGGTAATGCAGAGAACTTAGTGTTTGTTTTCATATAAACAAATTGTGAAAGAGAGGAAATTTTAATAATTGATATTTCATGAAAAATTTGAGTATTTTTGTGAAAATGTCAAAAGTATTTTTATTTAATTGTGGATTGATTAATATAAATTTTGGGTTATAATTTAAAGGGAATGTATTGCTTATCTTACATTTTGTGATAATAATTAGTGATTTACATTAATATCGACAGTTAGTAAATGAGGCAGCAAAAATGCGATATCGGAGTGGTGGCCAATTCGACTGTGGTAGTTTGACAGTTCGAGCTCCATGTGGTGCAGTTGGTCACGGTGGTTTATATCATTCTCAAAGTCCAGAGGCATATTTTGCACACACTCCTGGCTTGAAGGTATCAGTAGTTTATTAATTAATCATCCATGATTTATTTATATATTTAATTGTCATTAAAAATATGATTTTATGTGTCTTATCACATGTTGTAATAATCGTTTCGCAAGTTGTAATTGTGAATTGTATTCAATAGATGGCGCTTGTGATTTGAAAAAAAGCATTCGCTTTATAGCAAATTTAAATAATTCAAAAGAATTATTATTTAGTCATGACAATTTGTAAATAATTTACTGAAATTTGCAATGAGAAACAAATTTTTCTGATAATTTTTCATTCATTTCCCAACTTCTTTCAATTTCGCTCATTAAATTGTTTCAACAGATTCAAATTGTCATATAATTAATCAATTTTGTAAAAAAAATTACGACAATTCGGTTTTTTTATTCATAAAGTTTTGTATGCAAACGAAATTTGGAAAATAATTTTTTTGTTCTTATGAATTTAATTATACTTCAAAATTTATTCAAGATTTTATAGGCTACTGATTTTTAAATATTGCAATGAATTATACAACAAATTAAAAGGACACATTTAATATATCGAACAAAAATTAGAAAAAATATTCTAATTTTGTAAAAATCGAAATTCATTCAATTTTATCCAATTCAAAATTATTAGAATTGAATAAGGGCTGAAGGGGTGAGCCCTTACATGACCCTTCACAGTAGAAGATAAAATGATCTGACTCTCCAATTCAAATGTTTGACTTTACCATTTTACAAAATTCATTTCCAACGATTTATTTTCACGACATTTCATCAGCAATTTATTCACAACAAACTCGTCGAAGTAAAATTTCTTATCAAACTTAAAATGTATTCTATAATATAAAACAATAATTTAGGAACAAATTTAGGAATCATCAGTAACAAAAATTAGTCTCATCAATCAAATCTCATGAAAAGAAAAATCACATTCAGACAAAATGATACCAATCCTGACAGAAAAAAAACCATTGCAAAAAAAAACAACAACAGTCATAACAATTCATCAACCTATAAATAAAGTTTCTTCAAGAGTCCACTCCTCATCCACTCCCACATTAATATTCTCCAACAACAATTTATTGTCTCCCTAAAATATATTTCAAGTGTCATAACTTCCAATCAACAACTAAGCAACCTTACAAAAAAAAAGAGTTCAATTTCTATCGACACATTTCCTCCATAGTCACCATCAATTACTGCCACTCCTCACTCAAAAAAAAAAAAGAAATAACATCATCAAAGAATTTCAATCAATCAAACGACAATACAACAGTTTAACTTGATTGATGCATAAAGTTCCAAAGTTCAAGAAATAAAACGACATTTAATTATACTTTCATTGATGCATAATCATCATCACGATATCAATAATGAATGAAAAAAAAAACAACCAACAACAACAACCATAAATAAAAAGAGAAATATCACAAACGATATTTCATTGACATTCTGCAATTCACTAAAGGTTACAATAATACCTGAGCATCAAATAAACTTGATTATATCATTTAGCAATTGCACATAAAACACCCCCTCATCACATCAATTATCAATCCCCAATAAACCCAACAAATATCCAATAAAATTATCATCCTACACACAACATCAATTTCAATCATTTAATTGGTATTTATATAAAAAATATATTCACCTCTATACCTTACACTTATTATAACATAATAAATTACAGATTGTTGTACCTCGTGGACCTGTCCAAGCAAAAGGATTATTATTGAGTTGCATTGATGAGCCTGATCCATGCATAATATTTGAACCAAAAGCACTTTATCGTACTGCAATTGATGATGTACCAGTTGGTGATTATAAAATTCCAATTGGCCAAGCTGAAATCGTGCGAGAGGGTAATGTAACAATATAGAATAATAAATAATCAATAAAATTGATTTTCAAATACGTATCGTAAAATATAAATAAATATAAAGAAAATATAAAATAAAAAAATGAAAATTGATCGAATAATGTATTAGAAATGAACTTTCACATTTTATTGGTCTCACATGTGTCGTGTATGTATCCATTATGTTTATAATGCATATTGGATATGAAGAGAATAAAAAAATGAAAAAAAAAAATGTAAATGGCATTTTGCTGATGAGATTTTGACGTTCATCATCACAGGTGATGCCGTGACGGTTGTGGGTTGGGGTAGTCAAGTGCATGTGCTATTAGAGACTGCTGAGCTTGTACATGAGAAACTGAAGGCATCGTGTGAGGTCGTGGACCTCGTCTCAATCCTCCCCTGGGATGTGGAGGCCGTCTGTAAGGTAATCAATTTTACTATCTTTCTTGTTTTATTTTATATTTTCTATTGCTCTCTTTCACTTTCTGCCTTTTTTTTTTCTTTCTTTTATAAACTCATTGGACTATTTCAATTTCGCTTGTAAAATCCATTGGTGGAAATAGGAAATTAACGAGAACACATTGCCTATTATAGTTAGGAAAAAAATGTGTTGCATCATTTGGGGTGAAAGAGGTGGAGTGAATGTAACAAAAAAAAAAATTGGATAAAAATTTAAACTTTTGTAGAATATTTATGAGAATTATTTTTTTTTGCTTCTAATGAGTTTGAGTTTGGTCTTGATGTAGATAAATTTTTTATTTAATGTTACATTTTCATTTAGTGGATGGTTGAGTTTTTGTTTGTATAAATAATTATATCGCTAATTTATCCTAATCGATTTGGCAGTTGATTATGATAAATTGTTCGTTGATTTTTAATACACAACATTATTCGAATATTCCCTTAGGGGGTAGTGCAAAGTCGTGTATTATTGGATGTATGTGACAGGACCGCAATTGGACAACGTAATTGCAAACTCGTTTTGAGTTTCGTATAGCTGAACACATAGATAATTTCACACATAACTTTTGCTCTGTCATACAATTTTTTTTTTTTTTTTTTTTTAGTATATATAGATATATTTATTTGTGTATGAATATGATATTTATATATGTGAGATATTCTAGTTCAACTTAATCGACATTTATTGAACGAAATAGGGAGACTAATTGATATTGCGATAAAATCAGTTTTTTTTTCTTTTTGTTTTTCATTACAGTTGATGGCCAAAAGTGGATAATTTTTTTTATTTTATGTGAAAGTGTATGGAATATTTCCAATTAAAGTTAACTTTTTTTATTTTAGAAAATTATTAGAATGGTTGAGTAATAAATATGTCATGAATTTATTTTTTGATGATGAAAAAATTGTTTTTAGGATAATAATTTGGAAATTGGTGGGAGAATATTGAAATTTGGGGTTTGTTGTTGATAAATGTTGAATATTTGTTGAATTCATTAATTTTTTTCTCTCTCGATTGATTCATAATAATTATAAACAATAAAAAATTATATATTAACAATTATGGGGACGAAAATTAATACGAAAAAATTGTAAGAAAATTAACAAAATTTTGATTGCATATCAATTTAAACTTTTTGTTTAATTTATTTGTGGATCAAAATTGTAATAAATTTTTGATTTGAGTTCTATTTCCGGTTGTTCAATGTATCAAATTAATTTCTAGAAACTGATTATTATTACGAATCTTACGGAAAAATGTCAGTAATACAAAATTTATTTTATGTATTGCAATTTTCTCGTGTCATCTGATGAACGTTGCGATGTTTCTATTCAACTTTCTCCATAACATTCCAACATAGCATTTGTAACACATAATCCGAGGCACTGTAGATTAAAATTTCGAACCATCTGATTGTGATGCTGCAATTGTTGATGTCTTCTGCAATCAAAAATGGCCTCGAGCCAATAAATCAAGATCCATAAATTTCGAATGAGTAATTGATAATTAGAAATTTTTGTTCAGAATAGAAACGTTTATACTATTGCATGGCTCACTTATATTTTCTATTATTATTATTAATAGAGTACTGTCGAGTGATGCTGTCACAAATGAATCAGAAAATTTAGAAAGGTCATTCAAGAATTTTGAAATCAATTATATTTTCAATAATTGACATTTAAAGTTGAAAGGAAGATGATTATTATTACTAAAATACATAATTGGTTAATTTTGTAATATTTATTTGCCATCCCACATTAATAAGATTGATGTGTGCAATATAAATATAAAACGCAAGATTGAATAAAAAAATTAATACATTCCATATTCCAAATCATAAAACAAATATATTTTATATTTATAACAATTTGTTTTGTCATAGAGATTTTGGAGAGCACCAACAACTTTTAATTCTTCAATGTCGATACTTGGAAGGTCGTTTGAATACTTATGAAATTATTATTTTATTTTTCATATCAAACATTTCAACGTCATCATCTAAATATGAATTTAATATTCAGCGTTAAAACTTTGCGTTATATCTTGAATAAAAATGACGGACAAATACTCAGGAGAAAATTTACGACAGAATAAGAAATAAAAAAGCAAAACGAATTTATTGGAATCCAACTTTTATGTCAATAGTTACGTACACGGATTTCTTCTTCTCGACTTTGTGATAGGATAAAGTACTTTTATGAAAGAGAAATCATTCAGACTCATTCAATCCCTATTATTCTATTGATTTGGTGTCGATCAATGTCCCATTTTTTTCTTTTTGGTTTTATTTGCTGAATAAAAAGTTGATTGAAATGACCTACGATTTTATTGAGATTTTGTTCATTATTACAACCACTTGATGGTGTCCATTCAATTTATTCACTTGGAATGAAAATGAGTCCAAGAATGATTGGAGAATTGATTCCACGCAAAAAATAAGAATAAAACGAATTGATAGTTTATTCGATTGCAGTTTTTTCATTAATATTGAACTAAAACTATTTAAATTTAAATTGAGCAAAAATTGAAGCAATAAGGAATTTTTGTTTTGTTATTCTTTATATTGTTCATATTGATAACAACAAAAGTTTGAGCTTAAGTAGTGAAATAATTAAACAAATTCGTCTGCATGGGTCACAAAATTTTGATGGAAGAAGTAAAAATAATTGAAGAATAACGCAAAATCAAATTGCAGATGTGTCAATTGTTATTGCACAGATGAAATATTATTTAAAAATTAATAAAAATTATTTTATCCACCCCTTTTGTTTATTGGAATGCGTAATAATATTTGAATAAATCGAGTACAAAAGTGGTTGAACAGACATTTGAATAATATTGGAAATGAATGCAGATTTTTATTGTCAAAAATTTCAGATGATAAATCATACAATTCAATTGAGTATTTTATTATTATAGAATTGAATGAACCACCCAAAGCATTCACTGCTCGATCTGAATTACAGTCTGAAGTTTTTATCTGACAATATTCGTCCTGAGAATCCTTCTAAAACAATTTTTGGCGATGTGCCATAATTTTCAAGATATCAAAGTTTCCTATTCAATATTTTATTTTCATGAAAAAGTTACAGGGCAAGTTTTCAGCAGGTTCAAAGACACCATAAAACTAATAACATTTGCAATAATTCAGATTTCTATTATCAACAAGTGGTAGATAAAATTCCCCAATTGACATCAAAAATCCGAAAAAAAATTGTCACAACTTTCATTTTCAAAACTCAAAAAAACAAAGTCATTTTTAACACATTCAAATCCTCAGTGTAAACACACAAAAAAACTGTGGAACTTTAGCCCCACACTTCAGTTGTAGTTGAAGAATTACATCAATTAATTTATATCACTTTCATAAGTGTGAAAGTTACAATTAAAACACAAAAAAAAAGAGAAACAAACAAACTTAATTATCTCTTTCATCTACTACTCAAAAAATTTAGTATGAACATGCATTGACTATTCATGCAAATAAAACATTATGTTGCTTATGACCTTTAATATGTGCACAAACAAGTGTGCGCAAACAAAAGTAAAAGAAAGGCTGCAAGAAAATTATTAACAGTCAATATATTATCTGATAGGTTTGAATTGTTAGAGGGTGATCAGTTCAATTGATATTATATAGTTGATCATGTAGTCTCATTAGTGTTCCAAGTCGCGATGTCAGTCGATGTCTAGTGATTGCATACAAACGATTATCGACATATACACGTGAGAGATGACTAAGCATTATCCATATATCGGATTGATTATCTTTTCTCGCAATCGTACCGCTATCGTAGCGCTTATCAACTCTCACATTTGATTTCACTCGTATCGATGTTAAAAAAAAATTGCATACAAATGTGGATTGAATGTTCCATTAGTTATCGATGGATATATTATTGTTTTTTTCATATTGAATACTCGTTGCACTTGTAAGAGGTAAATCCACTGCTTTGAACTGAATGAGAGAGGGTAGAGTATGTCCGGGATTGCAGGCGCCCTCGCAATTCTCTCTTACACTTCTTTCGTCTCCCTTCAATGTGTGGTCGTGCAAACAACTTGTTCGTAACGAGGCACTTAGCACCATTTCGCATAAATTATTATTATCCTGAACAATATGCCATACGATAGTTCATAAATCAATGTACAATTTTACATATGGTTATGTTCATGTATATTAGAGAGGAAATAAGAAAAAAAAATTGAGTTGATAATTATAGATATATATAAGATAGATATTGTTGTATAAGGAAATGTGAGAGTGGAAAAAAAGGCAACTGTGAGAGTGGGTTTTATTTAATATTTTTTTGAATTTTGTAAAGTTTGATTTTAAGCAGAATTGTGAGATGAAAAAATAGAAAAGTTGTTGAATTAAAAATAATTATATTGATTGATATTTTATGAGTTTTTTGAAAATGGAAGTTGGTTTTTTTGGGTATTGGTTTAGTCGTGGAGAGAAATATTTTTTGTTATTTGATGAGAGAATGTTTTGTGGTATAGTTTGATATATAAAATTTACTTTTGAGGTATGTAAGTGAATTTTTGGTTCTTATGCAAAAGAGTTTTATCAAATGTGCGATTCTTTTGGAATTGATTTGAGAAATTAGATTGGATGATTATGTATTTTATGTTGTACAATTTTTGAAGGTGTATTTTTCTGTGTGATGCAAAAGGTGATGGAGGTTTATAAATTTATTTTGGATAATTTTTTATTCTAGAAAATCTTGGAAGTTTTAATTTGACTTTGAGAATAAATTCAATTTAAAATTTATGAATTACAAAACTTACAATAGTAGTTAGATTTATAAGAATTTGAAAATTTGTTTTAGCTCTGCATTTTAGTACATCCAACATCTGCTTTTCATTTCCTAAATTCCAATTCAGTGTTCAAGATGAGCTTTCCCAAAGATCAAATGATCAAAACTCAAATTGAAACCAAAACATCCAAAGTCTGATCTTTCTATAATTAATCTAAACATCTGTTTATGTTGCAGTCGGTTATGAAAACTGGACGTCTAATCATAGCTCATGAAGCTCCATTAACTGGTGGATTTGGAGGTGAAATCGCAGCAACAATTCAGGTAATAAATAATAAATTTTTTCAGTTCCATTTTTGCTCCACTTTTTTTGCGATTATCAAAGATAAAAATTCACATTGAGATACATAATTGATTAACTAGTGATTGGATCGTTATAGGTTTATACGTGACTCGAACGTTTCTCTTATCAAGGACAGACGAGATCACGCACCTCACGCCTTATCCGATTTCTCCCATCGGATCTCATTTCATCTGATTTTATTTTCTCAATTTTATCCTTATGCATTGACGATCCTTTGTGTGGAAATAATTTTTAATTTTTATTATTATCATTTATTACATCAATTGAATTTAATTATGAAAATATATTTTTTTATCTTATTATTTTTCAGGAAAAATGCTTTTTGCATTTAGAAGCACCAATACAAAGAATTACCGGATGGGACACGCCATTTCCACTTATTTTTGAACCATTTTATTTGCCAACAAAGTGGCGTTGCTATGAAGCGATAAAAAAAATTCTTGAATACTAAATTCAATGAGACAAATAAACATATTGGCCTATAAAATATTAGTCAATCAGATTTTTTTATTTGTTCTTTCTCTCTGTGTGTTTTTTTTTCACTCTTTTTTTCTTACATTTCGATCACGTTTCAATCATATGTGTACACGATCAACCGGTTAGATACTCGCATGTAAGAACTGAACAACTTCATGATTATAATAATATGTTTAGTAGATATAGGGAGGGCGCACCCGCAACTGGGTAATGCTATCCATGTGATTTATTGAGACACCAACACTGCAAAAGTTACCAATAAACCACAAATTTATTTTTTTCATTTCTTTATTTTATTGATATGTTTTCTTGTTTTCTTCTTTTTATTTTGTCTTGCCTTCAACAAAAGTGGTGAATTAAAATATATATTTGTGTGACAAATATTTGAATAAATTTGTTTTTGCTGATGTTGAATAATTTTTTGTTTATATTTATTTATTTTTAAAAATCAGAAAATTATTGGAATTTTCGGCATTGTTTTATGTTAGAGCTGAATTAAAAGGTCAATTTTTTTCCAGCGTTTGTCTTTAGTTAGTTTCATCATATTTGTTGCATGTTTTGATGTGATGTAAAACAGCATTAAATTCATCGATGAATCATCAAATTTTTTTTGATATCCGGTCATTTATTATTTTTGTTGTTCATTCATAACAGAAGTCGGGAACTAAAATTGTGGAATATCATGCGGACAGTTTGATAACTTTTTATGTTTGGACTTGGAATTTTTTATTGATTAATTTTTTCCATCTGATATCATAAACAGGTTGAGAATGTTGCAATTGTGTGATATTAGAATTCAATGAAAAAGGTCAAGGCAGGTCAGTGATTATTTTTTTGGTTTTTTTATTGATATCATCGATGACACTTTCAAAGATTCAGCCAGACATTACAAGATGTAATTCTACATAAAACCAGAAATGTTTATCTATTTTATAATTTAATTTCTTTATCAACTTCTCCATCAAGTGACTGAGGAATAGTTGCGAAATTATCGAGGCAATTCAGTCAAGTTTGAACATATGAATTTATAAAATATTCTTGGGGTTGAATAAAGAAAACAATTCTGGTGAATTACAGAAAAATTCTATCCTGTAATTTATTTATATTTTTTAAAAATTTTCATCAATAAATTATTCAATTCTCAAAAAAATCTGGAGATATTTCTCGTCTAATTTTCTGTATTTTCACAAATTATGAGAAAACTTTCAACTTCACAAAATTAAACAAATTGATACAATCAATTATTATTTCTTAAATTAAAATCATCACTTTATTCACATCTTACACTAAAACACTACACAAACATTCCAAAAAATTCAATATCACAATTGAACAAAAATAAAATCAAGATATTAAAACACTAAACCTCACCTACCAAATTACAAACTCTCAAAACACTTTCTTAGATTTTTCAATTCCAAATCAATTAACTCCAAACCAAATACAAACGAACAAACATAGGAAAAAAAAGGTCTCCAATCTCACATACAACTAAATTTTCCATACCAGTATCAACACCAGCCATCAAAAAAAAAAAAATAAATCATAACAAATTTCACAACACAAAAAAAAGAGCGAAAAACAAATTGGCATACCATGTAAATATTAGAATTGAATAGAAAAGGTCAAGGCGATTTTTGATCATTTGTCGAATTGACATCATTACTCTTGTAAATATGTGCCCCGGGCGACAAATCACGTGTATTTGCTGCAACAAATATACACATATATATCATATATGTATATCCTGTATACCATTGCGGTGTATATGTTACCTATTAACTATATAGCGACCCTGGCCCGATTTGCGTTCGCGCACCGGAGGCCAGTTCCACATGAATTACGAGTTCTCGAAATTAATAACACGATGATACATATCAACACATCATACACAAACATATAAATAAAAAACAATTATACAACCAATCAATTTATAACATAAATAATTATCCCAACTAACACATAAAATTGGAATGAATATATTAAAAGATTTAAAAAAAAACACCAAATATTTTTCCGCATCTGATGTAATTGTCCATTTTTTTTCCCCCTGTCGCTTTCATTTATTCGTCAGTCGTCGATATTGCTATAAAATAATTTTATTAAAAAAAAAAGGGGCAGTTGCCGAGGACACACAGTTGTAAGTGTTTAGCCAGAGTATTTTGTAATTTGAAAGGGAAACCACATTCTTTCTCTATGTATTATGATACGTGAAAGTTGGCAGCACTGTGCCAGGCGTATTGCATACACTTGAACAACACAAACACACTTGATAACTGCACATACTTATTCGCTTGGCAGTTGTGAACACACTGGAAAGCGTAGAACACTTAGAGGAACTCCATATACACTAACACAAGTTTAAATGTATATTTTTTAATATATATATTGAATATGTATATTGGACATTGACGAAAGAGGAAGCAAGACGTAGCGATCACTGAACAGATATATACACACATGAGACCCATGAATATAATATATATGTGTATGAAATATAGTTTGCTGGCATAGACTATATCGAAGGTCGACGAGTTCGCTTGTGTTTATTTATTTTCTTTCTGTCTTTTTTTTTCTTTCGTTTCCATTTATGTATAATACCTTTTTATTACTCGATTCCTTGCACATATAGCGTAACTACATTTACTATACGTTATTGCAGCGGAGTATTGGTGTTGCATTTGTGTGAATTGAAATGAGCCCGTAACATATGGCGCGGATGCGTTAGCCATTCACGGACGTCCGAGGATTTTCAATGGCGCGACCTGACCGTGAATTGTGAACGGAGGTTACCCGAAAAATTTTCGCAGTTGTTTTGTCATCGCGTTATTATCTAATATGATTGTTCTTGTTTTGATTTTTTTTGCATATTGATACAGACGAAGGTGTTGTTGTATTTATAGTGTTGATGGATATGTAGAAACGATTTTGTGAATTGTTGATGAATGTTTTTTTTTAGAATTTGGGGAATCCCAGAAATTGAATGAGTGTTAGGTTATGGATGAAAACAGGGTTACCAACTGTTTTGTGGTAGTGGATATGAAGTGACACACGTGTAATGGATTCGTTTGCAAATATAAACCTTGGATCGAGTTATTGCACCGTGAAACCTATTTATGTATGAATTAATTAACATAAGTTTGAGATAATTATGTATAATTTTAGTCTTTTAGTGTTAAATATGTATTTTATTTTTTTGCGTGCGGGTCTGTGATATGGAGGTATATTTTATGAGAAATATTTTATATCAAAAAGTAATTTTAAGTTTGATTTAACATGATTTTATAGTTGATAATATTTTGCTTTTTTAGATAAAAGAATGGATATTGTGTGAAATATCTTTTCAAAGATATTTTCAATGAAAATTTTGATAAAAAATTATAACAAATTGAGGTCATGGTAAACATTATTTATAACATAATTCAAAAGAGCATTGTGATAACAATGACACCTCTGATATCCTCAACAGGATTGGAAATGGACTTAATTTTTCAACAAAAAAATTAATAGACTCTTTCTGTAAAATCAATTGGATTTACTTCTGCAAGAAATTTTATAATTGGAGGACTTTCAGAATCCGAAGAGAGGCTAATGCGAATAAATTATTCCGAGTTTGTATTATTCTTACGTGTCAACTGATAAAATCAGTAGTTTTTATGGTCCCAAACCTTCTCAATGCTTTGAATAAAATGACAGATGAAAAATCTGACGAAATTGTATGTGGAAATCAGAGAAATTTGTGGCGGTTCAAACAATTTTATTGTTAAATCCATTCAACAAAGTAGCTGTGATTGAATACAATGACTATGATTTATCAATGGCTGATAGTTTCCTAGGATTGCACCATGATTTATTAGTTATAACACCCTGATCTGTATCATTGCTAAAAAAGATGTTACTCGCAGTCAAAAATTAACTCAGATGAAATGTCAAAGCTTTTTTCAGGATTCTGGTCAATTTAAATCAGAAATGTAGGAATGTAAAAAGAATGTTAAAAATAGTGTGGAAGATAAATTCAACCAAATACAGTTTTGCTATTGATCCTGATAAAGTACCAATTTAAATCATGTTCTGCACCTGTGAAAATGAGTTTGGAATCCTAGAAAATGTTATCCGAGATGGAAGAAAAACGTCTGATAAAATGACGCAGAAATTATCGTGTTATATTGGAATTCTCCAAAGTAATTATCTTCATAATGAACACTCCTGACATGTTCTTGATAAATAGCCCATAAAAATAAGCATCCAACTCCTAAATTAAAAAAATCAATTTCTATAAAAAATCGCAGAGCTGAAATACGTCAGAAAAATAATTTTCATAATATTTCTACTGTCAAAGCTTCCATATTTATTTGTATATCTAATTATCCATAATTTTCTTCTACTAAAATTTTTTTTATTGTCTTTGTATTTCAGTTTTGTTTAGTCTTGCTATTTTCATCCGGGTTCTGTCCTACTGTCTGAATGTAATATTTCTTTTATGAATATTGTAAGTATCTGAATTGCAACATCTTGTTTTCACCGCCCATAAAAATACTCAATAATTTCTATGTGAACATTAATAGACGTAATAAAAAACATATTGACAACCGCTAAAGTCAACCTTTGATTTTTGATTCTTTTATTTTACAGCTATAAAAATAATAAAGTATCATCTTTGAATATAGCATTTAATCAGCGCCTCATAAAATATTATTTATATACATTCATGTCTATTTTTATCTTTTGAATCTTCGACAAATTTCAAATATTCATAATGTATTTAGAGAGCTATGATTTTTGGATTATTTGTCCATTCACAACGGTCATTTGTATCATTAATGAAATGTGAATAATGTGTAGGAAGCGCTAATTCCTGTTTGACGATAATTGTTCACTGTAAACACAAGTGTCACGATTTGTTGAATTATTTTGATAGCGTGATGTTGTACTCTGACACGGAGTAATTGCTTCATAGATTTATATTTTTAGTTCATTATTGTTGTCGTTAGAACTGAGTAAATAATGTTATTATGTTGATCTGTATGGTATTAAAACTCGTGCAATGATGATGTAACCAGTGACACGTTCACTCAATTCTCGCGTGATTAGGAATATGTTGGCTCTGAGGATTTTAATACAGTAAACAAACAAAATTTTTATACCAAAGCTGCTGATACTGTTCAACATATATCCATATCAGTTTGTTTTTATCGATTTATTGTAAAAAAAAATATTATCATAACACTTTATAATATTTTATGAAAAGATAAATGTCGTTTCAAAAAAACATATTGGAATTATGAAAATTATTTCAGAATTCTAACGACATTTATATTTTTTTAACGACTTATCAACTATTATTGTGAAAACTGTTTCATTAATTCCATATGAGCACATAAATTTTATGAACAAAATGTTTATTCATCACATGAAATATTACAAAAATATTATTAGAGAAATTTATTATATTTATAACAAATATTTTTTTGTTTTAGAGAATATGAATTAGTGCCAGGTTCAATGAAAGGTTTTGATAGAGACATTCGATTTACTGACTGCATTGTTGTAATATATAAACAGATCTATGATAACCATCTGGAGTAACTTCATTGATGAACTGATAAACAATGAGAACTATCTGATTAAAAAAAGATGTAATAACATATTGAAATGAAAGAAAATGTTTTGGAGTTATTTTTCGAATGATCTAAACTTCCTATTTGTTATTTAAACTACTCCAATTATTGTTCAAATAATTTTCAAATAAGAATTTATTTGAGAATTATTCATACAAAAACACTTCTTCCATATTTGAACATAACCTGAAAATAATTTATTTGTTTTCTAATTTAAAACCCAGATAAGAACTAATGATAATAATCAATTCATGGTGGAAATGAATACGTGGAAAATAAATTTCGATCTCACTTATTGAGCTATGAGAATACTCAAAAGTATAATTTTGACAATATTTGATGTCTGTGTTCAAGAAATTAGAAAAAGAACATTAAAAAAAATTAAATAATCACCTGCGTGGATGTTATTACATTATGTTTATGAATAGTCAATCGTCGAATCGTCAACTAAAAAATATATTCATTCACATTTGAATATATTTTTTCTTCCTTTAATTTAATTTTAACCAACATCTCTTGATATCGTTCAATCCCTATGTTTGTTCCGGTTAAATATAATAATGTCGAGTACCCAATTCTCTAAACAAAAAAAAAATGGAACGAAATAATTAATAACGTGCATATATTAGTTCGTTTACAATTTAACTTGGATTATTTGAGAATTTATACACACTTGTACACCATTTGTGTAAATATAATTCAAAATATCGTTTAAGTGTTTGTGTTTGTGTAAGAATTACGTAAATCGATGAAAATACTTTCAAGGATTTTTCTTCACACATAATACGAATAAACTGAAAGAAAAACGATTAAAAATTTTTTTTTGTATTTCAATTTAATGTTTTTTTCTTTCTTTTCTTTTTCTTAATTAATTTTACCAATTTTAACAATTAATTCAAAGGATAATTTGTGTGTTTGAATAGATTTTTTTATTATTATAAATAATTAAATAACTTTTTGCGAATATTAGTGGCATCTATATACGGTGAGGACTAAAAATATATAACGTGCCCTCGGACTTCATAGGCACTGAGAGCGCCGTGCGCTGTCTCACAACGACCAAAAATAACTTTCACTTTCGACGAGAATAGTATTGTTCAACTGACTACTCAACAAGTTCCATCGCTTCTTCTTTGGACATGCTTCAAGATTGAATGATAAATGAATTGCACTCAAATCATTATGAAAAAAAATAATAATAGTAATAATAATAATGATCGTGATAGCAAAGTAAGAATTAAAATTGTAGTAAAATGATGAAAAATTATTTGTACTGATCAAGATGCTTAATCGTAACGTTTATATATTTAGCTCACATGTCTATGTGTAGTGACAGTTATAATATCCACTCGATATTTGATAGCTAACGATAATTTACTTACTATTTAACGAGTCTGCAAGATCTATCGCTTTATATGTGATTAGTTTGCTTATTTATTTATTATTTGAATTGTGCTAAAACTTTCAAAAACATTTCCTGTATTTTTGTTTCTATTTTTTGAATTAACATTGATTTATATTCATGGATATTTATGTTGAACTTTTTATTCACTATTTTGTTAATGGCAAAAGCTGTAGAATAATTTTTTTAAGCTGTTCTGTGTGCGAATTGTGATAAAATCAATTTTGATGATTTGATTTGGTGCCTACGTTATAATTGTCCATTTATTAACTTTTTTCTTCTTTATTTTGTAATTTGTTTCTTATTATTTCTTAAAAATTGATGTGTGATATGAATATGCACGTCTTGAAGAGATTTTGAATGAATTATTTTGAAAAAAATTATGTAAAGTGAAAGATGCTGAGTAGTAAGTTGATCTTTTTTGACCCCTATTAAAATTTAGTTAAAAATTGTTTTTATGAAAGTTTTGATGGCTCGTCATAACGAACCTATTAATTTCACATGTTTGCTTTCACAGACTTTTTTTTACAGGGGATTTTATCCCCTACAAAGTTACTGGTATAATATTTTACTGTATCTTGCGTAGTTTTCAGAGAATTTAACGTGAAAGGTCATCATATTTAAGTCCATCATTTATTATTTTACTCGATAATTTTTTTATGTTTCCACATTTGTTTAGAAGAAAAATAAATTATTTAAATACATCGATTTTTTTGTGTGGATGAATCGATAATCTTCACCAATTCCAGATTGAAAAATCTTTTTAAAAAATTCGAATTATTCATTGAAAATTAATTCCAAATAATTTTGGTATTGTTTCGAAATTATTTGATGTAATTTTATGGCAATTCAACAGATTTCACTAATGATCCAAAATTTTATTTACAATTCATTTATTTAATTTGGATTCTATGAAAAATACATCATTAGAATTCAGTGCTATTTTGCAGAGATATTTTTCAAAAGAAATTTCTTGGAAATATACAGTTTCAAGTATTCAATTCATTCTCATTAAATGTGTCAACTTATATTCCCAGAAACGAAATAAAATCTTTCACGGATTGCTTCGAAGTCAGTCAAAATATTTGTTCTATCAGTTTTAACATCAATTCCTATCACTACCAAGAATTTTCTGATATCAAAATTCTCTGCCATCAAATATCTTCATCAACAAATGATATCAAACACAATCAAAATCTCGATCTGAAAATAATTCCAATAATCATTCAACAATTTTAACTAATTCATTTTCAACTTGCGTAAAAACTCAAATTCTTTAATACATCAATGACAAACACATCAATAAAATCAAGACAACAATAAAACAATCTAAAATTTAATAACAAAAGTATTAAATAAAAACCCAAATGAACCAACGACAATTTACTTCATGCAAATTTAAAAATATTCAAAGCACTTTCAAATCCAAATAAATCCAATCGTCACTGAAATAAAATCCTATTCCTGTACTTACTCCACACATATCAAAATTGCAGAAAGTTTTCCACTGTATCGACGTCTTTTTATAGCACAATCCGTTCATTTATTTTCACTGAACCTCACCACTGTGACATTCCACTTCAATCTATTTTCAGATATCCAATTTAAAATAGAAATCAATTCGATTTACGTATTTAAATCCTCCTCAACTATATTTCTTATAAACCAAAATATAATCACATGATTACAATAATAATTATCATTCTCCATTTATGTCTCATCACTTCATCAATTTATTTATATCCCTTAATCTCTTCCTCTACTCTCTTTTCTCTTCCCCTCAACTGTATTGTTTTCTCACTTCTGTTCAAAATTTAAACTGCGCACGCGTGCACGCGAGAGACAGAACTATCAGAGATGTTGCAGATTTAGTAAGGAAAGAGCTAACTAGTAGAGAGGAATTAAATGCAAATGATTCGCTCGGTGTATTCGACATATTATACATATGTGTGATGGTTATGTGAGATTAAGAGTGAGAGAGAGAGAGATAAAAAGATAGCAAGAAAAAAAAAGGAGGTAGATATAAGAATAATACGAGTGTGGACTCGAGTTGAATTGTTAGATCGTTTTTGGCACACTCCACATCTTCCAATTCACATCTTTACTACTGCATAACTGCTAGACAGTTCAACTTCTATATAATCATCAGCAATGTTTTTTTGTCATCACGTAACATCGAGTACAACACAATTGTCCTACTGAAGAAAAAAAAAAAAATAGTTACAAAAATAAAGTGTGAGCAAGAAGTGATTGAAAAATAAGTTCAAAAACAGTTTGAAGGCAAAACGCGAAAATTGTTTTAGTGTAAATCAAACAAGTCAAACGTGAACGTTCTAAATTTTATTTTTCATTTTATTAATTAGTATTATATTTGATTCTTGGTTTTTTTTTTGATTTGTGTAAATTATTTTGATTTATTATAAAATAGTGAAGATCATTAGGACAATTAAACAAAACGAGAAGGATTAAAATGGAAAAAAAAATAATGAAAAATACGGAAGTGAATGTTGGAATGGAGAATGATGAGGTTAACAAGGTCGAGGTGATGATGAAAGTCAACGATACAGACAATAAAGATGAATTTAAAAAAATTAATGATTTTACTGAGACTATTGGGATGATTCAGTTGATGCAGGTAAGAAATTTTATGAGTTTAATGTCTTGTATTGAATTATGTAATGTTAAACGTGAGATATTTGACGATGGTTATTATTATGACATGGTAATTACATCCACGCGCCAAAAATTCGAATGCCAGGTAGTGTATTATAGTTTTGTTGAGATATAAATGGTGAAATGTGGTGGGGGGAAAGGAGTTTATTATCGTCGTGATGGGTCACAACCTCTTGGCCACTGATTGCAATGATTTTAATGACAATTTTTCAAATGTATCATTCGCAACATTTTATGATTACTCATATTTTATATGTAAATTAGATTTTTTTTTTTGTTTCGCTCGTTTAAATGTCAATAATCTGTTGTATAATTATTAATTATTTATTTTCATACGTAGCTTTTATGTATACGCGTCAATGATGGAAAAAGTGAGTGAAATATAATTGATGAAGGGGAGAAAAATCATAGAAATAATGACAGTATGAACATGGAAGAGAACGACATTTATTTAATTAGCATAACAAGTAACATTGCAAGAGATTGGTAATAACTGGTTGGCCAATAAAGTAGCAGTGCACTATGGAATGAGTTAATTTTTTCCAGTTGACGACTTTTAAAAGCCATTCGACAGGATATTGAAATATTTTATCTATACAATGTAGCAACAATCTAGAAATTTATTAGCCACTTTTATCCACTTTGGTTATCTTTTATATTTATAATGGAAGAAGAAAAAATTTATTTAATTATTCAATTAAATTTTTATTGCCACAAATTCGTTGTAAATTTGGGAAATTTTGAATTGAACTTTTAAAAGGATGAACAAATTTTTTCTTTCTTTTTTTTCCATATTGGAATTGAGACAATTTTTTTTGCAACAATAATTGAATGGAAATTAAAATAAAAAATTAATCTCTGTTTATATATTAACATTATCTCATAATTTTTCCCTTCAAAGAATTTAATTGGACACGTTAATATCAAAACAACAACAACAAAAGAAAAAAGGAGCCAAGGATAAAAAAAAAGTAAATTATGATAAAAATCCAATCCCCCATCATCGAAATACAACACTAAAATGCCTGCGTAAACTGTTTGCATAAGATTAAATACAATATCCATAACAAAAATAAATATTCTGATCACGCATCTGTTTATCATCGTGCATATAAAATTTTCGTTAACACGATAACGTTGAAAAAAAAAACCATCTCATATCATTTGAATAATTTCCATATTTTTAATCATTATCAATACATCAAATTATTCAAAGCAAATTCATATCAACTAATAAATTCCTTCTCACTCTATCCACTTAAATAAAATAATCAATAAATATACATCAAATACGTAAAATAAACAAATGAAATTTAAAAAATACCAAAAACGTTGATATCTTGAATTTACTTGCTCTTATAATTTTTTTCCATTTTCTCTTCCTTCATTCTCTTTTTCTCACTTTACACTTGGAATATATTCATGAAAACTTTTACATCACCGACAGTGAGATGAATGTGAAAAAAAAGGGCGAGAAGTATAGGCTGAGGATGTTCCTGAAATGCGTAATACCTTCCGGAACAGTGGTATTATAGTTATCGATTGAGTCCTTGGGTTTATATTGACGATAACATGAAATGCGTAGGATGTTGACAACCCACGCGCACCCACCAACCGCCACTCTTTCCATTTAAATCTATATCTATCTACGTACATAGATATATAATATATAAAACGTAACACCACATGTCCCAAACGGTAAATTTTATTTGATGAATGAACCTACCATGTGTGACAACGTCAAGAAGAAAAAAAAAACAGCAGGAGAGCTGCTGACGTATTTGCCTTTATCATTGTTGAATGCGAATGAAAAAAACAAGGAAAATAATTCTACGAAAAAGATTAATTGTAACGAGTCATAATTCATTGTGGACAAAGGATAAAATAGAAAAATTAAACATATTTGAACAAAGATGAACTGAAGAAAAATAATGATTCATTGGTCTTGAGTCAATGTTTGAGTCATTTTTTTTTCACGCTTTTCATACATTGGAACATTGAACGTTACTTATCGCAACACTGATTGGGTGATTATTATGAAAATTGTATTGTTTATCTACACATTTTGTGTTTTAAATATTTTGTCAATGGGTTTTGTTGTATTGATTGGATTTATTGATAATTCGACTGTGTTCTTATCAGTTACAATTTTTTATAATGTGCAGAAATTGATTTTTGATGAAGAATTGAAGATTTTGGTGTGTATTTTTTGTACTGAAGAAAATTATGAAGAGAATGTTGACAAATGAATATTTAGTTATGTTTATATTTATTTAATTCAATATTTATATTTATTCTGAGTGTGGGTGTGTTAAGAGGCTGATCGATAGTTGTCTGTAATTGGATTAACAACACCAGAATTTAATTTCATCTAGTAAAATTATTAATTGCTAATTAAAGTACTATGTTATCGGTTATTTTTATTCAAGGAAAAATGAATTACTTGCAAGCAATGAAATTTTTGTATTAGAAAATTTATTTAAACTGAAAAATTTTACTTGAAAATTATCATTTTTATTCGCTGAACAATAAAATCTGTTTTATTTATTCTTTACATTTTTCTTCTTTTTCAAATAATAAACAAAAGAATTTCCATTTAACTCAACACAAAAAACAATTTTAATAGTTACTCTTTTATAAATAATTAATAAAATTGATAAAAACATATTTAACAACACAGAAATAAAAAGATGAATCACAAAGATTTTATGAAATGGAAATATTGAACTTGTTGCTTTTCAATGTTCAAATTCCAGCCTTGACCAACTCCCCTTGGCGTTGTGGCAAACAAGAATAAAAACGTAGATCCCCTTCGTATTATGTGCACATTACTGCATGTGGCGTTCTGTCTGTTACAAGGCTAGAAGAACCTCGAAACCTTATACATTACCCGTAAAACACGCACTCTACAGCAAATGTTGAATCAAATAAGAGTGAAGAAGAGAAGAATTCTTTATTTTAATATCAAAAGAGTAAGCGAGCAAGTTACAACGTGTTTTGTAAACAAAGCTCTAATGGAATTTTCCTACTTGCTTAATAGATCTATTCGTACTACTACTAACAACAACAATACAAACTCTTCATTTGATAAATGATAGCATTATTATATTCCATTGAAATACACAAGATGGACGTCAAGTGGTCACGACATCATCATGAGCAATTAATTATAATAAATACTGCGATTAATCTCGGTGAAATCTCAACCATAATCTGATAATCGTGTTGGATTATATTGATTGTGTACATAAATTATGAAAAAATAGACAATGTAGTTATTAAAAAATATAAAAAAAATCATCGGAACAAGAGATATGAAACAATAAACACAAACAATTATTGTTTCTCTCATATATTTTATTTATTAATCATTTCATACTCCATCAAGTTGTGACTTTCTTCTGTATTTTAGTGCAAATGTGTTTAGTAAATATTTGGTATGATCAGTAATTCAGATTAAAAATAAAATAAAGAGAAAATGAATAAAATTTATAATTTACAATTAATGAAATATAATTTGCTTATTTATCTTCGGACACTTTTTCGTACTCGATTGTTTATTTTTTTGTTTCCTGTTTCAGTTGGGTAAAAGGAAATTGTCAAATGGACTTTATATATATGTATTTATATATATAAAGTTAAGTGTATAAATTTATAATTTACATGGTGAATATAAAGTTGGACCTTGAAGCAACTCTCATTATTCATTTTCACTTTCGTTGATTAAATAAATGTTACAAGACATTAAATACTTCATTCTTTTGTTTAATGACAAAGTCATTACTGAAGTTGATATGAAATAATTTGTATTGGATTTATATCATTTCAATAGAATAATTTATGATCAAATAGTATTTACAAAGTTATTATAAATGAGCATTGAAATTGAAATATATTATTCAGATCACATTAAATAAAATGAAGAGTATTTTCTCTTTTGCATGGCACGTGGCGTGTTACTCATTATTATATATCATATTGAGTTTATTTTTGATTTGCAGATTAAATGTAAGCGACTGATTGGAATATCTTATTATAAACTGATCGATCATTGCGTTCCGCATGGGGACACTGCAATCCTTGAGGTTTATACATATATATAATTATTTTACATATATAATAAACCAAACATTTATGAATATTACTTTAGTCATCAATTAATTGTTGGAATTAATCACAGTGAAAAAAAATCAACTTCTGGCCCAATGCATTCATAACTTTCAGATTTTATTAAATTCATATTTTATTGAATTGTTTAAACAAATGTTCCCTTTTTTCATGTTATTTACTGATATTATTTCAATTAATTCATGACATTTATCATTTTTTATCTGAAAAAATAAACAAACAAATTGATGAAATATGAAAAAAGAGATATAAATTGGTGTAAATAATTTACAATATTTTTTATTCGTATTATTCCGACTATTTGATATTTATGAGCATGGAAAATAAATGCATATAAATATATTTACATGTATAAATAAAATATTTACAATGTGCAGTCAAGAAAAAAATTTATATTTCAAAAAATGTTTGATGTTGAATTTGAGAAAAAATTAAAAAACCTGTAACTCAGTGAATAATCTACCGAATTAGTTCAATTAGAGATTTTTGTAAAGTTTATTTAATTGGCTTCAAAATAAATCTAAGCAATCGAAGATTTCTAAATTAGTTGATGAGTTACAGAGCCTCAAACAATAATTAATTATGATCTGAATTAATTGGGAAACTTTGCGTACAATCAAATGAAATAATTTTAGAAACAATTGTCCGATTTATCATCGGCGTTTTATATTATACTTCCGGGGTTGCATAAACTGTGGTTCTATTGTATTACGTATTGTGTAATTAATCAATTCCAAAGTGTGTCCTCAGAAGACAGCTGCATGATATAAAGCAGATTCATTGACAGTTTGTGATATGAAATGACGAAAAGGAATTGTGGAATAAATTAAGAACACTTGAATGTACTGTTCGACTAACTCTACAGCACAGAAATAAACTTTTATTATTAATTAGAATGTACAGAAGGTTATTGAACTCGGATAATTACGTCAATCGATAAATAAATATCCCGAAAATGCAGAAAAAAAGAAATTCGAATTTTAAACTATGAAGAGAATTTTATTTAGTTATTGTTTTATCAAAGACTGAAGGAGATTTGATGGTAGAAAATTACTAGAATAGCTGAATTATATGAAAGTTTATTAAGCAATTTATTAATCCAGTAGATGACATTATGCAACTGATATTGATTAATGAATAGTTTTTGTAAATTTATAAGTTCATTTTATTTAGAGAGGGGCTACGGTCTGTACGGTGAAACAAAGACTTCATTTTTTTATAAAATACGGGCAATGTATACTAAATGAAAATTTTACAATTATATAAAAATCTTGAAAACCTAGCCGTTGGCAGCAAATCTTCTGAGATGTCTCCAAAAAAAGTCGTTTTGTGGTGACGGCTATAACTTATGACTCGATTATCTGAAAAAAAATTCAAAAAAATACACTCAAACAAGTGAATATAAAATTTGTTCCTCCAAGTAAACAAAAACAGGATTACAATAATTTTATCTTCAATTTCAGCGATGAAGACTCAGTCAAAATTCTATCATCAACTTCAAATTATAATTAATATTCAACTAACCCTAAACATTAAAATATAAACTTTCTCCAAATAATTTTTAATGAGGTGTTCTTAAAAGATAAAACAATTTAACACGTCGCCAATAAAAAACAGTGGCTCTCAATCGATCGGTGAAAAGAAAAAATAATAACTTTCTTCATAACGAATGTTCATAAAAATGTAAATAATAATTCTACAATCCATATTTTATTGACAAACTTTTTGATGATGATTGGTATGTTGTGAGTTTATTATATCAGTAATTTATACAACATCAGTAGATGCCATGAGAAAAAAGGGCGCACGATTCTCGATTGCGTGATCAAACTTCCGTCACAAAGTTAGAAGATGAGGGTTGTGAATAAGGAAGGCGAGAGAAGATCGAATATAAAGTTGATACACTTCGCTATAAATAATATTATTACGATATCGATGTACATATAGATAGACTTAAAGTAATATATAGATATGCTTGGTATAGATAAATATAGATAGGGGTTGAACAAGAAAAACGTAAAAACGTGAACGACGATATCCTACAACAACTCGTTCTTGCCAATCCACTTTTACTTCTATTCACAAACCCTGTTCGCATTCAAAGTATTTTTTTTCATCGTAATAATTTATATAAGGAGGGTTATAACGCTCCATAAGATTTATAATTTATCTGTGGAGTCATTCTGATCATATCAATTCACTACAAAGATTCAACATTTATTATATCTTTTCTTTTTGTTAGATATGAACCGGCAGAGAACAAAAGTTGTGAGCATGATTGAGGAATTATCAGAATTAATCATTTACACGTCTGACATATTTTTATGTTTTTTGTTTGGGGATGAAACACACACAGAAATTTGTGGGTTTATTGTTACTACTTATATGTTTACTATTTACTTCTTGCAAAATTTCTCTACTTTTAATAAAAATTTAGTAAAAATTATATTTCAAAAAGTTTTTATCCAATCAACGTGAGAGTTTCTCAAAAATATTTAATTTTTTCACACGTATGAGACAAATTTGTCTTATATTATCAAATCTATTTATTAGTAAGATTTATTTCTAAGGAATTTTTTTTATTTATAGAAAATAAAAATTTATTAACGATGAAGAAACTTTGTTGGAACAAACAATGATTTTATCGAATTCAATTTATGTCTCGTCACACCCCAGTGGCACTTTATGAGTAAATAAAAAGCGATGATTCTTCATATTTTGCTTCGAATGTCGCTATTTTTACACTCTTGTTATCAGATATTAATTTATCACCATTATTTGTTAATTGTAGTTGAAGGAAAATTAATTAACAGCAATCAATGATTCATCAATTCACTCATATTACATTTCAATATAATTAATTGACTGTCCCAAAATATTCAGCTGATACGATTATGATCAATCCCACTAAATAAATAAACCAACGCTTCTAATAATTTATCAAACACAATTGAACAATCCAATCGAGTTGTGATGAATCATCACTGAGCGTTTCTGACAAAAAGAAAACTACAACTACGTTCCAATTATTATCATGAAAATTAGTCATCACATTTTATATTTCACTGAAAAATTTCATACGATCAGTTTTTCTTACCAACTTCTTGCATTTTTCTATCATTGAAACAGAAGTAGAGTAGAACTATCTAATTTATTTTCCTACATTTTTATCCAAAATATGATAAATTGCAAATGATTACTACAAAAAGCCTTTGAAATGTTCACTATGATTAATTCTGTGCTATACAATAGACTTATCAATACTTAAAATTTTTATTTCAATACAATCGTGAATCCTATCATGAAAAAAATGCTCCTGACGTTGAAGAATACTTCCACTATTTATTGCCCAAGCTTTTAGAACATTCGATTTTGACTTGATCGTCCATCATTCAGACAAGTTACGCGACCATTCATATCCATTGTTGGAGCAGAAATAATTTGGCTCACCCAAGTATTTTTCCTTTGGCAATGGATCGATAATCTGAATTGAATACAGATATTCACTTATCTTTCGAAAACATGCGTCATCCCTTTCTCTTATATTTAATCGTCACCATATCTTACAATTTCTTCCAACTCATCATCAAACTAAATTATGTTTCAACTTTATCTTCCTGTCCCATTTTCAATTTTGATGACAAGATAATTTGTCAGCATCCGAACGTCTTATTGGAGAGTTCTTGAACTTCTGACACTTGATATACGTAAAAGTGTCTTCATCATTGGATGGAAGGCCAACCATCTAAACAAATTATCAACTACTTTGAATTTTTAATGAAGTAGGAAATCAATTTTTTATAAATTTACGATTTCCTGATGGAGTGCAGTTATTATCAGATGATTACTCAGATTAATTATCGATCATGCTGGTAAAGTTTATAGTTAGTGCAGTAGTTTGATTTTTATATACGAAATGTGCAATAATTTTTACTCTAAATATCATTTTAATTTTTGTTCAAATAATTTCAATAATTACTGAGTGAATATAAATTTGTATTGCGATTACATTCTTGTTTTTTCATGCAATTTTATCAAGACCTTGGGCAAATTACTTATCAAAAAGTGAACTTGCATGACATTTGAGAGCTGGAAAAAATTCGATACATATAAAAGTTGGATATTCGTTTATTGATGAAAGTTGATTCGATGACAGAAGTCAAAGTGTTGCCAAGATCGTCAATAGTTTAGAAATAGAATCAAATGTTTATTCGTATCTTATTATTTTTCATGAGTTTTATATTGTCTGTCGTTAGTATTGATATAAAGAAATTCATAAAATAGTATACATAACAAAATTATTATTGTAAAAATTTATGTCAGTAATTATAGATTTAAAAGGATCAATACAAACAGCATGAGAATATCAACTCAACATTTTCATTTGCACCATTTGTTTATATAAAGTCGAATTTTCTAACAAATTTTTTCCTTAATGTTCATCTAACTAATAATTCATAAAGAATGTTCTTGTATTTATTTTTGTGCTTATTCTTCGTATCATAAAAAAAATGATAAAGTTCTCAAAAAAGAAAAAAGAACTAGAAGAATACAAATTAAAAATTGGACTATTTTCTATAATTCATTTGTATGAATTAATTAAATTCATAAGCAACAATTTAGATTTCCATTTCATACCTTAACATAACTCAAAACTTAAGAAATTTATTTAGCAACAATTTCAATCGCCACTAGTTTTATGTAACATCAACTACCACCTGATTTAGCTTTAGTCAAATTGGGAGGACCTAAATTTACAACAATCTTTACAAAATTATAAAATTAATGAAGTGATATAAATTTATCATATTCATTCTCACCCATATTTTTTCTTCTACACTCAATCTATAAAACAGCAAAAAAAAATAATTGTCATAATATATAATTATTAATTATTCTAACTGAAGAATATCTCATAAATTCTCAATCAAACAATCTAACCAAACCTACAAACAAATCCAATTTATAATTCATAACATTACACACTCATAAAAATAGAAAACCCATCAGAAAAAATTCCTCACCCCAAGATTTACCATGAAACAACAATAAAATCCCTCAACAATTCATTACAAAAAACCCCAAAATTATCAATCAATTATTTATTCCAATCATCCATTTTCTCGCAAACTCACGAAAGTAAAATTAAGAATTCTCACATTCAATATATCATTAAGAACAAAATGAAAGAAAAGTAACTATCATTGAATGTGTCGTATCCACATTACCACCAGTTCAATGACCTATCGATCGTGTGATAGCGTTTCTGGGTCAATGATAGATGTAATATCACTCTAATGCAATTAATTATCGAGTAAATGCATTGTAATGTTTATCAAACCATCGCGTATAAATGGAACGAAAGGAAAAGAAAAAAAAAACGCATTTGAACGTTAAAAGTAGAGTTCCCTTTATTTTTATTCCCAGCTGTGATGTTGCATATAAAAATAGAGGGTCAGTGGGTAAGTAGGGAACATTGAACCATAATCAGACACATAACGTGACCGTATTTTTTTTTTATGCGTAATGAAGACTATACACGTGCGTACGATGATATAACAAATCTATGCTGCTCATTAGAATGCATAAAGTATATCACTATACGTTTTCTTGCATTTAATTTATATTTACATATTTTCTCTTTCAATCCGCTATTTGACCGCATTTTTGTCACAATTTAATGAATATTTATTGAAATTTTAACAGTGAAATGATAAAAAAAGCAATTTTTATATTTTTGTTTTCTTCATATAAATTTATTTATTCATTAATATTTATTTAACTTTTGTTTTTTATTTGTTATTGAATTTTTCATATGTAATTTCTTATATAATTTGTCAATTATGTGAATTAATCCGTCATCATTAATTAACGCATACAACTTATGTAAATAGATATTAAATGAAATGCGTAATGAATAATCCACTTAATGTTATTTTTCCGCATTTAAAATAAATATATATTATTCATTCGTTATAGAGACTCGTCGAGTCTCAATATTTTTTTCCTTATAGGCTTTGCGGTAAAACCGCAGCGTTAATTGACACATCAACGCGCGTATTGCGTTCAACAGGAGAACGTGAAATAGAAAGAGTGAGAATTGAAGAACTAAAGAGAGAAAAAGAATAAACGGCATTTCAAGATGTCTCGCGTATTCCAGTGGCTATTTGCGGATCAAGGACTTTTAGTCATCCAAGTTTATTTGCCACGTTTTAACAATTTTTTTTTTTTCATGATAGTAAACTTATAATTTTAATGGAATAAAAATATTGTCAATTATTTTATTAAGTTAATGTGAATATAAGTGAATAAGTCGATGCAAATGTTAAATAGGTAAAGCAATGAATTTTACCGGTTGAGTTTTAAGTCAACATAAATTATGTGTGAATTAAAATAAATCGCAATGAAGAAAATGGAGCTTATAATTTTTTTATTGCTACAATTTTCCATTCTGAATTGAATTTATAATAATATTTATGAAAAGTCAAATTAAATTTGTGATATTATTTGGATTGTTATTTTCTTTGTGAAAGTTTATTGTTCAATACGAGAACTGATGCACAAAAATTATTTCAACTGTTTATTTTTTATTCCCTACTTTTGTATGATTTATTTTATTTTATATTTCGATTATATCTTTCTATTGTTTCAGAAAATTTTTGTTTATTTGTTAATGCAAATGTTATAAAAGATGAATTAGATTGGAAAATTTACAATTTTCAAGTTAAAAATTTCTCTTTTAAAATATTTGTGTTAACTTTATTCATAAATTATTCAGTGTTTATGAATAAACTTGGTAAATTCCGCGATTTGCTTTTTTTTTGTGTATTATTTTCATAAAAATATTAGGTGGATGTTAACGTTGAATTACAAAAATATTCTAACTGTATAAATATTAATAAAATAAAATATCTACATTGAACGTGAGGAATTCAATTTAGCTGTGCTCAATTGCGGTTCCACCACATAATTGATAACATTACCTCCTAATTCCGTTAATCTTAAAGATAATGGGAAATTCCCACACAATAAAGTGACGACGATAATCAGATGCAAGTTGGATTTAAATTAACGACAATATCTCATTGAAAATCATTCAAGTGCTTCACTGATAATCTGACTGGTTATTTGTCACTTGTCCAACGCGTCTAAATTACGTACTGACGTGCAACAACCATTTTTATATCTTCATAATGACACATATTGTAAGTGCATTGCACAAAAATATTCTTCGTAAGCCATTTCATAAATTATTTTTGAAATAAAAAGTGGATATTTTTACACATGATGAGTCATTGCATTCATTACTGACACGATGAATCTCAAAAAAATCACCAAATTAATTATACATACAAAGATAATGGTTAAAAAAATTTTCCACCATTTCACAAGTGTGTAACCATCTTGGTGGAGTGATTAAAACAGATTAGATGACCATAACCCATGAAAACTATTCATATGAAGATAATAAAAATTTACAGATATTTTTTCGTGTTACTTTTTCCAAATTTCTATCCAGAAATTTTTAATGTTTCCAAACAGAGACCATTTGTTTATTCAAACTCTGTTTTGTTTGATTAAATTGTATAAATTTGAACGATAAATCTACTTTATTTGTATATTTGAATGTCTACAAAAAAATCGAAAGCTCGATGTCAAAATAATGACATCAAGCTCAATGTGAAAAACAGCGAAAACAAACATTTTTCATATAACATTCAAATTAATTGAATAATTCATTAGCAAGTTTTGGTTTTCATGAATAATTAATACAAAATTCTTAACTACTCCCCCCTGAAAAATACCACCCTTATTAAATAACAAAATCACACCCTACAATATCCCAACATTACAAATTGGTGTTTCAATAACACCTGATTTGCCCTGATATTAGAAAATAAATAATTTCCATTCATTCATCATCACTGCATAATTATTTTCAAAAGCGAAAAGAAATAAATAAATAAAATCTCATGAACATTCGTTCACTGTAAAATATTCATTCTACAATTTTTACTCCTACATCATTATTATGAATAAAACGAATAAATTAACGTCAAACATAATCTACGTAACAGCGGAAAATTACAGAAAAGACCGTGATAAATTTCCACTTTGTGTCTTTATCGTAAGACTGTATGTATAATTATTCATATTTTATGTCTGCACACGCAATATTTAATTGTTAACTTCAATGATCACAATACTTCACCAATGTTCTTCATGATACTTTTAAAAATAGAAAACTGAGAAAATAACCTAACGTTAAAAAAGATTAAAAAATAATTGAAATAAATATTGAAAATATAAATTGATAATGAACAATTGTTCATGTTTCATATTTATCTACACTTATATATTTTCGAAATACGAATAACTTGTAACACCATATATAGATGGTGGTGATATTTGAATTGTGGATATTTATATGTGTATATGCACTATTATAACCGGTCCCCACGTCGACAAATTGATCATTGAACCGAATAACGCGTTGTGCGCTTGTCTCCAAACCTATTACGCAACTTTATTCACACGTGCTCAGTGAACCGATAAGTCATTGCACGCTATACAGATAGCTATTTTTGTTTTTATTATTTTTATTACTTATTCACTGTTCAATTTTTTATTACAGTGTGTTCCCCCTATTTATTCACTTTTGCTTTCATGATTATCATTAATACGATAATTCTCGACACTGTTGTAACATTGATAATTATTTTTGTATTTCAACAGAGGACAAAAATTGAGCAACCTTTCTTCATTTAATTTATATTTTGCTTTGATTTTTTTAGGTTATCAATAGTAAATGATTTCGGTATGAATTATATTTATAGGGGTTGTAGATTTTTTCTTATTAATGTTAATTGATGTTCATTGAAAACTTTTCTTGCAATTTTTACTTTGAAGTTTTTTGAATTGGCTGGTATAATAGTTTTGGAGTCAATGATTCGATTTTCTCCAAATGAATTTCGTTTGCTTTGTATTTAAATCCTTTATCGCACAAACTAGAATGACAAAATTCCATAATGAATTTCTATCTTTATTTCTAACAAAAAAGTCGAAGAAATTTGTGTAAATTTTCATCCAATTTTTCACACAACTTTTCATTCTTTTTCTTCTAAATATTTTAGATTCCCTACATCGCCATATATTGTTGTTCTATTTATAAAACCTTTGAACTAAAATACTCTTTTAAAAATCCAGTCATTTCCCTTTCGCTATTTTCCAATTTAATTTCTAAATATTATTAACATTTTAGTATTCATCATGCAAATGTTTACATTCGATCAACTTCAAGATCAATAACTGTAACGTAATTCTTATTAATGATCTTAACGACGCGCGCCAGTCTTCAAGAATATCATTAATATAAAAAGATTTTCCATTCCAATCAACTGTGAATGAAAAAAGAAAAGAAAACATTACTGCCATGTCATGCGGAAACGACCTTTAAAATTTATGAATGACTCATTCGTGTTATGATGAATGCAGAGAAGAACTTGTTACACTACAAGATGTGCATGACATCATAAATCTAACGTTAAACTTCATGTTTAGTTCGTTGTAGACTGTAGTACACTGTATAATATCACCTGATGTATTCATATGTACATACATATACGAATCCATTTGAACATAATATATTTACATAATTGCATTGATGTGTTCGTGGAATTGTGACATTGTCATTCAACAATGACTCACAATTATTATTCTTCATTTTTTTTTCTCTTCAATTAATTTATCAACACTTTCCTCTTCGATACAACATGGTGACTTTAACATAATAATTCTCAATATAAAATTAACGAATAAAATCAAAATAAAATATGAATATTTATTTTTGTTTATATTGTGTTGACGGGAGTGAAAGAAACAAAAATATAATAAATAAATAAGCCAGATAAATTGTGACGTATCTATACGCATTGATGTATTGAATGACAATATTTATTCATGTCTGAAATAATAATAATAATGAAAATATATAACGGAATAATAAAAAGTGATATTAAATACAAATTGAGTGGTAATTTATTGAATTTTAAAACTTATTTGAAACGAATGTTATAAATATTAAAAGTGATTGATTTACATATTTTGTAAAACACTCCAAAGAAAGAAAATTCAATTGAATATTCAATGAAGAAGAAATACACATCGAGTTGAATCTTTGTTTATTGTTGCACAAGAATTTAATTGCGAAATTGTCGTTCATGATTGTAATGAACAAAATATAAATAATTTTGTAATGAAATTTTACTACACAAATTGAATAAAATGGTAACTAAAATGATATTCAAGTCAAGTCCAATCATTTTTAATTGTCAAATTACTCGATAATAAATTCATTATTAATTTACAATTAATTATAACAACAAAAAAAAGTTTATTCAAAAAATCTCTGTGAATTTTATTAGTAACAATGAAAATTACATTTAGCAATCATTGAAAATCACCTAAACTTTTATCACTAAATTTTTTCATTGATATCCAATTTATTAAAAAAAAATCAGAGATTCACTAATAACCCTAACCAAGAACTTCAATATTTTTTTTTTTTTAACAACCATACAAATGAAAAATAGTTGACACAATTAAATTAATTATTATAACCATGCAAAGTATGACTAACAATTAATCTTCGAATAAATATTTAATCATTTTATAAAAGATTTAAAACAATTTGAATTAAATTTGATTTGAATCTCTGTTTATATTTATGTAGAAGCAAATGTTATTCTTGGCACATTCTCCATTGTCACTGATACATGACGTAGAACTATTGTCATGACGTGGGAGTATTGCGCAGATTAAGCCTCCCATGAGAATGGTTTTAACGTTAGAGCATTGAGAGCATTCTATTCATGACAATTGTACTTGAGCAAATCCTTCAGCTTTTCAACTGAATAAAATATCTTCTTACGAGAATAAAATTAAATGATTTGAATTTCTGTTTCAAATTTATCACTCTATTATTAACAAACTGTATTAAACTATAATCGATTGTCAATTTCAGGCTGCATTACTTAGAACTCTTAAAATACTTGTCATCATTGAATTTTAAATTATTTCCTAACCACTGAATTAAATATTTCACTTCATTTGTGTTTATTTTGAGAAATCTCATTGGTACACGTGGCAATAACTTCCGGTTCTTATAATAAATATTTTTCTTTTTTTGTTCATAGCAAAGTGGGTCCAGTATGAGAATTGAACAATTGGAATGTTAAGCAATTGATTTTAAAGAATATAAATATTTCATTGTCATCAGTGACATTGTCACAAATAATTTTATTTATCATTGAAGTTTTGTCGACGATTTGCTTTTGGTGACATGTACAATTAATTTTTTCCCATTTCTTGTGTTAGTGTCATATAAATACTCATTCCCCCATTTAAAACAATGTCTTCACACGTGTATTAATATATCATGTAATATATAAATAAATAATTTAAAGTGTTCAACAAGCGTGACGCGGGTGGCGCCCTATCTCTCGGTCGAGGTTAAATACTCGCGTTCACTTCCAGTTGCAAATCAGTAATAATTATTTATACTTTCTACCTATAAACACTGGCACCAACAATTAATTATTCAACTTGAGATAACCAACACAGAAGAACATTGAATTTAATTAAAAAAAAAGAAAAACAACAGTAACAATCTGAATATGCAAAATAAGGTAAAAGTAAAATAAAATAATTTTTACAGACGATGCTATTTATCGATGTTATTTTTTTCTTTTCTTACTCTTCTTTCGCTTTCGGTTTCTTGTGACAGGTGCATTTTTGATGACGAAGATGTTCTGTATGCTGTGCGCAGAATGGCAATTTTCTCATGGCAATAAATTTGCACGAGCAAAATGATACGATATCAAACTTTTATATATAAACGATCATCGCAATCGTTTATATTACACTTTCACGTCTATGTGCGCCGCATTCGAACTCACATAATTCATGCATGTATACATATACGCGTTTATATATATTTTCTATATGCATTTTATATAGACAGTGTTGGAGAATGGATAAAAAAGCGAATGCGAAAATGTAAGGAACGGTACATGTACATATCGACAGAGAACACAGCAGTGAAAGTCGAATTATTCTTTGCTGTCGTATATTTAAACTCCCCTCAATTGGTTGCAATTCCAATACAACTCTCAATAACGTTAAACATATTTTTCCTTTACTCTGTTATTAAATTAATATACCATATGGCTGCTATTAATTTTTTTTATTCCACAATGTTATTTATTTTTATTTTTATTTTCGTTTCTGTTATGAAATTGGAATTAGAAATTATTGCAGACAAAGTTTGTGTGAAATAAATGTCTAATATATTTTCTTGTTCAAACGTGTCGCTGAGTTGAACAGAAATTTTAATGAGTTTAATTTATATTTCGAAAGGTTGAATGTGGCTCAGTTGATGTAGTCCACATGCTGTCCACTGTCCAGTTCAAGGTCGATAATTATTATAATTCGTGACATGTACAATTCAGAATACGTTAATTATTTTGTTGTGACATTGTGGGAGAGTTTTTATTTTTCTTCTGCGTCTAATAGGACAAAAATATTTGATACAAAAAATATTGCTCACTTTGAAACGAAAATTTGAGTTTTTTTACTATTTTTATATCTCAATTAATAATTGAGATAATTAAAATTGAATGACCAATATGATGTGACTAATTTTTAATAATTTGTTTACATTCGATAATTGCAAAAATTAATTTCTGTGTCAATAATTGAAGAATCTAAATTTTCAATTTTTAAATTGATAGATGTTTTTCATTAACTTTTTTTGTATATTTAATCAGAACAGTTGTGTGAAAAAATACTCTTCAACATGTCGCATGAAATTCAGAATTTCCTGATTCTTCATCTCAAAACATAGAAAAATAAAGATAAAAATGATAAACAGAATGATGAAGTAAACACAAATTTTATTCTAAATGTGTACAATTGATAAGTTCCGGCTATTCAATTTGTAGAATGAAAATATTATTCCATATAAATTCTTTGTAATGGTCAATGTGCCTAAATAATCAATGATCAACATATTATTTTTATAATCGAATGACTGATAACGCATATCACATATATATAGTTTTAATATAAACACTGATACGTAGACATGGACACATAAATATAGATAAATCACCATTGACATTGATAGAGATAACACTTGTGTCGACTGGATGCGATAAATCAAAACGAGCAGCGTAGTTCGTCATTATATCTTCACATAGATATATTTATGCAACATTGTAATGAAGTGCAACATTGAAAATTACCCATAAATTAACATTGAATGATTCGTATCCGAAGTGCAAATTACAATGTCATTTAATGTCAATTTTAATTGACGATTATTCATATGCAATTCAATAATTTTCTATCAATTTTTCATTTTCTCTATTTTTTCTTTCTATCAATTTTTGAAAGATTTAACAATTTATTTATAGCAATTTCGATAAACCGTGAATAATTCTTCTGTAAAAGAAAAATTAATGTAACATTCAATTATTATCTTATAATTTTGACAATTCTGTTTTAAAAATTGTAAATTTTAAATAGAAAAACAATTATTGTATTTTTGGAATGTATTTTGTGGGTTTTCACACACTGGAATGATATATAAATTATTTTTATAAACATAAAGTGTTTCTTATGAATAAAATATTTACTTGCACATTATTGATTGATGTAAATTTTTTTAGGTAGTGAATTTTATTGTATTTTCCAATGTTCTTTTGTAGTTTCACACACTAATAAAATTTATCGAGTTGATATATACAATTGTTACCATGTTCAAATGACTTGTTTGATGATGTGAAAAAAATAAATTTGACATCGTTGATGGCTGGGCCATGTATTTTATAGAAGGTCATGGTCACCAAGTCTTCGGCCTTGAATTCATTTGGATTATCAACCATTTACATTTGGTAAAAGCATATTTTTATTTATGAAACGACATTTTTTATGATAAAGAGATGGATTTGACATAAATTTTGACTGATATAGAACGAAGGACTTCAGGTGTTAATGGAAAAGACAAATTTTTTTCAATAAAAGAATTAAAATTAGTTTAAAATTGGAGTAAAAATACAACCACAGATTATTGGATTCATGGAGAATATTTGTCAGTATTTTTACATAACCAGTAACATGTTTTGGTGTTGGTATTATTTAATTCAAGAATATTTAACGCGGAATGATAAATATAAATCGTAAAATTGAATCCTTGAAAATGAATTAATATTTAGTTCAGATATAAAATTGTTGAGCAGAGATGACAAATATTCCAACTAAATCATCACGAATATTCTGTCGATTTTTCTTTACACAGTTTCATAAAATCTTGATGTACTGAGAGATAATTTATTTGTATGCAATACAATACGAAAACAGCATTGGGAATACCAACATCTGGATCACTTCGTGCAATCAATACTGCAGAGAATAAATATTTTATTTATGACGATTTTTTTTTATTGTTACAACCACGTTTCATACATTTTCACAAAATTTATGAGTTCATACGTCGGAAGAAATATTATTGATTGGAAAAAAAATAATGCTTGAATGAATATTCATGAGCTTGGAAAAATGATATTTGCATTCCATTTTTTTGTTAAAATTGTAATCAAAACATCTCTGAAAATTACAAGTTTTTTAAAATCTGAATTTTTTGATTAATAATTTTATATTACGACATAGAGGAAAAAATGAGATAGAAAGAACGAAAGAGATTTCTGATTATAAATAGTTAAAAAATTAATGAATATTTAATCACAAATCAAAATTTTTGTGAGTAAAACAACGAATTGATTAATATTTTTCATAAATATCATTTTCTCTAAAAACTTTTCATATTTTCGATGAAATCTAATCTTCTAGTAATTTTTTTCTCTTGATGTACCCCCAAAATCCGATACAATTCATGAAAGCTCTGTTAAGTCCTTCTAGTCAGATAAAATTGGCTATCGATTCTCCATCGGAATTGCTTTTGGTTCAAACATTCATTACATTTTCCCTCGACAAAAGCACTTGAAAATTACATTATACATATCCAATCACTGCCATATTTAAACAAATTCATTTCATTGAAATAAGCTTCGATCACCAGTTTTTTTATATAATCTACAAAAAATTTCAAGTGATTAAATTCGAATGAGTCAACGTAGACACACCTGGTACCACAAATAACATCTCCATGAAATACTTTCAAAAAAAATACTCATCACCTCGTTTTTCCCCCACAAACATTTCATATAAAATCCATTCAAACAATCTCTAAAGTGAACATCCCAAAAGTTCCATTTCAATTTCATCCCTTTATGAAATAACATTTGTATCAATAAAATTCAGCAAAGTGTTCTGGCTTTTTTCCCCCAAAAAAAAAGGTCAGTAAATTCCCAATTTAAAATTTCTGTTTTTCTCAACTAAACTCAACGATTGTATCCCTGAAAAGTCTTCACTTTCGTTCTATTACGCATTTCCATGAGTTCCATTTGTTCCATTCATCTTTCTCTCATCAAAATTCTTTTCACCTAAATCAATCCAACTTTGCCAACTCGAATATCAAAGTATATCATCTACTAAACTTCCAGCTCTGGTTTCTTTTATTTTTCTTTGTGTTCGGGTCACCCACGTCTCACTACAGGATTGACCAGCCGAACAAAAAGGAAGAAAACAATAATAATAATAAAATATCCTGCTGACTCTGTTATCGTCGTGGTCAGAATAAAACGACTTTCAACGTCGAGTTACACCCAACTCTGTCTTTCTGTTTTGTTACGAAACCGCTACTGCTACACGCATTTTATATATTCATCTGTATTACATAAATAAATAACTGACATATACAAACTTGTGAGATATAACTCGAAATATGTATAAGATAAATATTTAGCGGTCGTGCTCATATGCAAATCACAATTATACATAATATGGATCAACTCGTGAATTAAATATTTTTTTATTCATGAAGAAAATTATCTGATTTTTATTCTTTTGATTTTATTTTAATACTCTGTTTATTCCGCGCGGGGAATTCAATATGAAAAATATTAATGTATTTGATAAATTAACATTTCAGTTACGGCTTTAGTAAATTATTAATTTTCTATTAAATAAATGAGATTTAATATTTGATTATTTATTTGTTCAGAGTGATAGTCATTTGTAATAACTAAACGTTTATTAATAGTTAGTGAATATTATTGATATTTGAAATGAATTTATTAAGAAAATTAAAAATGAATCAAGAAATTTGGTCAAATAAGTAGTTTCCAGTTGTTAATTATTTATTAATCGTTATTAATTTAGTTAAATGGCAACAAAATCATTCAATTATAATCAATATTTATTCAGAAATGGTTTTAAAATAATATTATAAACAAAATGTAAAAAATCATAACTTTTCTAAATTTTCAAATAATTTATTAAGTTTAAAATATCCAAAATACAAATATTTAAAGTTGTTAATTCTTGTAAATAAAAGACAAATCAACAGTAAATAAAGAGATACATATTGACAATTGATATCTTGATTAATATTTATAAAATGCCATTAACTATCAACAATTATCTTAAACGAAAATGTCTGCTACGTTTATTAATATTCAACAACTGATCTTGTTGTGAACTAAATAATATTAATAATCAATCATATTAATTCAAGCAACGAATCTCAATGGTACATTTCAATTTCTCAATTTTAATGTTTAAATTATCAGCAACATCCAAGAGTAATTGCGACTCCCCATGGGGAGAAAAAGACAGCCTTGGAAGCTTGAAGGAAATGGTGAAACCATGAACACAACCTTGGCCTATTATACGCGGTTACACACAAACACGCAGACACATTCAAGTACTATATACACTGTATATACTGTATATAATCTATATACATTGCCTGTTGCTGGATGGTTGTATGGTTACCATAGTAACACGAATGATTTTGAGAAATTGTGTTGAGGGTTTTCTTTGTATATATCTATGTGGGTAAGAGAGGAGGTCATTGAAGGAGCTTTTTCACCACGCGCGTGGGGTGCCCAAGGATATTATAGAGGGAAATAAAATGAGAATGAAGAAATAAGTATAACGATATTAAGGGAAGTATATGAATAAAAGATTATGATGACTTGTGATTTTTTGATGAGTGTTATAAAATAAAAGTGAGATTATGGGAATTTTTATGTCAAAGATCAAGTTATATTAGAAATTATATTTTAGTATAATTATAAAACTAATTTTCAGGTTTTTTTTATGGATAGAAAAATCGAGAATTATAATGGAAAGGAAATTATGGTTTATTTTATGAGGGATGTCATATTTTTTCAAAATTCAAGTTGGTATGTTGAATTTAGTCACTTTTGAGCTTAATTGAGTTAAATTTTTGACATATTGTGAGGTGGTTCATGTGAAATGTTGGAAAATATATTTTCTTGATCGAATTCATTTCAATGTTTATTCTTTTGTTGAGATTTTTTACTATTTTGAATCTCAAATTTGTGTTATCTAAATATGGGATTTTTATTTTTCTCAAATCTTGAGATTATTCTTAATTTAGTTTTATTCTGCTGAAGGACTTTCTTTAAGTTCTACAAGAAAGTCCTTGATTTTCTTTAATTGGTATGGTTTGACTGCGATTATATTGTTCATAAAATAGAAGAGAAATTCATTTATTAGTAAAGTTTTGTAACATAAAAACTTTATGCAGTCAAAGTGTCGGTTTAAGAATATTGAAAATAATTGTGAAATTACGTCAGTTCTATTTTTTACTCACCAAATAATTTATTGGCTCGTTTAATTTTAATTTGAAAATATACTTTTATTTGTAGATTTCAATTGTGAAGAAAATTATCAAACCTAAAGGAACTCAATTCCACCCACAAACTCAACTACAAAATTTGTTTCTTGAAATGTTAGAAATCCCAGTGATGATTTCCCATGTGACCATTTCCATCTTCGTATTCAAAGTGAATTCACACTCAACAAATTCATTCTTTGTGATGAATTGAGGTCAGGATAATCAAAAGCTTAAGAAAAAACTCAAAATACTTAGAAATAAACATCGATAGTAGATTGATATGAGACCAGCACATACAGTATATGATGACTAAAATAATTCATCTATTATTTATGTTTAACAAATTGAAAAACTTTATGAATACTAAACGATTACTAAGGATTTATCATTAGTAAATTGAAAAACCCTATAAATACTAAACAATTACTAACTATTTGTCATTACCAAATTGAAAAACATTTGATGCTTTTAGAGCCATCTATAAAAGAATAAAAATTAATCTATAGATTAGATTTAATAATACTTTATAAAGGTTACACTTTCAAAAAATGAACTAAATGCAATTCAAAAAATTAATAAATGCATGAAACAAATTAATGAAATGAAAATATCTTACAATCAATTTCGACAGTGTCACCGTTGATAATTATTCAATGTAAAAATTATCAATTGAGTGTCAACCTGTGAAAGATAAAAAAGTGTCTGTGAAGAATTCATGATAACCGAAAGACCAGCATGAAATTCGCGCAGGATCAATATGTCTCTGGTGTTTTATTCAAGGTGGTGAAATAAAAAACTGTGTCATTCGTGGTTCAACATATTTTTTGTCTCATTTTTTTTTTAATTTTAACAAATTCATCAAGGCACACTCAGTAATTTTGTCAATCATAAATATTTAACGCCACATCTAATTGGACTATCTTCACTTCTTTATTAATATTCAACCAGAAGAATTATTCTTAGAAAAATTTTAATACCAAATTTTGATAAAAAAAAACCGCCTAATTATGCATGAAAAAAATGCAAAAAGGTATTTGAAGAGACGAACATTATTATAGAAGTCGCAATTTGTAGAAGTTGATGCGTGGGAAGAGAAAAATAAAGCAAACTGGCAAAATACGCGCGCGCGTTGCTCGGCAACCAGATGACCCAGATCTCGCAACGAACCATCATCATGATCCTCTCTCTTTTTCATTTTGACACTCTCGTTGCTTTCGTATCATTTCATTTCTCTTCATTATTCCCCCTTTACTCAATTTATTCCCATTTTAAACAACTAAATTGTATAACAATTGAAATTTTATTCACAAAAGAAAATCAAAGATGAAAACAAGTTGAAATAAAAATAATAAACAGAAAAAATAATATAAAGTAAGTTGTACCTTTTTCTAAAGAGAATAATATGCCAATATAAAAATGTAGAATTCTAATTACGTAACAATGATTTCTCTCAGTGTACAATTGCACAATTAACTCTTGTTCAATATTGTACGTTTATTTTTTTCTCAATTTATTGTTAAGATTGTGTGGCAAGTCGTAAAATTCCAATTGTACATAATAAAATACAATTTTATATCAATGATGAGCAATAAATATTTAGAAATTAACAAAACTTTGTGTGCTGTGTGTATGAGAATTACAGAAATATTCTTAACGACTGATGTGAATTACTCAATTTATTTGAGAATAGAGAAATTTCTATTTGCTTGATTATTCATGTTATACAATTTGGATTAATTATAAATATTATTATTAGTCATTCATAGTTGTTATAAAGTAAATTTTCTAATGTATAATTGTACGAGGGTGTACGAAACTTAAATGTATAATTTTCAAATATTTTGACATTATTACGCTCCATACAAAATAAACATCATGCTCTGATGAATTATTATGGTAATTTCCAATAATTAAATGAAAGATGTGGGAGGGAAAATTGTGGTGTTTAAAATTTGTGTATATGAAATTAATATTTATTTGATAAACAAATTTTGCAAGTGAGTTATCGGTATACCAGTGGGGAATTAAATTCGGGATTTTTGTAATGTTGAAGGGCTTCTAAAAATAATTTCAATCAATTTTAGTTAAAATTTATGTTTCAATCTTTCATTAATTATGAATCAGCAGAAGAACAAAGACAAATGAAATTGTTTTATTATTATGTTGTTTTCAGTGGTGTATTGACTGATCGTGAATGATTTTATTCATTTTAATTGTTTAACAAGAATAATAAATACGTTTAAAATATAAATGCAAAAAAGTGTTCATGTAGAATAACAATTCAGTAAATTTTTGAAATATTTAATTCATTCTTTCACTAATTTACTTCAGTCATCGCGATCGCTATTGTAGCTAATTAATTTTTAACATTTGTTAATCAGATTCTTAAGTAATTTTGATGTTATTAAACACAAAGTAGTTCAACATTCACTAAATAATAATTATCGAGTGAATTAGTCTAAAGAATTTCACAACGACTTCAATATTAATTTAATTCTTCATGAAAAATGAAATATTCTTAACAATTCAAATGATGAAATTGAAAATATTTTAATCTTCAATTAAATCACATTCTTTCCCCTCGAATTCACTCTAACAATATTTTCACGATTCCTTCAATTGCCCAATTAAAAGACGAAATTATTTCCACTTCAGTTCCCACAAAAAAACACCTTTTTGTTTCAACTGAAAAATATCTTCATCAAAGTCGCCATTTACAACTACTGCGCATCCTCAAACATTATCAACATATTTATAACAATTTATACCAAAAACATCACGAAGAATCCCACAAACTTAGTGCACCCTGTATAAATGATATCTCTCTACACTTATAAAAAGAAGGGGAAAAGTGAAAGAGATAGCAAGAAAGATAGCAAAATCCCACACTATACACATAAAACTGATGATTATAGTTCACTCATCGATCGCACAATGAAATAATAATAAATAAATAAAAAAATAAAAATGAAGCTGAAGAATATAGTTCAATCAATTCCAATTGAATGTTCCACTTTATTAATATTTCCCACAAGTTATAATACCAAAGACTTACAGTACGTATTGACCTATTATTTATTGACTATAATTCTTTTTTTTTTCCCCCTGTAAATCTCCAGTGAATCAGTGGAAAAAATTCGACATTTCTTCACTCAAAATATCTATGAAAATTACTAAATTACTCTGCTGTACCCTTTTTTTTTGCTTTTTTCTCAGTAATTTATATAAGAATTTATAAATAGAATGAATTATCGTGACTTGAACCAACAATTATCTACAATTAGTTCATCTGGATAGTGCTATATTTATATATTGATGCCGGAGGCTTTTCCTAATGATTATTTCTTCAGGCAAAGTATAAACCGACAACCGCATCAGGTAAACCAGTTATGGCAATCAAAATTGCAGTGTATATATATATATATATATATATATATAGCATCATCACTGCCATGAGTGGATGTGCATTTATATATTCGCTAGATAGAAAACGGTGAACATAAAAATTGAAGCCACACTAGAATCGTTATGGATTATTCAGTGTATATGTCTGTGTATTTATATTCATGTTTAAATTTACGTTTGTATATGTACGTAAAGTGTAGTTATAAGAGAGGTAGCAAAGTTGACGCTCTTCGCTTCACAATGCTGTTGCGTATTCATTTATTATTATTTTTGTTTTAGTTTTGTATTATTTCTTTTTTTCACTCTCTACTTTTTTATTTCTATACTCATAACTCTAGGTAGTTTGCAATATGCAATAATTTCGAAAGCAGTAAGTCATACCAGTTTAATAATGCTGCTGGAGTTAATATGTATAGCGGAAGTTTATATCTCTTTTCTATATATTTTCACACACAACATTATGTGAATTGTTACAAAATAATTCGTGACACAATTTGATTTCTATCATATTTGTGGCATAACATTAAGAATTAATTGATGAGTTATTAGAAGAAATAATATTCTTGGTTTATATTGTTTTTTCAGCTTGTTTTTAATTGGTTTATTTGGGATTTTTTAATTTTTTTGTTGGTATATTTTGCAATTAAAATGTACTGAAAAATGGGAAATAATTGACTTATCTGATTTATGAGTGTGACAGAGTGTAAAATTTTCTTCAATGATTTTAGAGGCTTCAGAAAATTTGATGGAATAATTTAGAAAGTTCGAAAAAGGATTTTGAAATATTGCGAAATTATTACAGTACACAAAAATATCTTTGATATTCTTTCCTCCAGTTTCTGATTGGAGATTTTTGTTTTTTAAAGACATTATGAGTCATTTTGAATATTCATTTGAAATTTTTGAACTGAATCAATCAGAGAGAATCAATGGGATTTCATAGAACAGTTAAAATATTTTTAAATGTTAAATAATAACACAGACAATGTAATTCAAAGTGAAAATTTTTATTTTATATTATACCGATGTTAAAGCTGATGTGACGTGAGATAAAAGTGTTTGTCATCCTATAGTAAATTATAATATTTACTATTCTCATAATTATTAACAATAAAAATATTAGGTGAATTAGTTTGTCAGTTCCATGTTAATAATTATATCAAAAAATGAAATTTATTCAGTAGAATTTTTCATTTTATGTATCGACTCAGCATTATAGGAGATTATTTTTAATGTTGAACTATTTTTTTATACCAACAATATTTTTATAGAACGTTCCTCGCAGAATGCTCTTTCTAAATTCCCTCACGATCCCTCAAAGCAAATTCTCAGACATGAACTGATTGTATTGATTGGGGAAATTGAATGCGACTGGTTGCAAAAATTCTCAGACCAGAATTAGATTCAAATTTATTAGATTTACATTTATCGTTCAATGAAAATTCAATTTGCAGAGAATTTTTTATCAACAATTGTAATATTTCATGGAATTCATTTAACAAACGTTATTACATAAAAATACGTCAATTAATTTGTTGAATACATTCAATTAAGTCCAATTCATATTTCTCATAATATTTTAATTCTTCATCATCAATTATCTCTCAATAATTCGCCTTTATTTTTATTTTTTCACGTACCAATAAATAACAAAACATAAAAACATGACAATTGTCAACAAACAATCCTATGATTTGATCTTTATCTTTTCATTTTATTCGACAATAATTTCTATATACGAATAAATCGAACAAAAATAAAACAGATAAAGCAGCAAAATTCGCAGTGAAATCCACAGTTAATATTGAACACTCGAATCAACTCGATCTTTATTGAACAAAGCCAAGTATTTTTCCACTTCACTCGTATTCACCATCAATGAAATTGGGGATAATGGGGTTTCATTTAGAATTACTTGATCGTGTGGGCGATGCAAATATCAAACGCTTCTCCAATCATCCCCTCTGGATCCATTTATAGCTTGACAAGTCGCAATATCAAGTGAATTCTACCCACATATTTATTTAGTTTTATATAATTTACATTTTATTATCGAGAATGTTGATCTGGTGAATTTCCACAGGTCCAGTTTCACTCGTTCACACTATTACCATTTCAAATTCTTTTTTTTTTCTCTCCATTCCACGCGCATGCACTTTAATTTTTTTTTTAATTCTTATGTCCTTGTCGTCAACATTTCAGCGTTGAAGTTAAACGATCACTATCTGAACATTCCACAACAGATAAAGTTTGTCCTTAATAAATGTTCAATTTATTATTACTATTATCAGTGTTATTATTATTGTCATCATATTTTTTTTGTTTTCTACTACATTTTATAATTTTGTTTTAGTGGTTGGAGGTATTTAACTGCCTGATTTTCTTCGCATTTAGGAATTCTTTGATTATATATTTGAGTTTGTAAATGTAAATGGACGTGAATTAGTTTATGATAAAACCTTTGTAGGTTTTATTCGCGCTGAGGATTTCATGTGGTTATTGAAGTGATCTGAAGACGCAGAAAGATTGTAATGTAATAAATACAAATGTCATAAAGAGAATTGTTGACATGTGGTAAATAAGTGAAAGAAGTAGAGTTTATGATGTGAAATAAATTGTACAGATGAATCAGGATGAAAGAGATTGAGTATTTTACTGAATATATGAAACGATTTTTCTTTCATTGTAAACTTTGTAGAAAGATTTGATATACGAAAAGTTTAATTTAGAAGGGAAAATTCCGATGAAAGTATGAAAAATGATAGCCATTTTATCGTATTTTTGTTAACGTTTTTTATATAAATATAAATTCACCTTTAATAACATTAACGAATTTAATAAAAATCACTCACACGAAAAGTTATTTTTTTAAAGCAGAATGAAATGAAGATGAAATAGATAAAAAATCGTTGAATTTGTTCAGTTTTCTGTTGGTTACTTATCCTTTACTACAACTGAAATCTCCTTTTTTTTTGCATCAATATTTTCATTAACAATAAGAAAAATTTGGTTCAATTAACAAAACGTTTCGTAATATAAATAAAAAAATTAATGGATTTATTCAGGAATATAATTTTACAAGTTAATGGTTTTCTTTGATGCTCGATCGGTAACCTCAATTATTAATTCATTGTCGCTCCACATTTCACTTGCCTCAAGACCATATTTTTCTCAACAATCATTTCACAGATAATTGTTCTTTCTTTTCTTTTTTTTTAATTTTAATGATATAGAAAATATTTAAGACTGAATCCAATGGTTAATCCATTTGACGTCCACTCGTCATAGCCTCGATGAGGTTTCACTCTATCACGTTTACTCGCAAACATATGCACTATCATCACATGCCAAGGTCATTTCCAATGCATTTATAAGTATCTTCGATTTGATTAGTGCATTTTGCGTAAAAAAATTATGAATACAGAAAACAAATTTAGGAACTTAAAATAAGGTTTGTAGTAATATTTTAAATGTAAAATATACATTTTTGTCTTAATCATGTCAGAAAACTAATTTTCTTACCACAATTAATATTTTTTTCATTCAAATGTTAAGTACAAGAATGAAAAAAAATGAAACAATCAAAAAGAAACACCAAGAAAGTGCAATCGCAAAAAAATATCAACTTTAGCATTTCATGAATAAAGTTTTTCGAAAATTCTCCAAATTCTCTTTGGTTTTTTTTAAATTATCCAATCAATCTGTTCATTTTTCGCACAATTTTCTCAGAAGAGCGAAAATAAGTGTGTTAAAATAAATCGACATCAAAACTGTTAGTTTATATATCTGAAAAAATATCGAACTAAAAACTTTTCCGTATAATATATACAAAAAATTATATGTTGCATACCGAACGAAGAACATCAATAATATAGCTCAGAGTATTCACAGTTACATTGTAAACACATGTCTTATCTCTCAGTTTTTCATTGCGATCGAATTTATGTTCGACCTTGTACACTGTATTTTCATGTGCTCTATACTATACCTTACAGCCAACTCCTGTTGAATCATTGACAATTATTAAGTGCAGAAAAATTGATTATATCATATTTCATCTAGACAAGTTCAAGGTTAATTCATTAAACTTTATTTCAAATGTATTCACCACTTTTTTTCTTTATTGTTATTTATTTTATTTTTTTTTTTTGCGTTCCTTGCATGACAGACGATCGATTATTTCACACCCGATGTTTTTTTTTTTAGTTACTGAAGTGTAGTTTGTAATAAATATATATTAGCACAGGTGTAGAAAAAAGCATCCAACTTTATAAATATGCAGAATATAAAACAGAAAGTTACCAAGTTTACTCGAATGAATGAACATGTTTAATATGAATGTCTAAGCTGTCTCTATTGTCTTGAATATTATCAATAAAACTGTATATGATTACCAAGACTTGTTGTCTTATCCTCATCTGTCAGATATTTACATTATTTTATTGTTATTACACTTTTGCTATTGAATAAGTATGCTGATGAATTTATTATAAGAGAAATATAAAGACGAATGACAGATACATTGGAAACAATAAATTATAAATGTATTTATCCTTGGAAATATTTTTTTTTACAGCATTTAATATGGTTTTATGAAGTATATGAAGATACATCGAGCCTATACACTCACTTATATCAATTTTATATTGTGAAAAATCATTTCTGTACATGTTTGAAGGAAATTTATGAATATTTTTGTAAATATTATTGTATTATGTCAAATATTTTGGTTTTCGATTGCAGATTTTTCTTGAATTATTTATTTTTATCAATTTTAACTGTGAAATTTCGAATATTTCGTAATTGAAAAATTTTTGGGAGATTGTTTTTAACAACATAGCAAAGAATATTTTTTTACAATGATGTTAAAAAAATATTATGAAGAGATAATTATTAGTGTTTTCTTCGATTATTCATGAAATGCTGAAATTCTCTTCTGTTATTCCCTCACTGGAAGTCTGAAATAATTTGGTATACTAACAATAAAGCAAAAATTTTTCAAAACATTTAAATTTGCAAAATTTCATAACGTCCTTGGCGTACTGACTAGAAAACAGTTTTATAAAGCTCACATTTTTTTTTTCATCTCGTTAAATAAATAAAAAATTATAACTGTAATTTATCTATCCGGCTATTTAATAATGTCATGTAAACATTTAATTGTTCTTCGTTTATTCCTAGCAATTTTCTCTATTATTAATTTTCTTCTATTTATGATTGACAATTACTCAAAGTAATTTTGAAATTGCTGTCAAGAAAACAACGTTGTTCAATAAAACAAATATTATAACTAAAAAAACCATAATAATTTTCAGTCATGATAAAAATAAAAAACGAGTTCAAAATGATAAGCTTCACTGTGCATGATAGAGGTCGAGTATCCATTGATGAAAGACCCGCGCGGTCGTGTTCTGAAAGACGCAGATGATCATCAGAAATTGGTTCAATTAACTAGCGGTATCATTGTTGTAAAGTGATGAAAAAAAAAAAATGCATAAGTCTGCGACTTTATATTAGGGTCAACGACCGTATTTATAATAAGTCGCTCTTTGAATTTATATTTACTATGTGCAGACATACATATGCATGAATTATATATTACATTCTCGAATTTATTTGACCTAATGTCAGTTTGTGAATAAAAATAAACGTGAGCAGTGAATTTTTTTATCACTGTTGTGTGTTTGCTGTCTATATAGAAGGAAATCCAATAAAATGATTAATTAGTAAAAAAATTGTCGCAAAGGTCTTTGAAAACATCGGGGATATAAATTTAATTATTATAAATACTTTTATTCTTCTAAGACTGAGAAAACTTTTTTTTTTTAATTTCTGCTCCTAATAAATCTCTCATAAGAATAAAAAAATAATTATTAGTTTTATTTTTTTTGTATATTATGTTTATAAATTGAGTGATGATGACGATAATGTTTAATTCATAAAAATCATATTGAAAATATTGATTTAAACAAATTAAAGTATGAAAAATAATTATCAATATTCAGAAGTGAGAAAATGTTATCTTGATGAATTAAATTTTTTATAGATTAGATATAGAAAAAACTATCCAGTGAAATATTTTTCTACATCAAAAACAGAATGATGTGCCTATCTTTGTAGTGTTTCATCCGTAAATCTTTTTCGATCCGAGATAGAAAATCTAACAACAGAATATTTTCAAGATAACCGTTCAGTTCTTGGATCAGTTATAACAAAGAATCTATTTTTAATACAATCAAAAATAGTTGATAAAATTCATCACAAAAGATTAATTAACTTCACTCCAGAAATTTGATTTATGTGACATAATTTTGTGTTTGAAATAAAAAATGTAAAAATTATCATAATTCAAAAAAATCTTATTGATAGTTTTCTGAACAAAAGAAAAATATTTCGTCTCATAATTGTGCAAACAACAAACATAAACAGAAAGTAACTTTTATCCACATTGCAATAAACGAAAATATAATACTTACAGTAAATTGTTCAAGTCCGAGTGTAAAGTTTCAACACACAACAAAACTTTTCTTCCCACATTTTTATTCTCTTAATGCACTTCTGTTCCTTCCATATTCCCTTCTTCGTTTTATCATCATTATCCACTTATAACAAAATAAAAAAACAGTTAATGAAATTGACTTAATCAAAAAATAAAATATTTTTCCTCAATGAATTTACTCTGTATTGAGTGAATCTATTTATAATTCATCCTCAGACAATTCAATATTATTATCGATATTATTATCACAATTTTCCAAACACTCGTCACCTTTATTCATAAATAAAACACTCATAAACCACTAAAACCATTACAACTACAAATTTTTTTTTATATTTCAAAAATTCTCACTTCATTCACCATAATTTCAGTCATTATATATGAAATGTCGCCGGAATAAAATTAACATAAATCTATTGAAATAAAAAAAAATATATAAATATATCAACGGTGAACAAGCGATTGAAATAATTCAAACGCCAAAGGCAATACCTATACATATATAAATATATTTATAAACATATAAATATGTGAAAGGAAATCGACAAGAAAGAAAAGAGACATTTCATTTGCCACTCTCGCCTTTGCGGCAGTTGATCGATAATCAAATGGCCTTGATATACATAAATGCCCCTCGGAGTTTTCTTTAGGCCGAAGTAAAAGTTTCCCTTTGTATTGGCAACTGTGCATATATATACACATACGTGTGCGTTATATTCTTTATATCATGATTTTATTGCAGATTTTTTCTTATTTGTATGGAAAAGAAATGAACCAAGTGATTGAGTTATGTAACATTTTAATTGATTGGTGTTATTTGAGGTCGCAAATAAATTCTCAAAATGCGTCATAAAAACTTTTTGTTTTATTAACGTTAGATTTCAATTGATGATATTCTGGTAATTTGACCGGATATCAAAATTGAGGAAGAAAATTGTGAGTAATAATTCGTTGAATTTGACCACTCAATTGAATTTTTGTTAAATGATTTTATTGAATCCAGTTAAAACTTTCTGGTGTTTTTAATCAATTGGCACACTTTGTGATAGGGAATAAACATTATGAAACTGTGGTGATGCTGAAGTCGATTCAATGAACCCAGCTGGAAACATCACAAAAAAATTGGAAAAAAAATTATAAATATTAAATTATTTAGAGAACTATACAGGAAATTAATTAAATAAACAATTTTTATTTTTTATGATAATAAATTCAAACTTATGCTTTATAAATTTTTAATATATGTGACAATACGGTTGAACGGACTGTCCGAATTTAAAATTGCTGAATGATGAAAAATCCATTTGGAAGGGATTTCAGAAACGAATAAATAAGGATCGCAATGAGGAAATAGACACTTTTCTTTTGCTCTTGATTGCGGATTAATAAACTCTGGGAGATAAACTCGGGGGGATAATCTTTAGTAGTGTGGAAGAAGCTATTAACACCTATTGCTGAAAATCTAAATAGTGTTTTCTTCAAATTAGGACATGCAAACTTGAGTCACAAATATAACATTTAGGAGAGACATTATACATTTTTCCAAAAATTTGGATAGTAGAAACATTTTATTTATAAAGTTTACTATTTAGAAAACTTTATATAAATTAAAAGCGACAAAAAAACTTGAACTATCACCATTCGATTTCTGGTGCAAATAATAACAATCTTGAAGTATTTGACCCAAAATTGTTATTAACAATTCATTTATGAAATCTGAAAATAAACTTTGTCAGGAATGACTTTCTGTGAAATTTATATAAAACATGAGCATTTTTGAATGAAACAAACTTGTGGAAGTGCCTGTGTTGAATGAAGACTGTCAAGTGTTGAACTTCATGATTTAACCTTTGGAAGCTTCAATCACTGTATAGAGATCTGAGTAAAGGTGCAGAGATGCTGAGAGAACCACGAAAATAACGAGACACCAGCAGAAGTTTTTCTATTAAACGCTTGGCGGGAAAGTAAGTCTTCTATCGTTTCGCTAAATTTGCTACTCATCAAATCAGCTATTTATTGCCTGTGAGTTGGAGGTGTATAGATGTTGCTAGGTAGCCAGTTATATCGCTTGCGCTTGGCTTGCTATTTCATTTATGACTTACTATAGGAAATTTTACATAGTAAATTCGGACGAGTATTTCTGGGAAATCAAATTCCAAGACAATCAAAAAGGACGTCAGGAACGTATGCTAATTAGTCGGGTGCCATGTATTCTATAGAGATTTCTGGTGATTTAAATGTGCTCGGCGGCTCACATTTATTTAGTGATTTTAACGCACAGGTAAGAATCGACAGAAAGAGTTTCTAGATAGATCATAGTTGTGATTTTCTTGAAATACCTGTTCCGAGGTAAATGGATGCATTTCGGATACACCATGGAGGCTGACGGGATGACATTACCTTGGCTGCAAGGTAATGTCTCCACTGCTATTGCAAGTCCCAGTGCTGATCGATGACAAACAGAACCTGGAGAGTTCCCTTCGATAGGTTGATTGATTTGGTAAATCTAAAATGCCACGTTATGTCTGCAGTCAAATTCCTGTTATTTGACCAGCGTATAACACCACTCAGTCGCACTATATAGAATGCGTTGATGGAACGGAACTCATAATAACAGTGGAGCTATGTCGAACCCATGGTCTCGTATTCGACTTATTAAATAGACATGATTAATATCTGCCTATCTCTCTATCGTTTCAATATTACATTTGGAAATGGCAATGAATAACAAACTGTATTCTACATTATCGAAGGCCATTGCGGAATGGGTCAGATATTCGTTAAGTTAATATTTACATCGCGTGCATCAACTGAAAAATTAATAATAAACAATTCAATCTCAACTACCCACTCGAAATTATTATTTTCCAAACATCAAATTAGAAATTATTTACGACACACCAACTTTCCAATAACTCCTGTGCCCATTCATCAATTTCCCAATTCTCTGACAACAAAGAAAATTCTTCAATCTTCTGTAAAAAAAAATACCACAGATCCACATCAACAAACACAACAAAAGCATGAATCGAAAAAAAAAAAGGAAACTCCATCTCTCATCATATTCATGAAGCTGATGAAAAAAAAGAAAAGAAAATTTCCACTCTTGTACGATTGAAAAAATCCTTACAATATTTATGGATACCTATATCCAATTTTCTACGAGGTATGTGAGCGCCTCTTTGTCGGGTTTTCGCGCCATTGTCGACTAAGTTGTATGCCGCAAGCAAGCAAGGGAAAAAACAGCGAAAAAAAATACGTAAAAAAAAACTAAATAATAATAAAAATAAACGCAGCGGAACACACATTTCTTGGCTGGCAGTTTGCGTAACACCATAAAAGCTAAACTATATATATCTATAGCAAAAAATACACATAAAGGATTGGATACAAAAAAAAAGAAAAAAAAGTTAAAAAAGAATTGCAATTTAAATTGCAGCCTTTCATTGAAAGCATTCACTTGAGTAACATTGCATGCACTTTATCTCCATTTATTCTAGCCGAAAAATATATCTAGACAATTATTGATCGTCCAATGAATGAAAGAAAAGAGGTGAAGTAAAAAAAATTGTCACAGAATAAAATGGAGAAAAAAAGAGAGAAAGATGAATAAGTAACAATAGCGCGGCGAGGGTTTGTAATACGATCGACGATTATTGCAAGGCCGCCCGAGGCCGGATAGAATGCGCTCTATTCCGTCGCGGCGCCACTCGCGTGGTGGGGTAATATACAGAAATCGACACGCCTCAGTGAGGTACGAACGAACGTCCTTGACGGCCGCCGCGCCGTTGTCCCAACGCGAGAAGTCTCGAGAAGAGACGAGGCATAAAAGAGTTGGCGCGAGTAGCGTGAACGCATGCGCTATTGCGCACCATTCGCTCAAGAACAAAAGATGCGGATAGAAAAGAGTTGTTTCGAGTTTATTATGGTGTATCATATGAAAGAATCGTAGGGCATATAAAAAAGAAATATAGAGGAAGGGAGAAGAGAGAGTGCATGTTGCTTGCAACGCGCGCATGGTATTAACTTCAATTTTGTTACGTCATTACCACCTTCACTTCACCTGTGGGCGATATTCTTGAGTTTCTATATACAGGGTGTAGTAGATAATGGGAATGGAATTTCTCTTGTGTTGTATTTATCAGTTTATTCAATTGCAATACACATCTTGCTGCGATCATGTTATTGTTTGTGTGGTTTTTTTGGATACTTAAAGAGAAAATTTTGAGTGGAGATAAATAAATAAAATTTTTTTAGATATTTTTCTTCTGATTTTCATTCAATATTGCGATGAATTAACAAAAAAATTATGTTTCTGATGCTGATATGACGAAAATGTTATTTAATTTTGATAGATTAATCCAAAATTAAAAATAATTATCAAGAAAAAAGTACAAAATTGTTTGGAAACTTTATTTTATCATTTCTGTGAAGTTATTGTAACTTTTGTGATGTTAACTTTGGAAATATTTGTTTGACAAGAAATGAATCGAATTGAATTTTGACGAATTCAAAAGAAACAATAAATTCTTCATCTCTGTATTCAGGAACAAAAGTTAATTTTGTTTTGGAATGTAGTAGATGAGGAATTCATTAAAATAGTCAATCAACCTTGACGAAAGTAAAGAACATTTTCCATGACGACTTTTCAACCTGAAATCTCACAAATTTTCAAATAATTAGAAATACACAAAAGCTCGAATGTAGTTCGAGCGAACTTTAGGGTTGTTGACTTTAATTCTAGACAAAGTTCTCTCAATCAACTCGAAGAATTAAATTCAGAATTGAAACTTTACGTACAATAGAATTAATCAACTCCAACTATTTCATATAATAAATTATCTACAATTCAAATTTGATAATCATACGAATAAACATCACAATGATAAAGACGTTTTCAAAGGCAAAATTTAACTTTGAGATTTATCTCTGAAAAATCTCACAATATCAAAATATTTAACATTCAAACAATTCACTCATAAAATACTTTTATAAAATTCACATTCAAAAATTAGTTTCTAGAATAAACAAAATTTTACAAAGACATTTGTAATTATTTTTATGCATTTCAATATACAATTCCAAATTTTTTTAAATTATTGTATAAACAAATCTCATATAAACTAACGCACACAAATTTCAACTAATCAATAACCTTTCGATGCTAAACAAACCTAACAAACAATTCCTATACACCCTGTACATAAACACTCACGTAAATAAACACATTCATCCATTTTCATTTCCTCGTCGCTTGAGGCGATGAACAAAATAAACGACAACTGTAACTCACAGAAAATAAAATAATATATAAAATTTCATTTCCCACTTATGAATTTTTTTTATGGATCGCAAAAATATTGACAAAGAAAAATAAGTCGTTACAATTATAAATTAATCATCATAAATATTAAGTGCAAATATATATCTGTATACTTCCAACTCTTTACTTTAAAATATAATAAAAAAACGAAAGCAGCCCCTGGTAAGTACTCTATAATTTTGTTGAAAGTCGTGAGATTTCATCAACCAAATTGTTCCTCTGCATTCAAACGAGTTCAAACTTATCCACGAACATATATTTATGCATCTATGTATAACCAATGCATATTCTCTCCATCTGTATTGGTTTTATATAGACAATCGTGTGGTTGCAAGCAACTTGTGGTAGAGAAACGATCGATCTGTGTGTTCGTGTGCGAATATGTTTGTGTACGCCAATAAAGCATACATCAGAGATCAGAAATTGTTACATCGATTGCCCCTATATGTGCACACATCCACAACATATAAATGTGGTTGTATATATTTGTCTTATTTATATTGAAATTTAAAACTTTAACCCCGACTTCTAAATTGAAATGTCGACGAGCTTGAATATAAATAATTTGATAGATAAACGAATGAATAAATAAATAAATACATAATTTTACAAAGAATGTTAATAGATGCATTTTTATTTTGATTTTATACTCAGATTGTTATTTAATAATGACAAGGAATAAATATTGAGTCATCAATTGCAATTGTAACTCAATATGAACATTTATGCAATAAATAATTAAAGGATTTGAGTGATATTTTTATTATTTAATGCTATAACAATTATTGAATTTTAATTTTATTGATGAGAAAAAGTGTCAAATTGGAATTCAGACAAGAAGGAATTGACCACATTAATATCAACGGCTAAACAGTTCATCTGTTATTATATATTTTTCTTTCATTAACAGGTGTAAAATCTATTTTAACAACAATGTTGATAAACAAAAATAATCCATTAATAAAAAGACAGAAACTGATCATAATATTTATAAATAAATTAATCAATTTTTCATATAACTTCATGGAATATTTTCAAATATTTTTTTCTCCATTGTGTTTAACAGATCAAAGTCCTCATTGTTGATCATTTCTGTCCTTTTTAAAATAACAGATATATATTTAAATATTAATAGAAATACTCAAAATTTTCCATCAATAAAAATTCATTTGCTCAAAGTGACTTTGCTAATTTTACGTAGCACAACAGGTGATAGAAATTCACTTCACACTTTCAATTTAGAAAATTAGTATGTCCCCTCATATATTCACATATACCACAAACTCACTATTTTCTCGTCCAAATGAACAAAGTAAATATGAATATTTTTACATTGTTTACTTTCACATTATTCATATAATCCAAACACAAAATCTACCGCATCCTTATCAAACATCCTTTTATGACATAATAAACATCAATGCAACAATTTTTTTCTTCTTTTCTCACATTCACAATGTAAATGAATGTATATAAATAAGAGAAAGAATAAAAAAGACTTTAAAATCCTGTTCATAAAAACTTCTCTTTTCAATCATTTTATTTCACTTTTTTTTCTTTCTTTTCATACATTTGAAATTATTTCAATGCACCACGTTGAAATGATGTGATCGATCGGTTATATTTTATACACAACGTGAACAAACGTGAAAGTTAGATACCGATCTTGGAATTCAATATACTGTTTCTATATATACTTAAGTAGAGGAAGAGATTCACTCTCATGTATATACACCAACACATACATTTGTGAAATGCGTTGCAAGAATTCGCATACGAAATAGTCGGCAACTTTAATTATCCCGGAAGAATATCGCTAATGGAACGTACAACGATCTTATTTATTTATTTTTTTTTTGTTTTTCTAGAAAGATAAATAGCGAGGGAAAAGGACGAATGAGGGCTGTGAAAATAAAAATAATATTCACAGATGCTATAACACGTCATTGAATTTTTTTTTTTCTTATTTAAATTGACATCACAAGTTTTGTATTTATCATATTCAAACTAATATTTATAATTGTGGATGGCATTTTTATTTATAGTCGTTATAATCGTCATGAACAAACAAGTCCAACAACTTTACATAATTATAAAGTGGGGGTGAGGGGAAGTGAAGAGAGAAGGGATGGAAAAAAAATAATAGCAGCACTATATATATTTTGTCGTGAATTAATTTCCAAACGTGACGTCAAGATTGTGTGCGTTTACATAGTAACATGTGTACGCTGATAAATCAAGTGAGTGAAATAGAAAATGGGAAGAATGAAAAAATTGATGGCAGTGATAAATTATTATCTATTGTGTTGTTTTATTTTTATTTTATCATTCATCGTGGAAAGGAGATATGAAGCATTAGGGAAAACAACAAGAATTGTATTTTATGAAAGAGAAAGAAACGTTGAATGATTTTGAATAGTAATTATTGTTGGATGGAATGCATTAGCTTAGAGGAATATATATTGTTTGTGGACGGTCAAGAATTTAGAGATTGAGGTAGGGCAGGATTGTGCAATGTCTTTATATATGAAGGATAATTTGTTTGAGTTGGTGTGAAAAAAGGTTGGGATTTTTTATTTTATATGCGGAATTATTACTGATTTTTTTTCGGTTAATTTTTTTGATTTAGGGATTATTTTGTGTTTTTTTTTAATGCGACAATTGTGAAGGTAATGTTAAGAAATTTTAGAAATATTTATTTACTTTATTTTAAAAGATTGAGAGTTTGTTACTTGTTTTGTTTCGAAAAAGGAAAATATTTTTAATTTATAAATTTTACGAATTGTGTAAAATTTTTTTTGACAGAATTGAATTTTATGTGGAAATTGTTGTTGGGAGTGAATAATTTTTTTGAAATAATTTCATTATTTTTCGTTGGATTTTCTTATCGTATTTAATTTTATGAAACTTTCCCTTTTTCTGGTATTTTGAATTCTATTTTCAAGTAAAGATGAACATTGATAAATTCATGTTATCAGTTTGATAACTTCATTTTTTTTTATTTATCAATTAAATCTTCATTTTATCAATTGAATCTTTCACGTCTAAACATCCAGAGAAAATTTTCCATACAAAATTACTGTAAATACTCAAATAAATTTAATCTAATGTATTTGAAAAAGAAAAAAGTTTTCAACACTGCCACAATAAATATATTCGTTATTATTTCAAAATCGTTTCACCATGCATTGTGATATTTATATAAAAAAAGGCAACTTTTATCATCAACTTCTCCAAATTAAGAAAAAAATAAATAAATTTCAACATACAGAAAAAATGGTGTAACAATAAAACATGAAAAATGATGATGCTCTGCCATTTATCTATTCATTTTAATCATCAAGATAAATTAATTCATCATTATTACAAATCAGTATCATACAATATTTGACAAGAATATTTTTTACATCATTTCCAACATCAACTTGTAGAAAAATTCATTCAAAAAAACCTCATCATATTGCAACAACAGTAATGAACAAACTATAACTTTATATCAATCAAAAATTCGTGTAGCAACGTAACATGAATGTCAATAATTTACGTAAATGACTTAACATCATCGTCATATCAAAGATAACAATAATGTGAAACAAATCAAGGACAAATCTATTATAAAATAACCAACTCGAACAACAAAGTGGAACAATTTTTTTTTCTGTTTTTATAGCAAATTACAAAAGATTGATAACTTTAAAGAGAAACCAATTTGAATTATTTTTTCCCGGATGTGATAGATTCCATCGAACTTATTAACTCTATTGTTAAATCAACATTGATACAAAAATTAACAACAAGTTTTTAGTTCAATAATAATATCATATAAATCCTGTGTGTTCACAAAGAATTTTTCCACATTTCATTAAAAAACTTGAAAATTAAAAACAAGAAATCCTAACAATAAATTTTAAATGAACAAAAACATAAACATGACAAATATATAAAAATTTGATAATTTTCTAACTAAAAATATTCAAGACCTCATTTTTTATCCATTCTCTATATCGACAATTTCTCCAATGCAGCACAGTCTTGAGTAACTCATAAATAAAAAGAAAAAAAAATGTACAAGAGGTCAAAGAATTACCACAAAAAATAAAAGAAAAAAATTGTCCGATAACGATATTGATTAGCTTTTTGTTAACAACAAGTCCCTGAGCAGATAAAAAAAACTCCATTCACAAGTTTATTATAAGAAATTTTAAATAAAAAAAAAACAAAAGAGATAAAGAAAAATTGAAAAAAAAAAACAGGAAAATGAGGGAAATCAAGATAATTTTAATGAAAAAATATGACGTACGTAATTCAAGTAAGCAAATTGTTCAAACTGGCAGGAGGCGCGTCAGCAACAGCTTTTACCTCCCACCAGCATAGAATTCACTAACGTATATATAAATACATTAAATGTATAGGTATATAAATGTGTTGAACGATGTCTCTGATTCAACGCGGACGCGTTACAATATTCACAGTGGTGGGAATAATTTTGTGACAGCCGTGTGTGGCACTAGAGTGGGATAAAGTCACGATAAAACGACGTTTCTTCAACAATCTATAAGATGTGAATATGTTACGCGCGGTTTATATTGGTGGGAGGAAGAGAAAAATTCAACGCTGCATGACTCGCGCAGCCGCCCCCCGGTAACACCACTGTCAGTGTTGGTCGGTTCGCCGCGGCGGATTCTTTCACCGTCGTTTTTGCGCTACGATAACATAATATTGTTCGTACAATTTATTCAATCGGTGCGACAAGGCATTATTACATAAACTCTTTATTATTATTGTTGGACACACAACTTGGAGTACGAATTTACCTTTTTATTTTCTTCATTCATTTTTACATCTTCTTCGGATTTTTTTTTCTTTTTTCTTTTACAATCGTGTGTGACAACACTTATTTGTTTTCAGATTACACACAGTAAAGAAAAAAAATTGAAAAAGAAGACAAATTAATAATAGATATAAAGTCATAAAGTTCAATAATATTTTACATACTTTTGACATTTTGGTGTCACATTGATAACATTTTGATTTCGGTTTTTTTTTTTCATTTGATTGTTAATTTTATTTCTATCACGTATATATGAATAGTGCAAGTTTATTTACGAACGTGTATTTGTATTTGGAAGTTTTATTGATGACAATTTAAATATTGAACACGAAGTCTGTGAAATATCGTAAAATAGTGAATCCACAATTTTCAATTAAATTATAAATACTGAAATATTTTTTTTGTTTCTCTTTTTGTTATTGGTTTTCATTTTGTGGCTTCCTTCCGTCACTTCACGATATATATATTTGATTATCGTTTTATTTTTTGATACGCAAAAAAAAGCGACGGAAAAACTTGTCGGAGTGTGAATTGAGAGAAAAAAAAAGAAAAAAATTGACGAAATATTAATTGAATAAATTGAGTTATTGAACTTAAATGAGGAAGAAGATTGCAGATATATAGAGATAAAAATACAACAACTTGAAGACGAAGGAAAATTTTCGCAGTGAAATTTACGTTGCTGTATTTCTTCTGCAGAATAAAAAAAATTTGAAAGGAGAAATAAATAAAATTATTAAATACACATCCGGGAGAACTTGAACGAAGATGTGAGTACATGTTATTATGTGACAGTAATGTATATATAAAGAGACACGATGAGGGAGAGAGGAAAAGAGAGTGGGACGATTGTGCGCATGCACTGGAATTTCATATGCTGTTACCTGGCATCATTCATTCATGTCGTATTTTAACTGAATATTAATATCTAATCCGTTATTATCATTCAAGATATTAAATTACATTTGTTTCTTTTTTTTTTATCAATTTAAATTTGATCTATCGATATTTTGCATTATTGAAACAAGAGTGAAATTAATTCGTAGTATAGTTAGAATAATATTCATTTTCTATTTTTTTTGTATCCGGAACTTCATGTAGATTGAAGAGAATTATTCTTGGTAACATTTGTTGATTGAGTTACAAAGAAAAAGTTTGGCTTCTACAAAATTTTTCTGTTTCTCGCTCATCAGTGTTTATTTTTTCTTTGTGCTGGTTTATTTATCCATTTATGTTTTTGGGAGATATTTCGGTGGATTGAGAAAGTTTTTTGATATTTTAAAAATCTCATCTCTGATTATGTTCTGGGATTTTTGAATGAATTTACATTTGGTGTTTTGTGTTTGCCAAATGTCTGCCAAATTCACACTCATAGGCAATTCACACTCTTCATAATATGTTATTATTAAATCGGCCGTAATTTATCGGGGACTCATGTGAACTCATTAATATATGAATGTTTTTTACTCGGCATACTCTCAGCTACAATTTTGTTTATATATGTAGGTACCCACGACCAGAAATATTGTTGTTATGTCATTGAATCTGACCTTTGAGCTTTACTGCGTTTCCCCAAGATTTTGCAATTTTTCAATGATGATTCTTTGATTGGTCATATCTGTCAGGGAAATTTTTGAAACATATCAAATTATAATATCATTCTGTTTGTTGAATTGTACTTTATAATTTGATCTTTATATGTTGGTACCTGTGAGCAAAAGTATACCTACTGTACCCCTGAAACTGAAGTGATTTAGATCAAAATCTATGAAAATTTTCATCGATTTTTATGAATTATTCAAACTGTTAAATAGGAATGAATAATTCTCCGATCAATGGAAATAAATATACATTATTTTCCTCCTCCGATAATCTTATGACATTTCCTTTACTTTTTTTTCTTTATTTAAAGCAGATTTAGAGATATCATAGGTCAATTGTCAAAATTTATGAAATTAGTTCTCGATTTCTATCAATTATTCAAAATGTCACATAAGAATGAATAATCATCCGATCAATGAAAATAAAAATCCCATGTCGTCATCTTTCAATAATAAACAAATTGAATTTATTCAGAACATCATGAAAAAAAATTGCCAAGTTTTTTCAGAATTCACACGCACACATTTTTTCATATTTTTCGTTTCCTTTCTCTTCTTCATTCTTCAGAGTTTAATAATTGATTATCTATCCATTAGTGAATGGATTTATGTTTCACACCCTTTCTCATTGCAAACTTACAATAAAATACATTGTTCACTCTCATTTAAATAAAAGTCACATTCCAATTCACTATTTCACATCAACAACTTTCAAATAATTATTACCATAAACATATTTCCCTTACAGAATTCACATCAAATTTTTACATAACAATTCTATGAGCTCATAATATTCAGCAAACCCAAATGGAAAAAAAAAAAAAAACACGAACATTTTTTCCAGCCTACCACAAAATTCTTTTCCCAAACAATAAATAACAAAAATTCAACATTAACTTTTCAAAGATGCACAATTTATAATTCTTCATTGTTTTATATTCAATTAAATCCACAAAGCCATTCCCGTACTCGTCATGATGCAGAAAAAAATATGAAAAAATATTAAAACACAAAAGTGGTGAAAAAAGAAAAATTATAAAGTGAATAAGAAACTGGTTTCTTTTCAACTGCAATTTTTCAGGATCACCAACAGTTCAAGATATTTCTGATGCTCATCTTCTCTCCCACACTCTCAACACAATCAACGTATATATCAACGTCTTATTCACATATAAACACTATAAAGCGAGACGAGATATCCTTGAGTAAATTATTAACATAAGGACATTCCAAGCCATAGACAGTAATTTCTTTTTTTCTTCCTACCACACAAATTTATATATAAAATAAGGAAAGGATTACTCATTTATCAATTTTTATTCCATGAAACTACCGGAATATTTGCCATTTGAATATCCACAAGAGTGAAAGGAATGCCTGTTGATCTACCCAACACGATTTTATATTTAGTCGTTGGGGTGGATCAAAAAAATATTATAAAACCCGTCAAAATAATTAATTTTCTTATTCTTATTTGTTTTCCCATTTATTTATTTCTCTTCCCCTCCATTTTAATAATTTTTTTCCCTCAATTTTTTTTTCCACCACAACCAAGGTCGCGATCTCCAGTAATTTTATCCAACCACTCTCACTTTCAATCTCTTGGCCTTCATTCACAATACCCACCAATCTGTTTTAATATTAGATAATTTTCTACCAAAAATAAAATAAAATTTAATAACCAAATAATAATTATCAATTTTTTTATATAAATGATAATATTGAAATAAAAAAATTAAACCATGAACTAAATAAAAATGTCAAAAAACTTTATCGTATTGATTTTTTTTAAACTCCGGGTCAATAACATTTAATTTATATTACAATCTGTCTCCGCTTTTTTTTTATTTCATGTTGGCGCGAATATTTATTACGTAATTCGCCCACATTTATACATATACGTATACATATATACACAATATACATTATATGTTGTGTATAGATGTAAAATAAATATATTCAGGGTAATAAAAAAAAAGTATCACGTCTGGTGCGATCGATGACCTTGCACGCGTAAAAAAAAAAACATTAAAACAAATATGCTTATTGCATGAATACTTTTAGCTCCCACCACTCAGCTGTTAATCGTTATCTATTTTATTTCCTTGCTATTGTAAAACACAATTTTATCACTGCATTATTACGAGTATATGTAACGTAACATTGCAATATATATCAGCTGATGTGATTACGGGTGGTAACGACAGTAACACACAACCGATAGTGAAGAATAGTCTTTCATGACATGTAAGCGTAGGCGGCACTTTCCGTCTGATAAAAATGTCACCGATAAATCTCAATTTCTTTTAATTTCTTTTTCTTCATATTTTTTGCATTTAATTTCTCGTCGTGACATTTTTTCTTTTTATTTATTCATTTATTTAATTATTTATTGCTAATGGAATGGACGAGAAATGCGGCAGCTGAAAATGAGAATTTAATTTAATATTGGAATTGATATTTATTACAAACAATATTTCTTTTCGTGGTTATTTTATTCATTTCCTTCTTCTTTTCATTGCTTTTTGATTAATTGTTTGTTTTCATTTATTTTTTATCCACTTATTTACTTGGATATTGTGTCTGTGTTATGTACACACGAGTATCGGACGTGCTTGTGACTGAGATTAATTTATCTTCTGTAACATGTCGGACAATGTTATGTAGTTTTGAAAGACTGAACAACAATTGTTGAATTTGTGTGTACAATTGTGATTTTTTCAATTATTTTGAAATGATTTTATTGCAATTGAATAAAAAAGGGGATTTTTAAGATGATAGTGAATATTTTGGTCTTTAATATGCAAAAAAACTTGAAATGGAGTTTAATGATTAAATTATTCAATTTTAGATTTGATGATAATTAAATAAAAATTCATACACAAAAGTGTAAATAAATCACATAAAATATGAATTTTTGTTGCGAATTTATTTATTTATCAATATCCGGTGATTCAATTTGATATATTTTCTTGAATATTTTAATGAGAGATTTATTGCAATTTTATAATTTTATATTTTGTTATTTTCATTCAAAATTACAAATATTTCACTATATGATATCAAAATTTTTGTTCATTTTGTTCTTAATTGTAAAACATGGCATTCAAGGAAACATTTTTTTTTTGTTCCTTTCAATTGTAGAGCCTCGATCACAAATATATTTTTGGTCTATAGAAGCTGACATAGAAACTTAATAGTAGTTTTCATTACATAGATTGAGGTTAGTTAAACACAGAAAACACGTCAATTAATCTACATTCCCAGAGCATTTAAGTACTGAGAAAAAGTTAATTTTAGACTTCATGACTTCAAGTTACTTGAGAGCAAAAAAAATATCACATAACCAAGACAATTTTATTTCCAGTCTTCATTTTACTCTTCTGTTATTCAACAGGCCTATAAATAATTTTTATAAATCGTGTATAACAACGTGACTGAGTTGTTAATAATTGTAAGAGAAAAAAGAAAATAATTTGAGCAACAATTTAATGATTTTGAATTTTTTAAGTACAAAGATAAGGTCGTAATTGATTTTTAACTTCGTTTTTTTGCACTAAAGTTTCATAAATATTCATTAAAGTTAATAACTTTTCAATGATTATCCATTTTTGTTATATTTAAAAGAAAACGAAATCATCCATTTGCAATAAAACAATTTTTAATATCACTTTTAGTATCATTCGAAAAATGTTTTCAAGTTATTGAACACAAATTTTTATCTTGATGAGTTGGGTTGACTTATCCCCTTTAACACTAACCTATAAATCACAAGTAATCGTATATTCAGTTTTTTATATCGATTCAGTGTTAATTGACATGCATCGTCAATTACACATGAATTGTTTTGAGCACAGATTTAACAAATGAATCCGATCTGTATTAATTCCACTCATCAACGTCCAATTACACTGATTTATGGTGTGGTACGTGCACAGACTTGCAAACAGTTTGGCTATTCTGTATCAAACTCATCGCCCAACTATTTATCATTATCGACAGTATTCCATTTTCAAGTATGACGTTAATTCTCGTGTTTTCTCAATCTCGTGTTGATATTCCTTTTTACAATCATCCAACAACAAATTAAAATTAAAATTAAATATAAAAAAAATCAAAGTCGATATCAAAATTGGTAGAAATCATCATTAAATCATTTTGAACGTTTCAGTACTCTACCAATTTTCAATCTTTCTTCATTGTTTTTATCTTAATTGAATAATTCACTTTTTTAACAAAATGGTAGATAAAATTCTTTGTCAATAATTGGAGAAAAAACCTTGAACGAATAAATAAGATGAATTGAAAAAAAATTGGAAGTGAGATAAAGTCGTTGGGTATTTCCAAATTTCTTTTTATTTGTGTGAGATATCTTGAACGAAATTTTATCGTTGAAAAAATCAGTCCATTGACACGAAGAATTTTCAATTATTAATCTACAATTATTGATTAATTTTATCTGAATTAATAAATATAGAGTTATCACAAATAGAAAAATTGCCTTTGTCTACTTCAAGAAATAGTGACATTGCAGCATTGATTTGGTGTTTATCAAGAAGAAATAATTCGCTTTCTCCAATTTGTTCTCTCTTATTTATGATTGATTTAAAATTGATTCCTTAATCAAACATTATATCGATCAAACAATTTCGAAGAAATAATTGAATGAAATTAATGTCAAATATACTTCCAAATGTAAACTTCAATTTATTCCAACTACAAAAATAACATTTTTGCCAGTACTTTTCCTCCTTTAAGTATTAAATTTTTGTTCAATTAAATTACCAATTCATCATTAAATAATAATTCCCTCACTAATTTCATAAATAAAAATTCGAGCTCTATAAAAATCATTTCCTTCAAATACTCTCAACTACATTTCCCACTAAGAAACAAGAAAAAAAATCCATTTCAAACTTCATTTTCAACTCAACTATTCATAATATTTTCTCAACACTCAATTTAAATCTCTCTTACATTCCAGTGCACGTAAAAATTTTCCATAAATTCTTTCACAAACACAACAATGCAAAGAGTAGAATAAACAAACTAAAAAGAAATATAAAACTATGCAAACAATTTTTCTATGAAAGTAAAATCGGAATGATAAAGATGACGCGTTGATACAAAAGTGAGATAATGGAATGCTCTAGAGTGCAATACACAAACGGTGGCTTTGGAACATTCGAGAAGTTCTCTTTGATGCATTTATTCTGTGGGAATCCCCTGAGTGTCGTGCGCGCGCGCTGCGGCGTCCACACCCGGTTGTTGGCCTGTTCTATTATACACAACACAGATACATTCGCTGTTGCTGCTATTGCTGTATAACAATATATACATATACATGAAATGTAACGATGGCGGCGAATGGTTACTCTATGTGCGCACGCGCTCGTGCTCGCGAACCACTTTCTGAGAGGACAAGACACCGGATACTGTGAATTTATCGATCTACGCTTGGGCGCCATGGTTACTGCGTGCTTTGCAACAACGACAGGACATTAACCCTTATCATCTCACGCACTAACGAGCTCTCAACCTGTTTTTATTTTATTTCTAAATTACCGTCACAAGTTTTACTTATTTTTACGATTTCTTTCCATTTGTTTTTCACTAACTATAAATAATAACACCGGATACAACATCTAATTTTGCATAAAATTACTATTTTGATTATATTTTTTTATCATTATCGATAAATGTTTTGAAATTAATTTTATGAACATGTGATAGTATGGAATTATTTGAAAGAGAAAATATGTGGAAGTGAATTCAGCTTTGGATCCAGTTTTTTTTTGTGTAATTATTTGTTATTATTTATTTTTTCTTTTTTCCTTTTTTTTTCGGTTGTAGAGTGAGGAAATTTGTTTAGAATGTGGTGGGATGTGGAATAATTTACTTTGAATGAGATAGGAACTTGTTTAGTAGAGAAAATTGAATGAGAGAGGTTATCTCATCTGATATGAAAACGACGACAGTTTGATAACATGAACAGAATTTTTCTTTGAATTTTTATCTGTTGAACCGTTAAGGATAGAATGATCAATGAAGGCTTTAAAGTTTTGTTATTCTGTTGAGTAAACTTTAGTGAATGTTATTTTGGAATATTAAATTTTTTTAGAATTTCAGAGCTCCTATCACAAGCTCATGCTGGAATTTCTTTTAATTGTCAAATTTGAAATAAATATTTGGGTGAAAAATTATGATAAACATTTTTCCCTTGAATTTGAAAAATTTTTAATTATCACTGAAAATTCCAATTCTTTATGAAAAATATTCTAAGCAACAAATGGGTCATTTTTTTATTATAAAATACCTGAGAAATATCAAAAATTTGATCGAAATTCAACCGACGATCAGACTTGAATGTAAATTTAGTGAATAATAAAACTCTGAAATTTATTTCCATAACCACCTGTTATAATCATTAAATTAATTTCAATTTTTTTTTTACACCTGTTACATCTTATGTAATTTCTAATCTATAATTTGTATTACAGTTGTCATCATTACCAATTGTTATCAGTTTATTATACAGTTTAATATTCACAGCTGTTCTATTCAATTTACTAATCCCTACTGAAATTCTATCACAATGAAACTCTACCATAAATTCTACTATTTCAATGCGATCCTCTTACCACATATATTCTATTACTCAAAGTGATCAAATTGACTTGAATTAAATGGCCAAATGACAGTTAACAAAGAAAAATGATATTTTATTCTTCTGAAACAGTAGAAAAATTTATGGAAATTCAAAAGTTATCATTGGTAGGGAAATAAGAATTTTTTTGTAAAATTATAGTGAGGTTTCCTATTGGCGGATGGAGAATTCACATCGGAAATGAAGGAAATAAAGAAAATTTAATAGGAAATGAAGGGATGTCTTGAGAAGGGTTGTGAGATCACGAGTTGTTACAAAAGTTTATGATTAAATTTACGTTATGTTTAAAAGGAAAAAACTAGTTCAATTTTAATTTTACCCTAAAACATAAATTACAATTTTATTCATTTTTTATTTGATTATCTGTTTCATATCTTTATCTCTTTCATTCCCAGAATTAATTCTGAAATTCAGTTTCAATCCAAATACTAAATCAAACTATTACATCATTCAATCATTGTTCAGCCCTGTGAGAATTAATTTTAATGAGAAGGAAATTAAAAGATCTAAAAGATTAAAAACTAGAAATTGTTATATTTAAATTACACTCTGAAGATTAGATAATAAGTGATAATTCTTCATTTTTCGTATGTGACATTGATAATACCAAAACATTATCATTAGATATTAATTTTGTTGTTGTTATTATCATCATTAAAAGGAGGAAAAATTTTAAACACTAAAATTATAGCGGAAATTAATTAATTGATGACGATTAACGATTTATCAACTACTGAAACATCCTCATTGGATTAAAAATTAATGATTCAATTATGAATGGAATATTTTAAAGTTGGATCATTTCGTGTTTTCATTTTAATCAATACTTTCCAGTGTGATTTAAAAAAAAACTGTTCTATGATTAGATATAAATTGGGATATTCCAGTTAGAGAATCTTATCTTATCAGAAATATAAAAATAAATTCTATGGTTATTTCTGTGATAATTAAATCACTCTACTTTGTACAGAGGCGTGCACTTGACGTATTTGTGACATCGAGGTAAACTTATCGAAAATATATGAGAGATGATAGAGAGATGAAGGGCAAATATAAAGTGGGATACAGTGTTGAGGTATTGGAAAGTTTATAATAAGGTTGAAGTGAACTCGCATTGAATTCATCATCACTGCAATCTTTTATTCATTTATTTTCTTTTCGTGCTTGCTTACTTGTAAAAATTCCTTTTGCCATAAACAACATGAAAATAAAAAGAGAGAAAATTAAAATTGAAGTGAATTCTTGAAAGTTATAAGGAAAATTATTATTCCCATAGATTTTGTGTTTTACAAATTTGTGACATTTCCAATAATTTGAACAAAAATTAAATTTTGGATTTTTTTTTCACCTTTATACGAAACAATAAATATATTTAGAAATTGTAAATTCCTATTCGTTCATTTACAAGATTTTCTGTATAATAAATATTATATTATATTAAAAACATAAACATTTTCTCCACAAGCATAATCACACTAAAAAATCCTCACGTTCAACCGTAACAATATTTCTAACTCAATAAAATATTTCTTGTCTCGACTCAGCCATCTCATCATTTTAATTTACACCAAGATTTTTTTTCCTGATTCGCCAAGACCTACATTCACAGTCTCGTAACTCAAATAATTAAAAACTTTCAATTTAACACTTGGAAATAAATATTTGTTCAAATTTTCCTTCCGTGAATAAAACTTTCGAATTCTCTACCATTTCCTCCATCAAACTTCCCCAACTTTTCGTATCCAAAATTAAAAAAAAAACAAAAGAACAAATCAATTCTTTCGAGTTATCTCCCTAATTTTCCTTTCAATAAAAATCCGCCAAAACACTCCACAAAATTACAAAAAAAACATTTCAACACATTAAAACCCCCCTAAAAAGCTTTACAATTCTCATCATTCAATATGAAATATTCAGGTCAATTGATGACCATCAACATATTGCATTATTAAATTGAGTCTGACTAGAATACATTTTTCTTTTTTATTCTTATTCATTTACTTTTTTTTTTTCATCAATTAACTTTCCTCACAAGTGACCTCCTTAACCGCAACTGATTATCGAGGCTGAAGAAATCACAATATATTTATATACACCATACAGCTATCAGCTATGTGTTACATTATGAGTCGTGTAAAACCAACTTTTATTCACCTTCAAACGTGCGACCGCATTATTTTTCAAATCTATCCCAATTCTTTCTCCTCTTCATATATGTATTTGACGCACTACATCAGACAATTAATTATGCAGTCACACTATTAAACAACCATCTGACGTACATGTATACACAATATCATCATATAGTTATAGAGAGCGCGTATTTTCTCATACAATTGCAAAATACAACGGGTGTTATCGTCATGGCCGGCCTCCCTTGGCATTAAAAGAGCAACACACTCGCTTGCCTTATTTCTCATCGTGAAAGTGACCTCGTGCGATCCGCAAACTATACCCCACAAGTGCCTTCCATTTATAAATATAAATATATATATATATTTGTTTGTGTGCGTAAGTATGTGAATGTGTATCTATATCATTGTCCTTCGTTATTTAACGTTATATGGATGGCATTGCTGCTGCGATACGTTCGATGAATTTTTTATAGTTATGGGAAAAAGAATATATGAGAAATTTTGTCTTAATTGATGATATTGCAATATTTGTAATACTGACCCATTAACGGTTATGGTGTTTTTATTTCAATTCGTGTGAATATCTGACACTGTGCAATATATTGGGAGAAGCGAAGTACAGAAATGTTTAAGGATAGTGAGAAAAGATTTTTTTTTGTGTGTTTGAAGATTTTTCTTGTTTAGTTGAATTTTAAGGTGGGGTTCTTTTTGTTCTTTTTTGTTGTTTTTGTTTTTTTTTGTTCTTTTTGATTGTATGTTATGAGGTAGGATAATTACATGGGATAATTACATGGGGAATGGATGTTTTTTTGTTGTTTATGGAAAATGGAATTATTGCGATGAAGAGTTTGTATAAAATCTGCATTTCGATTGAGAATTAGAGGAGGTAACACTTGGGAATCTTCAGTGTTTATTTTTGTTTTATTTAGGGAGACAAAATTTGATGACAATAGTTCAATTTTGTGTTTTAAAAATAATTTTTCAACATAAACAAATGTTAAAAAATGATTATTTCAAAACCCCTGAAATGCCATGAATAAATTAAATTTTATTGGCAATAAATGTTTATGATTTTTATATATGAGAACATGCAAAGAGGAAGAATATAATTAGTGATGAAAGAACTAGTCTGGACTTATTCAACATTTTATCTTTATCTTATACGCGCGCTGTTTTTGAACCTTCGCACGTTATCCTCGCAGCTTTGTCAGTGCTGCTCAACCACTTCCTGTTATTTAATATTGAATGACCATTATGTCAGGCAAACGAGTGAGAAAGTAGGTGAAACCGTACAGTTAATAAATAAAAAATAATTATACATTTTCGTCTTAGATTTATTGGAGAAAGAAAAAAATAAATTACTTACAATGAAAGTATAATAATTGTTTTATTCATGTTTTGTGATGAAAGAAAATAATGAAAGGGAAATAGAACTAGAACAAAATAAAATAAATACAACCACAGCGGTTGTTGTCCATCCGGTAATAAGTTGTAAATGTAAAAAAACCGGACATAAGAAAGACAAGATTTGTTTGAAGTAGTTTTTATATTGCAGAGATAAAGAAAAATAAAATGGTGAGAAAAAGAAAAATGTAAAGAAAACGATTCAGTGGTTAAATAAATTCAGGCCGGATGTTTCATGATGATAAATTTAATTTTCAATTGTACATTCATGTGATAATTTAAGTTGAAAATATAGAAAGGCTTAGCGTGCAATGACACTTTGTAAATAAATTTAAAAACGAATAATATTCGAAAAATAGTCGGAAGTATATTATTTTTTATTGTTAGTTTAATAATGAAACCGGGGGAGGTTAATCAAAGAAGATAATAGAGAAAGTATATTTGCAAATAGTTAATTCAATAATTAGTATTAATTTTCTGAAAGTTAGTTCTCTAAATGTTTAGGAATGTAGAAAGAATTTTCAAATTGACTAATTGAGAAGTAAACTTAATTTCTTCATACACTAAACAATCGCGACTGATTTTACATATACGGAATTTTTCATGTAATCTTAATGCTATCGTTGAACGAAAGAATTTCGAATAATCTCTTGGAACTCCATCCCAAATGCGATAATTAGCGATCGAACTATCGTTTACACCATTTTCAATAAAGTAGTCATGAGAAGTCGTTTTTAGTGAAAGTTTTACCATAGAACACGATGCTGTCTAACCTGCTGCATAAAACATTTCATAATATCAACATTTTTTTGCATTCCAACCTACTTCAAAGGAATTTGTGTGAGTAGCAAAAGATTCGTCTGACATTTTACATTAGATTTGTATTTTTCGGAATTTTTTTTAGTGAATATTAAACATTTCGTCGTGCATTGTTACAAAATTTGTAGCATTTTTCGTTTGATAATTCTTCAAGAATTTTATCTTTTTCTTTCTAATTATTTTCAATGCTTAATCAAACATTTCAACAATGTAATTTTTTTGGGGTAAAATTTTATAACTTTGTGGATTGACAAAATCTACAACAAAATTATTCTTTTACTAAAAATATTATAAACAAATTGTAATAAATGGAGAGTTCTGGATAATTTTGTAAAATGGATGAACATTAGTCTCAACCTTCAAAGTGTTTATCACTCATAATCCATTCAAATCTAGAATTAATGGTGCGAATGGATATTCTTTTGACTTTTGTATTATTGTTAGAATCAGACGAGTGAAGGGTTTGAAAGAGAAGTAGATATTTTATTCTGACAACTTCAGAAACATTCCGAAATGAATATTTCAAGGAATTTGATATAGATATGACAGTTGAGGTTGTATGCAAAAAAAAAATAATATCAAATGAATTGTCTGCTACGAATATTACAATAAAATACGAGTTGTGCTAAAATCTTTTGAATAAAAGAAAGAAAAAAAATCAGCCACTCATATCTCATATTCAAATTTTTTCTTTTCTTTTCTTCATCTGATATTCCGAGTAAAATATGACTTAAGTATTGAATAAAATTTCTCGAGTTTCTCTGAAAAAAGTCTCTTTTTTTCTCAACCCCATAGACCAAACTTCTCTCTCGTCGCACTGGATCACAATAATAATCAATTGAATCTGCATCTCTTCACCATCACTGGATTTTATCACTAAAATACATTTTTTTCTCATCTTAATCCAAACAAAATTAAATGAACAAACTAAATTTATTACTCAATCCGAATAAATTTAATTTGTTTATTCATTCACATTAAACTTTTAATAAAAATGATTTGGGTTACAGTAAAAAATATTCAAAGATTGACATAATAAATCGCAATACAAATAACCAACATTACAATTATTTATAGAATGTAAACATTTTGCATAATGTCCAAGGTTAACAATCAATAAAATTAAAACATTAAATATTAAATTAACTGATGAGGAAAAGTAAAAAAAAAAAATCCACAATGTAAATTCATAATTTTATGAATTTTAATTGATGACTTCCATTACAACTTTTCACAGTATTCACAACCATTTATTTATTTTTATTTAAAAGAATTTCGTTCTTTTTTACCCAACTGTGTCCTCAAGTGTCTTTTATGTGTTCATATACACACACATATTTATATATATATATATTTATATGAGAAGAACGTGCGCCACGTACATACACAAAACTCAATGTGCTCGCAGGTGCAACCGTCTATGGAAGTGACGCATAATTAATGGGGTCTCCATACCCAAATATGGATGGGCACACGTCATTTGAGAGATAAAAGAGCGCGAGAGAGTTCACGTATATTGCAGCCAATTAAAAATTGTAAAGTAAACATACTGTGCGTAGCTGTTATAATACCAAACCTAAACGTGTGCATACAACTGCTTAAAAAGGCCCATCAAAAAAGTCGCGTGAGAAAACTGCTGAAATAATTTCTAAACTTGCGTCAATTTAATTCTAAAACAATTTTTTTTTATCGCTTTTTTCTTTTCTTCCATGAAATTCTTCTACACAAAAAAAAATATGAAAAAATAAAATAAAAGAATAAAATGTCATAAGTCAAATGTGAAAATTACTTTATCAAATTTATGTTGATGAATTTGTTACAAAATTTTGATATTAGAAAAATTTATTCATATTTAATAAATGATAATATAAGCTGTAGGTGAATTAATTGAGTAGCGTTTTTGTTTTGTTTAATAATTAAGTGTTAACATTCAATTAATCGTCTGTTTGAATTAACAATTTTTGTACAGACTAATTCTTTATTAATAGTTAATTAATCTCACTGACATTTAATATGAATTTATTAAAATAATAAAAGTCAAATGTAGACTTTTTGTCCGACCAATATTTCAACAGTTTTAATAAATCCTTATTTGTTATTAATTTATTTATGTAAATTACTGCAAATCATATTAGAAATCAAGACTTTGACTTTACCAACCGATTGAAAAAATCAAAATTTTCAAACACTCGAATTAAAATTATAATTACAAATCTTCCCATATCTTCCCAAACATTAAAAAAAAATCATCATCAACTATAAATAAACATTATGAAAAAAATTGTCAATAAACACTTTCAATACATAAAATTTAACAAACTCTAAAAAAAAAGAAATCCTCAACAACAATACTAGAACAATAAATAAAAATTCTTTCCACACAACAACAATACATAAATTCATCACGACAAAAATATTTCTCATGAATAAATTCAAGATAAAAATAAAAAATAAAAACAAATATATCATTATAATATAACATAACACTGTGGGAAATGTTGTAATATTTATAAACACACATTAATAATATATATACAGATACAAAATAGAATCAGATAAGACAAGAAAATATTTAATTTTGCTTTTCTTACATATAACATACCATAAATCGCAACGTAAAACCCATCAACAAAATGTCTTACAAGGAAGATAAAAATAAAAAATACAACACCATCATACACGACGATGCACTTGCTTTTCCCGCGCAATTATTACGCAATCCCATAACTCATATATATTTTATATACACACATACATATATATATTCAACATATAAAGTATTTGCACATCGGATTATCCTACGCGCGGTCGAGCACGCGCGCGTTTATGTGTCTGTATATATTTCACGTCTCGGTTCGCTGAATCCTCTCTCGCTTTCGTGCTACTGCGCACATGTACATACAAACACCCGTTATTATTATTATTATTATTATTATTACTATTATAACTGTTATTATTATTATACATATGTGAATTGAACATGTTACGCGACGATAAGAATCGAAGTGTTATAGACACTGCGGGAGATCGAGTGTGAAATAAATAAAAACAAAACATAAGAGAAATGTAAGAGAAGTGAAAAACAAAATGAAGAAAAAAAAATTAATTCAAGAGTCAAGATGATAGATGAGATATAATAAAGCAGCCATTGAGTTACGGATTCGCGTCATTCTGTTTATCATTTGTACACAAACACACGAATGTATGTGTGAAAGCACGCGTGTAACAAGTAGTGCAAGTTGATGTTGATCAGACAGATAATCGTTGGGGCGTTTGCGGATGAAATTGATAGGGGAACAAAAATTAAACTAATTTGGAATTTGTATTTTTATTTGTAATTAGTTTTGTTATTTTATTTTGTTGGATGTTGATTTATTTATTTATTCTTCTTCTTTTTTTATTTGAGGGTGTTTTTTTTTGTTTTTTTTGGTTAAATTGCTGATAAAAGTATTCAGGGGAACTGCGGCTGTACACGACAAGATAATTTCTAATGCTCAACGTATTAGCTTGTGCAATATATCGCGATATATTATATTTATATAGATAAATGCGGAATACATTATAACTCGTTTTCAAACGACTTTCCCCTATATATTGAGGTGGTGAGGGGAGAGAAGAGAGGTGAGTTGAGTTCACGATAGGTAACAAATCAGATTTTATATGTGGTCTGTATGTGAAATCAATTTTTTTTTATCTTGTTTATAATTAATAGATTGAAGTTGAAAATTGTGATGGAATGGAGGTTTTTTTTTACTGGTATTTTATTGTGTTATGTGATTATATAGAAGGGATATCAATTGTGAGGAATTATTTCCGTTGAAAATACTTCGTTGATGGTGGAGTGAAAAATGTGAAAAATTCAGGAATGTTTATTGTGTGAGTGACGAAATTTTGATGTTTTTGTTATTGACACACGAATTTTGGGAGTATTTTTAGTAGTGTTTTTATTTTTACAGGGGAATTATTTAGAATGTTTGAGAGAAAAATTGCAGTCATTTTTATTTATAAGTGAAGATGGTGAATGAATTTTTGAGCGTTCTTTAAGAAAATTAGTTTTTTGTATTTTTAAATTTATTGTGGATTTTAGGTGAGTCATTCAATAGTTCAGTTTAATAATAAATTTTTCCAAGCCATCCGTAAACATTTGTTGGCACACAACATCAAAAATCCAAAAGAGATTTAATTCATATGATGAACAATTCCAAATTTATACTTCAATTGCGCAGTAAATTATTTCAATCCAAATATTTCATCAAATTCAACTTTTTCGAATTATCTCGAATAAAAAATTCACAAATTAATCACAATACAATTTTAAGTCAATTTTGTATAACAAAAAAATAATTAAATCCTTATTCAAATTTATTCCCAAATATTTCAATTGATACTTCAAATTATTTGCAAAGAAAAAATATAAATTCAACAAAATGAACTCTTTAACAAAACTCAAAACAAACCATAATTTAATGATAATAATAAAAAGGAAAAAAAATCTGCTAATTACTAAACACAACAAACACAAAATTTTATGCTCATAAACAAATGGAATATTTTCCTGCCAAATATAACATTTGTGTACTCAACAATAACAATTCAAATAAATTTCTATGCAATTAAATAATTTTACCTTAGTGCTTGTGCACGAGGAAGAAGCCACAGCAAATTTTATTGTATTAATGTTACGAGACTTCATATAAAATACATATGCTCTTGTATAATTTTCGCTTTAAATATATTAACATATTATTCACAAAATTCTTCTTGAAATTTAAAATATATAAAAAATTATAAATATAAATTTTCATCATATTTTAATTATAAAAACGAATAATCTTGTGACATTAGTTTGTTTCTTATTTTTACATTGCTCGAAATGCGATTGCGATAAATGGCGTCATAGAGATAAATTAACTGTCTTCAGTATATATATATATATGAATGTGCGTTTATATATTCCAATAATGTGTTGCACATTATTCATCACAAACAAAACATCCCACACACATTTAGGATCTACATGTGATGATCATTGAGAACGAGTCAACGGACACCTGTTTTGCGCACATGCGTCACTCTCTGTTCACTTCCTTTATATTTGTGTTTGTGTGAATATGTAGAATACAATTGGGATATGTTTGCATTAAATATCACTTGATCTATCCTGTAGATTTATTTGTCCACAAATATCTGCCAGAAAAATTTGGTTGAAGAATAATTGACTACTCGACAATTATTTGTTGTTAGTTCTTTTAATAAAAAGAATGGGAGTTAATGTTGATTTTTTTATTTCATTAATTTGATAGAATATCCAACAACGCAGATTTGAAATACTTTAAAAGGTTTTGGAAAATTATTTTTTAAAAGTTTTGAGAGTATAAAATGTTTACTGATGAAATTGTAGATTGAATTGTTTTCGATGTGTAAATAGATGAAAGTTATTTTTAGTTTTAGTTCATCACTGCCAACTTTTATTTCAAGGGACCATTTTTTATCAGTGTTTTAGCTCAGCGTTGATGTTATTAAGCTTGATAATTATTTTATAATTTTTTTTATCTTAACAATTACCAATTGAACTTTGTAATTCAAAATTTTCTATGAATTTTAATACATTTGACAATTTTTCATAATAAATAAATGAATAATTACCAAATTTGTTTTCAAATCTGGCATTCTATTTTTATTCTTCAATTTCATCAAACCATTATAAAAGAAAAAAAAATCGAGTCTGATAAAAAACATTTGTTCTCAATTATAACATTTTTATTTATAAAAATATTCGTATTTTTGCTTTTCCATTAATTTTTTTCTCCTTCTGTTATCAATATTTGCAAGGAAAACAAAGAAATAAAAAGAAGAAAATTTATCAAACACGTACTCTCGATAAGAATTTATCACATTTGTGTATCCAAAACAAAACGAATGAAAAAATATCAGAAAGAAGATTTTTTTCTTGTCTCCCTCAAATTTCTTTCACTATTATCAACAATTGACCTTTGGAATTCATTCAGTTGAACAACAGTAAACATCAGGGTTTCGTTTGTATGATAAATAGATTAGATGAGTTCGAAACCATTAAAAGAAGACTGATTTAAATATATTATGTAAAGAAATTGGAAAAAAAAAGTCGAACGCTAAAAAGATTAACAGTTGCATACACATTCTTCCATAATTTATCTTTCTCTTCCAACTCTGTACTTTTCATTTAAATATTCAATTGATAATTAAATATCTGTTGTAAAAAAAAAAGAAGTCAAGTAAATTAAATAAAAAACAAAACCAAAAAGATAAAATAATAAAAAAATGAAATTTTATTTGACTTTACTTATATATTCGCACGTAAGCATTGGAGTTCTCATACTTACTCGCACGTACTTGAAGAATGCTATTAAGCGTGTATGGTGTTGTATAAATCGCACGTTAAATTGCATCGAGTGCAGCGCACGTGGCATCAGGTATAAACACGAATGTATATATATAAATTACGTCACTGTGTTGAATTGATTGAACCAGACACGATGTGATGCACACCTGTTTACGTCTTAATATCTCTCGCATGATTATTCACAATAAAATTTTATTGGAAGTCATATATACAAACGTTTCACATTTCTGTTGAGTCTCAACATTGCTACAATACAAATAATATTCTCACTGTGCAGAGTTTAAAAAGTCGTGGGATCATAATTAATTGATATTGATTCATTTATTATGTATGGAATTATTAAACTATCATCTTAAATGATAATGCAAAGTGAATCGACCTAATTCTTTATCTCGTTTGTATTTTTTTTCTTCTATCACTGTGAAAGATAAGAATTTTGTTACCATCTGTGTGAGTAATTTTTGCTATTTAAACTATTATTCAATTGGTTTTAAAAAGTTTATTATTATTATAGATTGTATTTTTTTTTATATCATTGTGACTAAAGAAAATATTTAACTATCTGTTGACAATTATTTCTGAAAGATATCTTTCGTTATTTTTATGTTTTACTTGGAGAAAATAAGTCATCAAATTTATTGATAATGTCATTTGTAGTTTGTAATGATAATTATAATCTGATGAAAACTAAAAACTCATTTCAACGTCAATAAGAAGATTTATTTATCTGTCACATTTAATAGTATTTTTTCTTTACATTTTTAGATAATATTAATGAAAGAAGTCATTAAATGATGGGTATATGATAGAACTGTTCTGTCACATTGCTTTAAATAGAAAAATGATGTCATGGGACAAAATTAAATTCTTTTTAATAATAATAACAACTGCTGTTTTCAAGATAAGAAATTGCTCAACATTTCGTATTCAAAACAGGATACCAACGAAATCCAATCTTGCATGCTCTTTGATTAAATTTTATTATCATTAGTTCATGTTCAGTGAAGAAAAGTTGATAATTGTCATTAAAAATTCATTTTTATAGTGAAAATTAAATAATGATGAATCAATTGTCAGTTCTTTATTTTTTTGCTCATGAATAAATCCAACCTCATCGATTTGTTCTGACGAAAATGAAGTATTTTATTTATTTATTGAATATTAAAAAAAAAACTGATTAAGATCCAATGAATAATTTCTATTTTGAATAGAAATTTTAGAAGTTAAAAATTCTATAGAAATTCAGTTTTTCTTCAAATATTTTCCATTTTTATTACAATAAATTTTGTTGTAATTTTTTATACAACTATTTATGTTATTTCATAAACAATTTAGAATCCCCATAATTTTTTTTCTCGACTGTTTCATTATTAATACAGAAAATTAGAGAAAATTAAATTTATCCAATGCAATTTCAACGAGTATTTTTCAAAATTATTAATCGTTACATGACGTGGAAATACTTCACTTTCTTTGTCAAGCACGTTTGCCAGTTGTCCTACATATTAGCATACTGTTTCATTATCATATTAATATACTATTTTTATCTATTCTACAACGTCTTATTTTGATACGTCTGATCCTCAAGAGTCAAGGCTAATGACGTCAATAGTTCAGCGTCAATATAATAATCAATTATTTCATAATTCATAATTCATTTTCCAAAATAGAAAATTTGCATTTCTTCAATATGATTTTATCAATATTGACAAGAACAATATTAAATTTATTGTGAACTTAACGAATAACTTGACAATTTATAACTCAATATTTAACGATAAATATTTAATTACGTTGACAATTAAATTGAAAATAAAAGAAAAATTAATATTTGTTGACAATTAAATTTGTCAAACGGAATGAATTGGGATTTTTTATTAATTGGATTGAAATTATTTATCGCTAATATTAATTACAGATATTAAAATCTGAATTTCATTTCATAAGTCGAATTTTCATTGTCTGAAATTGTTACTTCATTTTGTTATAATTTTAATAACTTTGAGATAATTAATTATTAATTTTAGTGACCGAAATTCAGTTCAGATAACAGAATTATTAATAAATACATTAATTGATGCAAATAATATTTTCCAATTGACAATTATATAAATTATTCCGCTTAGTATAATAAAATGTAGTTTGTGACTGACTTCTAATATATCAAAATGTTTGTTTATTTGTTTAGTGAACAGCTAAGTAGAAGGATTAATAGAACAACCATCGCTGTAGGTTTAATTTTATTTCTTACATTTAATTATCAGTTGAGTGAATCAGAAAGAGCAATTGATTGTTTTGTTTATTACAACACTTGAAGCAAAAATAACTTTTGGTTTCTCTTCCAATTCAACTACAAATTTGTGGTTTGATATTGTGTTTTATTTTCCTTCATTCGTTATTCTCTCTGGTGTTGATTCTGAGAAATTAATTAACTGAATGAAGTATTGATTGTTACAGGGGAGCTAAAGCATAATTGGAAATATTAGAGAAATATTTTTCTTATCATGAAGAAATTTTGCTTTGGAACGATTATTGTATTTTTATTCTAAAGAATATAAAGTTTTATAATTTGAATATATCGCCGATGCTAAATTTTTCTAGCTGATTATACTTTAAAATGAAGGAAATTAACTCATCACAATTTTAATGAAGATTTAACCTGACTTAATTAGTTCAATCAAAAGTAGAAATTCAATCCAAATATTTACTGCAATTCAAATCGAAAAAAAATTTCTCTCAATCCGAAATTATTAATTATTGTTCAAACTTTATTTTTCAATCATATATAAAAATTATATCAGCTTAAATTATCTTGAATATTTCATTTTTCAGATCATAAATGATAAAAAAATGCGATGAGATTCCAATTATATTTCAGAATTATTTTATTCCTGTTCGTACAACTAGAAAAACAATTAATATCTATAATTTATTGAACATTATAAAGTAAGAGATAATTATAGGTGACGGTTTTATATTTGACTTAAATCAAATTTTTATTCATTATTCATTTTAAAAATATGCATTCAATTGTCATTAACGTACACAACAACTTCATTTGTTATCAATGCATTTAAACTGATGAAAAAAAAACCATCGAACAGTCCACAATTGTTAGTGTTATCATGAGCACATAATAAGATAAAAAATAATGGATAATTTTCTAATATTACAAAACCTCCGCACAATAGAAACAAACAAAAACAAATTAGTAATTTAATTAAAATGAATTTTCCATTCCACAGTATTGAGTCATTTGATATTAATAATGTTGAAGTAATTTCAATTGAGGATATTTCCAAACATGGTTCGATCGAAAATCGATTTGAATTACATATGTCAATTGGTGTACGACCAATTCCATAACACAAAACTGACCGTAAGGGAGTGATTGAACCAACTCCTTAAAAGTTAAAAAAACAAAAATTATTTAATATTAAATTATAAAATATAAAAAATCATAGTTTTTGATATCACAAATTTTAATTTCAACAAATAACAATAAAAAATTTATGTAAATAACGGATAAACCATTTACAAATACTAAAATAAATTCGCACTGCAAATAAGATCACCCTCTTCTACAGCATTGAAATAAATACATAGAAATTAAAATAATTCAAGGGATTATCATGAAATAATCCTGAATATTACAGTAAATGTCGTTGGCATATAAAGAAGACACATTTATATAAACAGAGTCATAAGAATTTATTTTAATATTGAATTAAGTCAATCACAATCGAAACCAACAAATAAGACCAAAAGTAAATCAACTCCACAAACAAATAATTTGAAAGAATGAGAAAATTCACTCATTATAATTAATATTTATACAAAATCATTAAAGTTCGTGTTAGTAACAAGTTTAGACACACATAAAGCGACCGTTAAAATAAAAACTTTTGATATGGAGTTTCATAAGGCAAATTAGAAGAATAAAATCAACAAGTTGAAAGGGCGAAAAACAATTTTAAATATCCCCACAAATCCCTCCATGAAAAATCAAAATTCCAACACATAAAAATTTATTAAACTTCTAGTTATCATTTCACATAAATGAATTTCAATTATAAAATGATGAAAACCAAGTGTATATAATATAATATCACTTTATAATTGCAATAGTAATGTGATAAAGCAATTTTATTTGATATAATTTTGCTGAGGGATTGTACAGAAAAGGGTGGTGAAGGGTGTGAAAGAGGATTATGCGAATTACGTTAATGAGGCGGCGGACACTGTGGCGCCAGTGTCACTGTTGGAGATATTCATCATCCCCTTTAATATGTAGCGTTCATACACCTCTATACCACAATTGACGTCATCGGATTTTGCTTATATATATGAATACATTTTCCGATAATAAATATAAAATATTCTGTGTCTATATATCGTGTTTTAATTTTTTTCTTTTTTCTTTTATTATTCTCCTCTTCAAGTATATTTTTCTTTACATTTATTCATTTTTTATTTCGTCATATCCATGCGGAAGTCACGAGATATAGGGATGAATAAAAAAGATTAATTGCATGTTTATAAACTCGCAATTTCTATGTTAAAATTTTCCTCGTTTTATATATATGCGCCTTGACCTCATGAACACTACACATATTTACATCAGCGTATCGTTATTTTACTGCTGACAGTTTCTTACTTTAACTGAAAGCGCGTGCACGATGTCGATGGCGTTCGTGTCATTTTTTTTTCATTTTTCTTCTTTTTTCATTCAACTTACGTCAGGCGAGTGAAGGAAGCTGCTGTACGCATATATGTATGTGTTGTGGGTATATAAATGTGTGTATATACCTATTTTAGTCGCGAATAAATTCTCACTTACGATGCAATATGTTTACAGTTATATATTTTGCTTCCGTGAATACGATGAAGGTGAATGTTCTGTATTTTATTGTAAATAAAATTGCAGATTAAAAATTTTAATGAAAATTTTATGAAATTTGGAGAAAAAAATTTTTGAATTTTATTAACTGATTTAGAGGGATTTAATTAGTTTTTTCGAGGATGTTGATGAATCGATTAAATTAATTATAGTTTTTTTAGGGGATTAAATTGGGGACAAATATCATTATTTTCACATAGAAAAATATTTTTTTGATGGATACATATTTTAGATAAGATACTCCAATTTTTTTGTAGGAAAAAGTATTTCTTATTTAGATTTTCTTATTTTTTCAGTCATTTTCTGCAATTTTAATTCGTCTACAATAATTCTATTCACATTTATTAATGCCAGTATGAATGAAATTGTATGATAGGATCAAAACAAGTATTATCCATGAATGAAACATCAAATTCAATGGATCGAACACGAAATAATCCATAATCCATTGCCTATAAACAACGATTCTATTCATGAACAATATCATTGAACTGTACAGCTTCTGTTTATATCAGCCAGGAATATAAATGAACAAATCAAAATGTTTTAGAAATTCTAATTATTCTCTATGACCAAATAAATTTTTACATATTTCCAAACAAACATGTCGTTCAATTGAATGAAAAAAAAATCTTATCCTTTTGTTTAGAAAGAATATCAAATCAAAAATCTTCAAGTATTGAAGATATTTCGAAAATAATTCTCCATAAATAAATCGTTTTTTCTCTTCACCAAAAATCCAACATATTTTATCCAACAATTCTAAAACAGATGAAAAAAAAAAAAATTCCTTACTTATGATAAAATATAAATTAAAAAAGAAGAAATCATTCACGTTATTTTATTATTACTATAAAATAAATTCTTTAACTTTAAAAAATCCATTCAAACAAATCCAAACAAACAAAAACAAATAATTACTTAATAATAAAAAAAATGAAAATAAAAAAAAAAGATGTCATCCACACAATTCATTATTAAATTTAAATAAATTCTTTGACTTTTGTGGGTACATTTTTTTTTCTCATTGTCAGTTGACTTATACCCTCCACAGCGAATGTAGGCTAACGCGATTTGGTTTGCTCTACTGGCCATACGCTGATATATTCATACATATAATTATATATCTATGTACATGATATACATGAACATGTGATTGTGACAGGATTGACGATGCATATAATAGTCATTTAAATTTTGCAGTATGACTGTCGTCTCTTGGATTATTTATCTACTGTCTATCTCTCCAACAGCTAAAGGCAACATTCGTTATAGTATACATAATATTTCTATAGTCATTTACTTGCTCTATTTCTCATCACATAACGAATAACATCTATAGAATTGCATACAGTGGAGTTTTCATTTGAATGCTACGCCATTTCTTGTGTTCATCAATCTCAGTATTTATATGTGCAAATGAAAAAAGAAAAAAATTGTAAGAAATAGGTTATGAAGAATTCTCTTTTTCTATTTTATTTTTTTAAATTTTATTTTATTTGTGATTATCAATCTTCGATATTTACATAAATGATTTTGAGTGGGTGGGATTATTAATGAAGAATTATTATTGTTTAATGTTTGGATTTTATTTGTGGAAGAATTATTGATGAGGAAATAAATTGATTAATCGATGAGATTTAACTGTAGAATTAAATTACTTAATTTGTATCTGATGTGCAGTTATTTGAAATGAGTTCATGTGAGTGTGATGAAAGTCATTGAGGAATGTAAAGTAGTCCATCGTAATCTTATGGCATTTGTACGTGATTCATCTAATTCGTTTACTCAGTGTAATTATCGCTACTGCTAATTAATTCTATTAAGAAAATTAAATTTGTAACAATCAAGTTAATCGTACTCTGAAATTTTTGAAAATGTAGAAGTAAATCTTTTTATTTGTGAGAGTATTTGAAATTCAGTTTTTATCATTGCTGGACTTTGGTTGTGAATTGTTTATTTTTTTACGATGCAAAATTGCAATTTTACTTCGGATTGCAAAATGTCAATTTTTTTTCTTTTGTTTTGAATATTTGAAGTTATTAACGAGAACATTTTCTGTGGTGACATTTTTCTATTATTTAATTATTGGAAATCAAATAAACGAAATGATTTGATTAATCTGTAGGTGATTAACGTTCAATAATTATGGAAAAAAAAAAATAAATACATATTTATTTTTAATTCAGATATTTTTATTTCTCTATTGACATTTGGGTGAATTTTCAAAATGTGAATTAAGAAGACGAGACCATTTTTGGATTATGAATAGACAACTTAATAATTCAGATAAAAAAATTAAAAACAAACGCTTGTACAGATTTTGAAATTCTCTACACGAGCAATTTCTCATTTTTCTTCTATCTAAAATTTATTTATTTACATAACAATTCTAAAAATTGCCAAATGTCTACGACATTTACATTTATAAACTCTTCACTTATCTCTAAAATACATTTTTAATTCCATCAACATCAATATTATCATTAACTCATGTTAATATTTATAGTCTAATAACATAATTAAATATAAATTGCCATAACATAATGAGAAATTTTATAAAAAAAATTCATCTTTAATTTAGTAACAATCCACAAAACATCTAAACATAAAATTTAACAAAATAATCAACAAAATACCAATGCATTTCCAACCCTTAAACAAAAACAATAATTAAATTTAACAATAAATCATTTCAAAATGAACATAAATATTTCCATCATTCAATTGCTCTACATACCCTTCAAATAATTACAAAATCAATATTTTCACACCACCTCTAACTACAAATACAACAAAAATTCTAAAATAAAACAAAAAATTATAATTACAAATAAAAATCACTCTATTCACCAATTCAAATATATATTCCTTCCCTATCGTGTCCTACGTCACAAAAGTTCACCCACACTGGCCCATATAGCTTGTCTGAAGTATAAAACGCCCCCGCTTTCACCACCACCATCAGCTTTCACCCAATAGTTTAACCCTACTTTCCCTCTTCCCCACAACATCTCTGACTCCATCTCACATTGCCTCAACTCTATTCCATCGTCACACGAGTCGTTCCGCCCGGTTCATTCAGCCGGCGCCCACGCGCATTCCCTCTCCATTGTCTGCATGACGTCATAGAAAGTACTAGAGCGTTCGCGCAAATGCCCCCGACCCTATGGATCTGGGATGAAATGGTCTCGACTGGTCTTCGACGCGCAAAGAGCTTTGCACGACTGCGTCCTTTACTCCTCTACACCTCCATTCTGTCGTTGCACCTTTCGTCTCTCATTCCCTCACTCATTCGTTGCTGCTCACTGGCTTTTTTCCGTCATTTTCTTTCCTTTTTTATTCATATTCTCTTGCACACACTCACGAATGTTACGCGGTGAATTTTACCATCTCTCTCTCGTCCTTCATAAATACGTTTTTTTTTTCTTTCTTTCTCTCTTTCATTTTTCATCGTCGTCACTATACTGCGCGGCGCACAGTCGGTATAGGTGGCCCGACACTGCTTCGTCGTGTTCACTGCCTTTCACTCACAGTTCAGCTTTGGCCCTCGTTGCGTGCGGGTCGTTGCGCTCTTGTACTGTTATATCTGTCGCGCCATTACAGCCAACATTTTATTCAATACGTCGTTTATTGTAATTCATTTTATTTGGATAAATTAATTGTGAGGAAATTGTTTAATACAAAAGGATATTTATTGTTGGTGTTTTGACAAATATTTATTTCTTTAGGGAATTGAGTTATCTACTTTTTTTTTGTCACTTTGTTCGACTTCTTTTTTTCTTTTCATTTTTATTTCAATAGTGATTGGATTGACGAGAGATTTTTTACGTCGACCAGGGATAGGTGTGTATTTATTGAATGAATTCAATATTTTTATTTCGTCATTGGAAGTGAAATGCAAATTTAAATATGTTGATTTGTACTACTGGTTTGCACTACTTGGTGGGGTTTTTGGTTCCAGTGTATGTTGGGAGATATTTATGAACATTTGTGAGAGAGGATTTGCAGTGAGATTTTTTTTGTTTTTTTTTTTATTAAAATGAAAAATGAAAAGTCGAAAAATAGGATGATGAAATTATTTGGTTGGATCTTTTTCTTCTTTTGCTGAGTTTAGTTTTGAATTGTGAATTTAAAGTTTAAGAGGAAAATTTGTTGGTACCTGTTTTATTTTCATGTTTTTTGTTCTCTCTTTTTTTTTGCTGTTTTTTTGTTTTCGTACGAAGTTGGAATGTGCAGTGGTTGTAACAGCTGTCATTGTGTCACAACAGATGTTATAACTTCGTTCAACTTTAATAAACACTTTGGAATAATTCTTTGAGAATAAATACTGCAACATTTGAAAATTTGCTAAAAATAATTAAATGTGGAACAATTGAATTTTATTTTCTGTGTTATTTTGGTTCGTTTTATGATGAAAGAGGAATTTCTTGTGTAAGGAAAAATTATTTGATGTTTCAATATTTTATTTGAAAGATATTTAAGAACATCAATATTTAAGAACAATTAAATAAGAATTAAAATTGAATTAAAATTTGTTTCGATAATTTCTTTGTTGGTGGAATAAAATTAAAAAATTGGAGAATTTTTGCTGCATAAAAGAAATAGTTTGATGAATAAATCAATTAATTTTCCTTCACATAGATCAAATCAAGTGAAAGTTATATTAACACACAACCATAATCATTTATCGATTGCATCATATTTTTCAGTGGTTGAAATAGAACAAAGTTATAATTTTGTTGTATTTAATTTAAATAAAATTAACTATCAGTGATACAATGAAACATTTTTTTTTTTTGAGCATTATTTCACATTAGACCGAAATAATTTGACAATTGAAATGTTTTTGATAAAATAAAAATTATCTTGTGAATTTCTTTTTCTTCTAAAATTGTTAAATTTTGAGATTTTATTTGGATATCAATTTTTATGTAAAAATTAAATTATTCACATTGTGACAATTTTTCTTGTGAGGTTTGACATATCGTCGCTTAAATTCCAACAATGTGTAAGACCATTCTCTTGAATTGTTCGAGAAACATCACATTGCTGATGAAAGTCGTGACATACGTGACGCTATTTCTCCATCAAATTAATTATTTTGAAATCGATTAATTAGTGATGATTACTTCCATCATTCTTATGTACAAAGTGTCACACAATCTTTTTCTGAAGTTGTTTTTTTATCTTTATGTAACAATCTTTAACAAGTGTTTTATTGAATATTTTATTAATATTCAAAAGCTTTTACAACATCTGAACATATTTCATTGAATTTTCTCACGTTATTGTTTTTCACAATTACGAAATTATATAAACGTACAAGACTCAATAAATTAATTTTGTTTTTTTGCAAAAAGTTTAACGATAACTTAACAACAGTTTGAAAACTCGAGTTATTTAACGATCAATTTAATTGTTAATGATACTACAGAAATTATTTTCGTCACTCTCTGCACATTCGTGACTGTTTTATCATCGTCCAATTGTTAATTAACATGCAAAATGTTCTGACGTAGTCAACAAGTAAAATAAAAACGCGAAAAAATACTTAAATTTGTGGTCGACAAATTGATGAATTTTTAACTGATAACAAAATGTCCTTCTGACAAATTTTTTGTGGTGAACTGAAATAAAAAATACAAAATTCAACTTACAATACAAATGGTTGAGTTCTCAATTTCAATTTTAAACGAACTCCTGAATAAAAAAATAATTAAAGTTTGAACAACAAATAGAAAATATAATTCCAAAATAAATGTTTGTCTGAAAAGATCAAAATCTATCAGAACTCGAATTTGGTATAAACTTTTGAATTCAAAACTAAACAAATACGAATTTCCAATTGAACTTTGCGAACGAGCACTCAATAGCAAATACCACCATAGTAAATTCTAAAACCACTTTAAAAACATTGCAAATACCATTGACCAACTGAACTATTTTGGTATTTGACAATCCATTAATGTCCCAAAGTATTATCGTACAAGTCTATTACCTCCTTCAATTAAATGTGCTCTATAATAATAAACACAGAATTTTCGTCATTAATATTATATCATAAAATATATAATTTAATAATTAATATTCCCAATCTCAATAAAAATTAAGTATAAAATTCCTAATGTTTTACTCAAAATCCCAAAAAAACAGAAACGTCTCAATCAACCTAACGATAAAGAAAAAACATAAATAAAAGCAATAAATATTCACATAATATAAACAAATTTGCAACGGTGTATTTTCCCCACCCAATCTCTCATTTACGAAACATAACCAAAACTTTTCTGTCCAAAAATATATTTCAGTCCACTTCCATTATTAAAAAATAAGCTCATTACATTCCAATTGTATCCACTCAACATGTTAATGATCTATTGATAAAAAAAAAATCCAGAAACAAAGAGACGGGGAAATAAACAAAAGAATAAATACTGATAAAAGATAGGAAAATTTTTTATCACACTGACTCACTATCATGTCTAACACAAAGAAAATTTTCCCAAATGAAAAATCAACTTGTCCAAATTTTAAATAATTCTTCACACAATGACTCAACCCCCAAAAAAATATTCTCAAAATAATAAAATGACGAATTTTTAATTTATAATGTTTCAGTGTGGCTCCCTGGAACTCGGCGAGGAACGCCAAAAACGAGTGGCTATGATGGAGTCCCTCTGTCAAGTGAACAATACCAAGAGCAATTCCAATAACAACAGCAACAACAACAACAACAATAATAATATTAATAATAATAATAATAATAACACTATCACGAAGAACAACAATAATAACACAAGTAGCAGCAGCAACAACAACATCGATAGTATTAATAAAAATAATGCAAACAATGCAAAGAGTGGAATTGGTGGAGGTGGAGGTGGCGGCGGTGGTGTTAACAATAGCAGCAAGTGTCACAAGGACAGTCAGGATTGTTCATATGATCCTCAACAGCGATTGGCAGTGTTGAGTTTTGAACAGGTGCGACGACTCAATGATGTGATGAATGAGGTCGTGAGCATTCATGGTAGAGGTAATTTTCCAACGTTGGAGGTGCGGCTAAGAGATTTGGTGACAGTGGTACGCAGCAAATTGGAGGAAGATCCAAGTAATGGCGGTGCTGGAATGCGAGTTAGAGATATAAGATTGAATGGCGGTGCGGCGTCACATGTATTAGCTACTGAATCCCAACCGTACAATGATTTGGATTTAATATTTGCAGTTGAATTAACAAGTGCACGACACTTTGATAGAGTTAAAGCAGCTGTATTGGGATCATTATTTGATTTATTGCCAGAAGGTGTAAGTCGGAAACGTATTACCACGTGCAGTCTCAAAGAAGCTTATGTAAGCAAAATGGTGAAGGTCAATGATGGTGATAGATGGTCATTGATATCATTGGGAAATTCACGTGGACATAGAAATGTTGAATTAAAATTTGTTGATACAATGAAACGACAATTTGAATTCTCTGTTGATTCATTTCAAATTGTATTGGATTCATTATTATTATTTTATGAATGCAGTAAATTGCCAATTGGTGAAAATTTTTATCCAACAGTTGTTGGTGAATCAGTTTATGGTGATTTTCAAGAAGCTTTATATCATTTACATAAAAAATTAATATCAACGAGGCATCCAGAGGAAATACGTGGTGGTGGTTTATTAAAGTATTGCAATTTATTGGTTAAATCATATAAACCAGCGCAACCAGATTATATTAAAACATTGGAGCGTTATATGTGCTCGAGATTTTTCATAGACTTCTCTGATATAAATCAACAACAAGCTAAACTTGAAAATTATATGTGGAATCATTTTGTTGGATTGGAGGAAGAATCGCTCAAATATCAGTACCTGATGCTGTTGCACAGTGTTGTTGAAGAATCAACTGTTTGTTTAATGGGACATGAAAGACGACAAACGTTGGCATTGATTGAAAATTTAGCATTTCAGGTATTGTGCCAAGAGCAACAACGATTAAATAATCAACAAGCAACTACTGGACCACCAGCAACTTATCTTTATGCTAATGGTTTTACAACTAATCCTGGATTTTATTATGCACCAGTGATACCTACTGCGTGTTACACATGCACATGCACATCGTGGATGGCTTGCTCATCGTGATGTGATCATTCATCATCTGTATTAATCAACAACAATAATAATGATGACTATACATCAACAGTACCACCACCACAACCACCACCACCACCACCACCACCACCAGCAGCAGCAGCAACAGCAACAATAATAACAACAAAAACATCAACTACAACAACTACAACAAATGCTTTGCCAAAATGTCAACAAGTCAATGATGTTGATTATTCAAGTGCAGGCGATAATAATCGACACTTTCATCATCATCATTATTATCATCATCATTATCATCATTATTATCATCATCATTATCATCATTATGACAAGATGAATGAACGTAATGTTTTAGTGTGCGATTATTATGATTTATATCATGATAAAGACTTCAATGATGGCTGCCAGATGGACAATGACATTCAAACCATGGCAATGCGCAGTTGACGCCACTGAATTTCAAGTTTTTTTTTTTCCCCCTTTGTATTTTTAAGTTGTTTTCATCATTTTCGCTTTGTTTGCTTGGTTTATGGCAACAAATTTTATATTTTGGAGAATTTATTTGTTGTGCTACGACGCCTGACTGAATTTTACTGAGAATTTTTAATTTATATTCCATGGAAATTGGAGAGTAAAATTTGTGTTGATTTTTTTTTTGTGCTGAATATTGTGACATGAATATTAAATTATCGATGAAAATATATTGTGGACCAGAGTTATTCGATTATGGAGAATGTTACGGTGTGAATTTATGAAAAAGAAAGAAAAAGAGAAAGAGAATGATGAAACATAAAAGAACTCAGTGATGTGCCTAATTATTTTGAATTGAGAGAATTTATTAATGTGTTATTGCGTTTAACAGTGAAATAGAGCGGATTGATGGAAAAAGAAAAAAAAATTTCTTTGTTTATTGTCTCATTATCTTTATGAAGGTTATTTGATTATATAAAATTTTATCGTTTTTTTTCATGTTATTTAATTTTGAAATTTGGTATATAAAAATTATTTTTCTGCTTTATGATTCAATTTTAAAGCAAAAATCATTTCACAGAAAGTTGGAAGAACAAAACAATTTAACACTATAAAGTGATAAAAAATATATTTGAATTCGAAATCCATGAAGAAAATAAGATAAAAAACAGAATGAATGATTCACATCATAATCAAATTACTTTTTATTATATCATCATCTTTTATTTTTATTTTTCTTTCATTGTGTTCGACTATTGTTTGAAATTTTTGACAATTGCAGAGAGAAAATGCGTATAAATATAATGTTGGAATGATTACATTGAATTTAACTCAAATTGATACATAAGAAAAAAAAATGAAAAGAAGAAAAAAATGGAAGAATATAAATTTTAAATACATGTTATGTTAAAAATATTTTATAAATGTCAGAGCGGACTAGACTGGAATCGAGTTTTAAGGGCGAGGAAAAAAAAAACCCTGTTGCTTTATACAAATATATAAATACATTGAATTATATTATAATTATTATTATTAATATTATTATTACTATTATCATTATTATTATATATAAATAAATGAATGAATAAATATTATATACAACTATAAATATAACATGTATACATATATTAATTAATGTGTGGCTGTGATCACATTTCATTTAGGTACCTATTTTACGTTACATGAAAATTTAATTAAACGAGAGAAAAAATTATGAAAATATGAAAAAAAAATTAAAAATAAATATATATATATATGAAATGAAAAAAGAAAAAAATTGAGGATATAAATAATTATATACCAAAACGGTTGTGTAAATTGTGTATAAAAAAAGGTAATTGAAATGAGAGAGATAAAATTACTCAATTTATTTGAAATACAACAAAAGCTCATTTTATTTTAGTCTCAATTCGGGTGTATTAATGCAGATAAAAAATCATTGGGATAATGATATGATGATTCCACTTTATTTAGTTATTGTTTGATGAATAAAGTGGAGAAAGAAAAAAAAAGGGCGAAATAAAATAAATAAATGATCGTATCTTAAAAATTATAGACTCGTACGTCCTTAAAACAATTATTGTAGTACAATTTAATTAAAACGAAAGAATAAATAATAATGGAAATAATAACAATTGAAAAACATAAAATCAAATGGAATTTATTTGGAATGATAAATAAAATGAAATGAATGATAAATAGATTAAATTTAAATGAAATAAAAAATAGTGAATGTAAAATTGTCGCTATTTATCCTCGCCTGTTGCAACACGCTTCCGTCAGTAACCGTTTGTCGCTTATTCAAAGACACGGTATACATACATTACATACAAACATTATATATATAAATAAATAAATGAATAAATGAATGTGGAAAGCATACAAAAATATATAAAGGGGTAACGTGATAATTGAAATAAGAAAATTTATTTACACGTCTTTGGATAAAGTCAAAGTATCAGATAAAAAATTATTGATGAACGATAAAACGTTCGAGGAGTTGATCAAAACAAAAAAAACAGTAGGGGATGAGAGTGAGGGTCAAGCGGAAAAAGAGTGAGAATAATGACGCGATGGTCTAAACAATTTATCATTGTGAAAGTAAAGAAAAAAAAATTGTGTGAATTTTTTTTAACCCTGATTTTATTTGTTTTGTATTTTTTTTCTTCTTTTTTTATTTGTGTGCAGTTATGTAAAACAACCCCTTTAGTATAGAAAAATGACGTGGCATGGATTAATTGAGACATTGGAATTTTATTTGATATGGAAAAGTAGAGAAATTGGAATAAAATTAGATAAATTTATTTTATTTTTTGGTGTGAAATTGGAAGAAAAAAAAATATGTGAGAATAGTTACACATTTTTGAGTAATCTACAACGCGAACATGTACACGCACACAGACAGATACAGAACAACATAAATATTTATAAATATATGGATATAAGTGAATGTGGTTGATCTTAACATTGCAAAAAAAATACAATATGACGCGCGTATTATTTATGATAAATTGTTTATATTGTCATTTGAATTTGGATATCGCGTGAAGTTATTTAAATTTTTGAAGAGAAACTGAAATAAAAATAAATTGACAACTTTAAAAAATTTATTTATCAATTTAATTTGATTCTTTCTTTTTTTCTTCTTAATAAAATTAATAATATTTATTCATTTCAGTTCTCTTAATTTCGTATTTGCCCTTAAAATTTTTTCATCTTCATCTTGCAAAACAAAAAAAGTAAAAAAACACAAATGAAAATTTTCAAGATTTAACAATTTCCTAAACTAAAAATAAGAGCGAAGGAAAAATAATTAAACTAAAATTTGAAATAATGATACCAAACTGTAACTGAAAATTGAATTTATTCAACAAAATATTTGAATTTGTTGGTTGTAAAATTTGGTATTCATTTCCAGTTAGTTTACTCATCTCTTTTACAACACATTTCACATTACCCCTTAACAACAAAGCATAATTTTCATCTACAACATATATTTATAAATCCTCGAACGTTTAACAAAATGTGTATAGACTTTGCGACTTGCGATCTATACTCGATGTTGACAGAGTGACCTCATTATAGTCGACTCGCTCTCTTACTCAAACACATACACAGACATATATATATATATACGTATGCGCAAATACGCAAATCTGTATGATTATATAAATAGACAATTGTTCAATCCATAACTGTAACCCCTCTCTCTTTCATTCACTTTTGTTTTCTTCTTATTTTCAATTTTATTTTCTTCTATTCAATTTTCTATCTCTCATCATCGCACGTTGCCATCTCAATTTTTACATTCTTTCACTTTTTCTTTCGATCGACAAGCGAAAGTGATGCCAAATGAATAAAAATATATATGGAACGAGGAATTTTGATGTTTTCTTTTGTGCTTTTTTTTGTGTTTTTTTTCGACAAATATATAAAAGAGTAGGAAGAATATTGAATTTACAAATAACATTCGTGAAACTGGTTCTTCAAGTATTACACGTTGCTTATTATGACGATGTATTATATATTATAAATGATGCGATTTTTTTTTTCATAATACAGAGAATCTGTTTGAATTATTCTTGATAAAATACAAAATAAATACCTGAAAAATTAAGGTGAATCTTTTGTTTATTGAACAAACAATTTTTTCTACAGCAAATTTCATTGTTTTTTGAATGAATACTTTCAAGATTATAATTCGTACTGTTTTATTATTATATATTAATTGTTTTTTTCTCTACTGTTTATTTATTTAATGTTTCTCTGCTTAAATTTACTAATCGAACGTCAATATTGAATGATGGAATTAAGATATGTAAACGACCCAAATTTATTAATTGAATAGAAGGAAAAAAAATTCAATTTATTTGTTTGTCGTTTTATTTATTCGAATTTTATTTCCATTGGCATTTATCAATCTTCAATTTCAGTGCAATAACAAAGATAAATAATAAGAGAGGAAAAATTGTGAACAATTTGTTTACATAATAGAAATTGTTTTCTTTCTATTTTTCCTTCATTTTGATTTTTTTTTATTTGATTAAATTTTCAGTGTTGCTAATCAACATTTCTCATTCTTTCCTTCTCCGATCCAATTATAAAACCGTCAGTTAGTTGATAAATAAAAGTTTATTTGTCATTGATTCACAATACACTCAACATTGAATTATTCATCATTATTATTTTAGTATATAATTAATCAAAAATAGAAGTTGTTTAAATTAACAAAAAACATTCACTGAAACACAACAGCAACAAACAAAACACAACAAAATACTCTCACAAAAATGAAATAAAAAAATATTTGCAATTAATTATTGCGTGTGTTGTTTTCACATTTAAAAAACAAAAAAGATAATAAATGAACAATAACAATTAGACACCAACAAATCCTCACCCTCCAATGCATAAATGAATGTATAAATGATAAACGTACGCAAATTAATAAAATTGAAGTTTAAACAAAAAACGATAACAATAGAAACTAGAAAAAAAATACATCAATAAACAAATTTACAAGTTAAAAATAAATACAAAAAATGTTCAAACACATTTAGAAGAAAAGTAGACAAATTTTCTTCCTCTACAGAAGATAAAACAGCGGAATAACAAACCACTGAACAAATGAATAAATAATTAACTAAATGTTGAAAGTATTTTGAAAAAATGCCCGACTGTCCATGCGATAAAGTGATTAAATGATTATAAAACAAACAAAAAAGACAACCAACGGAGATTCATGAAAACGGGTCATTAATATGTAAAAGAAAGAAAATATGATACAAAATAAACAAAAAATAAACTTCTTCGATCTCAGGAATACAATCATGACCGTTACTTAGTCTATAAGCTATAAATGTAAATAATTTTCTCGCCCACATTAAACCCTTGCGAGAATTATTATTATAATATTAATCCCCAAAATGTACTGCGGATATTGTGCAAGTTCAGACATGAATATTAAATTTTTTTTTCTATTCCCATTTCATTATGTTCGAACTATATCTTCATTCTCACTCTTTTCCTCTCTCTCTGTCTCTCTATCTCAGTCTGTATTTTATCCGTACGCTCATCATCATGAATAAATATCAAATAAATTGTATATAAAAATAACAGAGACATTAAGACAAAAAAAAGTTACAAACTTTCTCTCTTATTATCCTTATCGTTCTTCAAAAATTGTTTGCTGCTTTCTAATCGTTTTTTTTTTCACAGTAAACTTTTTCGAACGTATTATATTGAATGTGTCAAGTTTATGATATATATATATATATATATACGTGCACTGGTTATTTACATTATAATTAACCCTTATAGGTCACCCCCATTCACTTTCAGTTTCTATACAGACAAAAAACGAAAGCATAGAATTATTCAAATCAATTTATCGATGGTAAATATTATAATTAAATTACTTCTCTGTTATCATTATTTCTGTCAGCCATTGTTTTTATTATAAATAATTGTGATTGTAAAACAGAATTAGATCCACAGATTAAAAAAAAATATATGCGATCGAATTTATGGTGAAAAAATTGTAATGAGAATTTTACGTTTTAATTGAAAGGAATTTTGAGGATTAAATTCCATTATTGATATGCATTTGTGTCAAATTGTATGATAATAATTATTTAAAAACAGGGCTAGATTAAATAAACAATGATACGGACAAATGAAGAAGAAGAAAATGATATAGAAAATATTGAGGAACAATTAATAATGTTAGAAAAAAAAATGTAAAATAAACAAAAAAATATAAAAAGTGTAATGATATAAAATTATTGTATAAAATATGAAGATTAAATTAGATTGTAAAGACAATTTTCTTTAAGAAAATGAAATTATATTGTGAAAAAAAAATAATGCCGTTATAAACAATAAATGTTGAAGACTATTCATGGCTTAATATATCAAGTGAGAAACTCTGTACCTATTAAAAAATAAAATTATTTCTCATACCATTAAATAATAATGAAAAGAAATTTAATAAACGATTGAAAAGGTGTAAAAGGTAGAGAAAAAGAACAAAAAAAAAGGCTCACATTAAGTTAACATTGTGAGCTACTTAATTTTTTATCGATCTTTTTTGCAGAGTTTGTTCAGTTTTTAATATGGAATAAAAAGAGAAAAAAAAAGGAAATGGATTGGAGAGAAATGGGAGTAATATCGACACAACATGTTGAACTGCAGGAAAAAAATGCATCACAGCGCGCGGAAATGAATGACGAGAAAAAAAAATAGAACGAGAAAAGAGAGTGGAAGCAAAAATGATTTCATACAGAACACATAAACACAGAATTTAATATTGTTCTGCAATTCGAATGAAAAAAATTGATGGATTTATTTGTAATTTGAAGTTTGTTAGCTCTGATGAAATCAGGAGAGAAAAAAAGAATCCATCAAATATCACAAATGAGTCTGTGAAAATAATGAAATATATTCAGTGGATGAAAAATAAATTTTCTCCTGTTTCTATTTTTTATTATTGCAATATCACTATTATCATATATTGAAATTACAGAATATCTATAAATAAAATAAAATAGAAGCAGTAAAAATAATAAAGTGCAAAAATATAAAACGCAAAGTTAAACAAAAAGAAAAACAACAACACCCACATAAATTTGCAAAACTTCTACAAAAAAATATTTGAGTGTCTGCTCAAAAGTTTCCAAATTTCCATCTCCCACTAATTTCATCATAAAAAAAAAAAATCAAATATTCCAATGTAAAAAAAAAATCCCGTGTAAAAAAAAATGAAATAAAAACTTAAATGTTTATCAAAAAAATAACAAACATTTCAATCTCCAAAATATTTTCTCACTTACATCTCCCATGTAGCTACAATTAATAATCATATAATTCAATTTATCCATTTAAAGAACTTCAAGGTGGACATAAACTTTATGGGCACCATGAAAAACTGTATGAAGATACTTCACATCGACACATATGCATATATAAAAATATATGCAGACTTAAATACATATGTTGCAGTGGAAGTAGTCAAATGAACAACGACACACGTAACATCATGTTACGATATATATGAAATACATATAAACATAAAACAAATAATAACAATAATAATAATAGTAATAATAGTAATAATAATAATTATAATAAATAATAATAATAGCAATTAAGTAAATAGATATTTGGTCTAATTGTAAAATATTAAAATATTAATTGTGATTATAATGTCAACTGTTTAATTATAACAAATTTGTACACTGAGAATGAACAATGGATAAATGAGGGAAAAAAGAAAATTAAAATGATAAAAATTAATATAAAAAAAAAGAAAAAGAGTGAGAAACACATGAATTATTCACGATGGTTTGAGAATGAAGTAAATGTGAGTAAGTAAAATTGTTGGTAATGGATATTTATAAATGGCATCTATTTTAGAGGGATAAAGCAACAGTACGATAATAATGTCGATTGTATATCTAATGGGCGCTCATCTAGTTTATTTTATTTTTTAAATCTCTTATTCTTGCCCGTTAATATATCTAGAAATATATATGAAAATGAAAAAATAAAACAAAATGGAGAATAGAAGGAATATAAGGAAAATTTGTTGTAAGTGTATGTGAAAAATAAATATAATACACCCAGGAAATTAAATCAAATTTGGTGAATTGTTTCATTTATTTGTGGTATATTTTGATTTTTTTATTTCCTTTCCCATACGTTTCCAGACAAGCTGAGAAGAAAAAAAATTTTATTTTCAGATCTCCGTTTTGGTAAATTGATAAATTTAAATATAAATTAGATTGTTTGATATGTTTTTGAATATATTTTTTATAGAATAATTATTTGAGGTTCTCTTAATTTTTTCTACAAAAACTGTGAGAGATACGGAAAAATTGAACGAATACTTTTTGATGTGAGTAGAAAATTCCACATAAAATGGTTGGTCAACGAAGTTTTTAAAACGAAAAGATCAGGAGGTATAAATTTTCAAAGTTACATAATACGAAACTAAGATTTCATTGAAGAATCAATGCTGCTTTTTTTAAGTGAAACAATAAAAGAACAACTGTGCGATGAAAAAAAAAATAAAATTCGTTGATGATGAGATTATTAACGAAAGTAAAATATTATTTTACATGAACGAATATATTTCTCAATTGTCGACATATATCCATAATATATGCAACAATTATAACAGACGTAATAAAATTCGTGAACACTTTCACATAATCATATCCCACAATACACGAACATAAATCATACACTGTGAGAGAATTTTCTATGGGTTAGAAATATATTACAGAGAGAAAGGTATAAAAAAAAAAAACAAGACAAATTAACTGACTCAAATATTCCTGTATCTCATTTAACATCAATATCCTCCCAAGTTACAAAATTGTCAATTAAATAATTATAACGTCAACGATCATTATATTTATTTTATTTTTTTTTCTATAACTTCATTCATCATTTTTTCCATCCGTTTAATCATAACAATGTCATTCCACTCTTCGTGAATTGTCTCTTGAACCCTTTCATTGTCTTGAAGACAAACTCAATTAATTCAGAAATATTTTATCAATTAACTTCTTGTTGACAAACTTTATTTCAAAATGTCAATTACTCATCATCTGCATTCATCATTAAATTCTTGATGATAAATCAACATAACCATTTGTTTTCTATAAATATCAAGAAGATATACTACAAGAAAAAATCTTCCTTTTACCATTGCAATGTCGATATTATTTATTTGAAAAAGAAGAGAAAAAGAGAAAAATATTAATTACTTATTATTGTTTTTGTATTTTTTTCTTCATTCGTAATTGCTTGCATTATCAAGAAGTGACCGCTGAACAAACACATGAGGCCAGTTGTTACAGTCACTAATAAGATAAGTACGTATATGCACTGTACTTTAGCTTTATATACATATATATTTATAATTGCATATAAATAATCGCATAATTTAATTAAATTATATACAAAAGCTAATTTTGAAAAAACAAAGTTGTGGATTTAATCACCTAAAATTATGTCTTGAATTAACGTGATACGATACTAAATGTTTTCTATTATCATATCTTGTACTGTTCATTAAATTAATATAAATATATATTGCAAGAATTATTATTCAAGATAATTTAATCGCTGTATTTCAATTATCTTATATTTTTTTATATGTAAGAAATATACATGTGTTAGTGAAATGTTTTAACATTTGGATTTTCGAGACGGGTCAGGCACAGTTGAAAGATAAGACAGAGTAATTTTAATCAATGGGATAATTTGAAGCTGAGGAAAAAATTGTGTTGTGTAAAAGATTGAAGTTTTGTGAAGATATTTGTGAATATTTTTTTGGGGAAATACTTCAAGTTTTTGGAATTGTATTTTATTTTGGGTTTTTTTATATTATTTTGATTTACAGATTGGAAATTTTGACGGTTATTTTGATTATTTTTTAGTAATTGGATTGAAAACGAGAATGTGATTTTGTAATATGTCAACTTTTGCAATTTATTTTTAAGGTTTATGAAATTTTTATTGGATACAATTAATTAGATTTGAATAATTGAAAATTTGAAGTCATCACAAATTTATGTTTATGAATTAATTTTACTATGTTTTTAATTGATTATCGATTCGATTGATTTAATTAATAATAATATCTGTCGAGATCAAAAAAAATATTCAGTTCGTCGACTGGATTTTCTTAATAAGAAGAATAATACAGAACTCATTATATTTATTAAAATTATTATTCTCATTGGAATTTATATTTGTATTTGCATTTTTCGTGGTAAATTAATGAATAAATAAGCAAATGAATGAACAAATGATAAATAATAAACAAAAACCAATTCTCCAATAGTAATTAACAAAATTCTCAACAGTGTAAAAATTCATCCCTATTGTTATTAAAATTCTTCAAAAAATATTGAAAATTTTATTCGTAATCATTAAAACACAATATGAAAAATTAAAAATAAAATCCCATTCACATTGGCAAACTTCTAAATGAACAAATAAAAAGAAAAAAAAACCAATTTTTCTTTGAACTAATCGTAAAAATTACAACACAATTTCTCGTTGTGCATTATTACTAATAGTTGACGCGAAAAAATTTCAGATTCAAGAGCGTTGCGCCAGACACAGTTCGACACGGTCAGTTGACTACGGAATGCATTGAGGAAGTTGTATTACACATACACTATAATAAAGTAATAAGTATCCCATGAAAAGTTCACTTTCATTCTTTACCTGAATTGGCAACAACAAAAATAAAAATAATAAAAGGAGGTTATCGAAAGAAAAAATGAAAACGAAACGAACAACAAAATTAAACATAAACAAAAAGACAAATCGATATATGATTATTTAAGTCACAATAATTCTCAGAAGTACAAGGTTAAGTAGGTGTATGGTAATAAATTCTATTGTCCACTACACCGTTTATTTAATACTATCATTAAAATTCACAATTATTCATAAATTAATACTTCAATGCAACAATAATTTTCTATCATTTTTTTTTCACTTTTTTTTATTAAATATCCATATCTGTAAACCTACATAAATAAGTATGCACATAAGTTGTAAACATTTATTAATGTACTTTGAAATGGAATTGAGAAAAAAAATGATGAATAAATATATAAAGGTAAACGAAATGTTCATGAATTATTATTATCACCAACACTTTTATAATAATTCACATTATATATTTCCGTGAAGTGTTAGTGAAAGTCAATGATTTGTCCTTGCTTTCCACATCCGGGGATAATGACTCGAAATATTTATGCACAACACACATACACAGACACAGACATTTATATTATTCACTGAAATATATTTGTGTAGAGGACGAAAAAAAATATATTTTGCATATAATTGTTTATATTACATAGCTTTACTTATGAATACGTAAAGTCTACTTAATATTCTGTAAAATAATGTATGGAAACCACATTAAAACGTCATTCATAATGATGATAGTCATCAATGAATTATTTATATACATCAAAGATATGAATGGAAGAATAATGAAGGGAATTGATAAAAACTTGTCGACATATTCATCTATCATATTTTTTTTTTGATTTCTCACGTTCGTAAATTTTTTCTTTTCTTTTTATATAAATGCACAAAAATTAGTGTGATGAGTTTTTCACGGAATATTATTTATTTGCGATTTCATTTTCAAAATTGAGTGTTTTTTTACTCTATTAAAAAATGAAGAGTTCAGATAATTTTGAGTAGAATTGAACATGTTTATAAGAATTTTATCTCCAACCTTGATGAGAATTATTGAAATCCATTCAGATTTTACTTTATTTTATTGTCTTAAATTATTATTCAATCATTTGTTTATACTAAACAGCTCTGATTATTTTCATGTAATTTCATCTTTAAAAAAAGAAAAAAGTTAGTAACTGTTTTTTGAACTAGCAATTTATTTTCTTTTCACAACTTCAATTGAATATGGAATTTTAATTTACAACGAATTATCGACAAATAATATTTCTTAAAAAAGAAAAAAAGAAAATAAAACAACTACACCAAATAAGAAATTTATCTTTTTTGTCTCACTAGAATTTTTGTTTAAAAAATCACCATTTACACTTCCAGAATCTGTCAACGTAACAACACAACAAAATTAAATAAAAAAGTTTGCAAAATCTTTCTGGAAAAAAAATAATTCAATTACACCCAAAAGCAAAAATTAAATCTCAAATAATCTTCAATCCAACACAAATTAAATTCAAACATTTCTCTCCCAATAATTCACCACAAATGCAATAAAACACAAAACGAAAAAAAAAACCACACTAACAACAAAATAAAGAACAAAAATAGTTTGTCGTAACCATATTCTAACATGCATTCAAATGACATCATGTGATTTGGTTGCGCACGTCACCTTATTGCACACGCGCACTTACGACAAATTGTTTAAAACGAATAGAAGGAATTCATCGTTATTTTCTAATGTGCACTTTCACCTGATGTACCACAACATACATTCATAAACATACACATAAATCCATATATATATTGCGACGTTCAATATCACAAGATCGAGAGAAATTTACGAATTATATTTGCCTCATCGCAATGTTTATATCATTGACAAGAAAAATCAATTCATACAAACACAAACATGCATTGAAATTTGCATATTTATTTATCTGCAATGAAGATTGCACACATTAAAGGGAAGGATATAGATGTAAAAGAAAAGACATTATAAAGATTACTCTATGTGATAATATGCAGTACGTGATGACCTGTCGCATATTCTATTCACAAACGTCAATTACATTATTTTTATGTTTTATTTTTTCCCTTCCTTTTTGGTACGTACATAAATATAAACATAAACTCATAAACAAATTAATAAAAAAATTTGTTCACTAGTGAAAAATACTGTGTAAAAACACTTACGATACATTGAAATGTTATTACATCACTTGATTTCATGCAACTGAAATATAAAATGAAGTAATGTGAAATAAAATGCGAGAATTTATGAAAAAGTTTGTATATAATGTGTGTAAATATATATAATAAATATTGATGCGTCTACAATAATTTTTTTCCTCCTAGACAAAGAAAAAAAAATGAAAAAATTAATAACTTCAATATACAAAATTAGAATATATTATTATAAATATTGGACATGAATTGTAATTTTATTTTCCCACGAGAAGCGTTTTGTGTTGAATGATGGAAGAATCAAAATTTAAACACAATCGTAAACAATTACCACTTATCGACAGCACGAGAATCGTCACCTCTTACTCTCTTTTATAAACTTTGAATTTTATATTTATTGCAACTTGATGTTGATGAGTTGGGAACAATAATTGACATTTCGAATAAATGAATTATTTGTGATTAAGAGGGAAACACTGGATTTATTTTTGTTATTCAGTGGTAGAATAATCAATATTGACATCACCTTTGAAGATGATTTGTAGTGATGGCATTGATAATTGTCATAATCGATGTGATTCTGATGCGAAAAGAAATAATCTGATGGGAATTCATTAAAGTTTGCTCGCTTGTTTGGGTCAATGTTAATTGAAAAGTTTATATTGGAACATATAGGTTATGTTAGATGAAGAAAATTATTTTACGTGAGATTCCGTGATCTTGTACATGATAATTAAATTTTTATGAATCGTAGGAGCAAAACGACTCTAAAATTTGCTGTCATAACTTTTAGTCTTTCAGTAGAGTGAAATAAACGAGTGATTTTGCTCCATCATTTTTGGTTGTTTAAATAATGCTAGATGCAAGATAACTTTTTTATTGGAATTGAATATTTTTTATTTGATGTAACACGAAATCTCTTGCAAACAATACAATATTATCACTCATATTCAAATTTCACAATGCAAAATTGATAGATTGATTTAATATTATCTTAAAGTTAGGAAAATCTTTGGAATGATAAATTTCTTTATGAAAAAAGACCAACTCCTCGCTTGATTAGGCAGAATGTGGACGAAAATCTCTTGTGAATCGGTCATCTAGTATAATTTGATTTATCAATCGACGTCGACGATTTTCCCTGTTTAGTTGTGCTGCGTGT